>VZRV01008656.1:0-23032 GCA_013398115.1 Falcunculus frontatus
CCCTGCTCCATCCCACGACTCCTCCCAAGGACCTACTACCCATTTCCTTCATTTCACACACAAAGCAGCAGCCCCCAAGTGTCTGCAAGAACACCCCAGCAGCACATTCAATAAAGAGCTTTCCCTCAATTAATGACTTTCCTTCAATAATTACTTCCCTTGTTTTGAATTAGGGACTGTGACTGCACTGATCAATCGACTGATTGGAAAGATTGATTCCCACCGTTGTTCCTGCAGTTTGGTTTCCCTGGGATGATGCTTCTCCATGATTTTCCAGCTCCTGCAGCCCCAGGGGAGGAGCAGCTCATGTCCCCAGACCCAGGGATGCAGCAGAGCTTCTCCTGCTTTCCAAAGACAAGGGTTAAATATTAACGGCTAATTAATGTAGAGATTGATCTAAACACTGGCACAGGGTGCCCAGAGCAGCTGTGGCTGTCCCCGGATCCCTGGCAGTGCCCAAGGCCAGGCTGGACATTGGGGCTTGGAGCAGCCTGGGACAGTGGGAGGTGTCCCTGCCATGGCAGGGGTGGCACTGGATGAGGTTTCAGGTCCCTTTCCCCACGGAAAGGGTGCTCAGGCTGCCCAGGGAGGTTTGGAGTGCCCATCCCTGGAGGTGTCCAAGGAATTCCTGGAGGTGGCACTCAGAGCTGGGGACAAGGTGGGGATGGGGCACAGCCTGGATTCCATGGGCTGGGAGGGATTTTCCAGCCTCAGGGATTCTGGAATTGTGTGACTCTCTGTGATTCTGGTGTCTGTGCACTGCCCCAAATCCCCCTCTGCCCATGGGGAAAGGGGCAAGGAAGGCACAATTCTCATTAGCTGAGACCAGTCAATTGTGGGATCAATTAAACAATCTGCTGAGCTGAGGGAGCACAGCCCTTGCTGACTCTCCTTTACTGCTCCAAGATAACCCGGTTTATTGCCAAGCCCTTACTGACCCCTCAGATCCTCCCTTTACTTAACTCAGAAATGGGGAGGAGCATTAAAACGATTTCCCATTTGCTTATTTACAGCTTTCTATTACATGATATTGTATTTTTCATTTATAAGCTATGGCACAGGGTGCCCACAGCAGCTGTGGCTGCCCCTGGATCCCTGGCAGTGCCCAAGGCCAGGCTGGACATTGGGGTTGATGCCTTAGGTTTTAACTTTTCTATTTTCAAACTCTGTACTGCTCAGAGTGTAACTCTGAAGTTCCTTGGAGCCTGTAATTCCTGCTCTCTCGTACTGGGCAGACATCACAAAGCCTCTCCAGGCTTTGCCTTCAAGGACAGCCAGGCTGTTTTCAGGCCCAAAATGTGTAAACCAAAGATTCTAAGGGGGGCAAGCTGAGGGGAATTACATCGTTAAACTGGGGCTTTAATTGGAGAATTAACCCTGATATGCAAATGATCCAAACCTATCAAAGTGTGAAGAACTCGTGACCTGGGGTCCATCTTGGGGTCCAATTTTTTGGAAGCAGCCTCTGGCTCCCCCAGGGTGTACCTTGAAGGCCCTTCAAATAAATACCTGTCTTTATTCCCTTCCTCTTGTCTAGTCTCTGTTTCTGGGTGGCTGCAGGAGGCATCAGGGTTGGAGCTCCCTCCAAGCTGTCCAGGAGCATCCTGAGCCAGGTGAAGCTGCCTCTCTCTGCTGGCTGGACCCAGGCTGGGACAGAGCCCCCTGTGCTGCTGGGGGCTCAAACAGAGGTTTTTTCCTGATGAAATGCCCTGTAAAACTGCTGGAGCCGTGTGGGTGCAGGGAGCAGCAGAGGAGGAGCCCCGGCCCTGCTGCATGGAACTGGCAGTGCATGGAAAGGGCAGAACACAAACCCCAAACACTCTGCTACAAAGGGAAAAACCCGGCCTTGTTCTCCTTTCTCACTGAAGCGCATTAAAAGATGAATGAGGGAGATGTGATCTGCAGGAAAAGGCGCAGGGATTTCCATTAAGCAGTGCCTAAGCCCGAGCAGATCAGCAATCCCAGCAGTAATGAACCAGCTCCCTGTGATCCTCACAACAGAAACCGAAGCCTTCAAGCAGCCCGCAAGATTAAAGAAATTACTTCCACAAAGCATAATCTGCTCCCCTTCCTGGGCTTGGCTCAACCACACAGTCAGTCAGGGAAGAGTATTTTCTCCTGCTAAAAAGAAACTTTTACAGTGACGCTTCCTCGCAAAAATGAGACTTTTCAGCGATAACAAAATCCAATTTCCTTTGATCTGGCTCTGCAGAGCAGTGACTGCAGGGTGTAAACCTCTGCTCAAGCCTGCTCAGGCTTAGCTCAGTCCCTTCTGGTTCCTGCTCAGGGTGGAGGAGGGTCCCTCTGCCAGCACCTGGATATCAACACCCTGCTCATTCCAGCGGCTCTGCCCTGAGCCTGCACTGGATCCCAAACCCAGCACTTCCCCACAGCTACAGAGAAAAAACTGCATTTCTGGGACGGAACAAACTCCATTTGATCTGCGTGAAAGAACAAGAGATCCACCTGGAGATGGCATTTAACCATTCCCCAGGCAGGGACTGTAAATATCCAGGAAGAGCTTTGGGATGGTCCCAAAAGAGCACATGGGAACAGAGAGCTCCCTGCATGACACAGCACTGAGACAGTTCCTGACTGGAGCTCTCCTGATGGCAAAGAACAGAAACAGCCTCAACAGCAGGCTGAGGAAGCCCTTGATCATTAAATGGGTTCATTATTTCCCGAGCTCTGGTTAATCACCCTGTTAGAGCCCTGTTTGCTAATTGAACGCTTCCCCTTCCATCAGGAGCTGCTGGAGATGTTGATTGCACACGGGGCTGCTCAGGGAACCTGGGAAATGAGAAATGTGTGTCTGCCCTCCATCAGCCATGGGCTTCATTATCCCTGTTTGGGGACACTTCCCACAGCTCCTGGGCAGGGGCTGGGGTGTGGGAAAGGGGCTCCTCAAGCCCCCAGCCCCGGCTGGAGGGTGCTGCACTGGCAAAGGTGGGGCAGAATCCTGGCGTGGTGTGGATGGGAAGGGACCTTAAAGCCCATCCCATCCCACCCCTGCCATGGCAGGGACCCCTCCCACTGTCCCAGGCTGCTCCAAGCCCCAATGTCCAGCCTGGCCTTGGGCACTGCCAGGGATCCAGGGGCAGCCACAGCTGCTCTGGGCACCCTGTGCCAGGGCCTCCCCACCCTCCCAGGGAACAATTCCTTCCCAAGATCCCATCCAGCCCTGCCCTCTGCCACTGGGAAGCCATTCCCTGGCTCCTGGCCCTCCATCCCTTGGAAATAGCCTCTTACCATGGTTTTTGTCAGCTCCTTCAGGCCCTGTGAGGCCACAGTGAGCTCACCCCAAAGCTTCTCCTCTCCAGATGAACACCCCCAGCTCTCCCAGCCTTCCCTCCCAGCAGAGCTGCTCCATCCCTCTGATCATTTGGTGCCTCCTCTGGGCTCTCTCCAGCAGCTCCAGGTCCCTCCTGTGCTGGAAATCCCAGGGCAGGGGCAGAGTTCCAGGTGGTTCTGCAGGAGCTGTACCAGCAGGGTTGGGAGGAGAGGGCTTTGCTGAACAACCAGGCAGGTTTGGAACAAAATCTCCCTTTTTTAATCCCCCGAGCATAAATTATCAGCTATAACACATAATTGTGGGGAGACAGGGAAATGGTGGCGAGAGAGGGAGGAAAACGAAAGTTAAATGAGTTAAACTGTAAACACAAACAGGTTTTGAAAAAGATAAGTGTGAAGTAAATGAACCAAAACTGGCTTAAACACTGGGGAGAGTGGATAATCAAGTTCAGGAATTAGAGTGAAAAACCCGGAGCTGCAGTTTAGAAGGACATCCACGGAGCAGAATACAAAGAGATCAGGAAAGTCGAGTCAAGGATAATCCCACCCTGGCAGGGTTTGTGCTCAGGGCTGGGCTCACAGCACAGACAATCTGCTGGGCCCATTTACCTCTCCTCCTGTGGGTTTGGCTGCTGTGGTGCTTCCCTGCCTGGGGATGGCTTTGGGATGGGCTGTGGGACACAGCGAGCTGCTGCTGGGTCAGGGCACAGCCCCAGGTGCTCCATGGAAGCCACAAACACCTCCTTTCCCTGGAACATTTCCCTGCATTGCTGGGAAGATGCAGGAATGTGAAGGGTTACTGCCTATTTCCCTGCTAAAAGAGTTGTGTCACAAGCACAAGGCAGAAGCAGAGCTGCTGAATATTCCACAGGAGAGCCCCTGGGCAGCACGGGAAGATGGCTTGGGAATGATTCTGCCTGTGGAGTGCCAGCCAAAGGTGGCTCTGTTTATTATTATTTGTTACATGTGGGAGCGATGTCACTGCACTCAGATATTTATGGGATTTATGGGTCCCGTCCCCATTTGCTGTAGAGCTGGGGTCACACTGGGTACAAACCCAGCACAGGGCTGGGGTAATTCCCATCCCTCCCAGCAGCAGCTCAGACCACCCCACAAAATCCATGTGTTCAGCACAGCCAGAATAAATTCTTGTTTATAGGAGCAGCAATGAGAGCCATGTGCCAGACCATCTGCTTGTGTCATTTCTGTCACAGGGGCTGAGTGACTCCAGGCTGCCAACCCCCAGCTCCAGCACGGGCTGGTGATGCCTTAGGTTTTAACTTTTCTATTTTCAAATTCTGTACTGCTCAGAGTGTAACTCTGAAGTTCCTTGGAGCCTGTAATTCCTGCTCTCTCGTACTGGGCAGACAGAACAAAGCCTCTCCAGGCTTTGCCTTCAAGGACAGCCAGGCTGTTTTTAGGCCCAAAATGTGTAAACCAAAGATTCTAAGGGGGGCAAGCTGAGGGGAGTTACATCGTTAAACTGGGGCTTTAATTGGAGAATTAACCCTGATATGCAAATGATCCAAACCTATCAAAGTGTGAAGAACTCGTGACCTGGGGTCCATCTTGGGGTCCAATTTTTGGAAGCAGCCTCTGGCTCCCCCAGGGTGTACCTTGAAGGCCCTTCAAATAAATACCTGTCTTTATTCCCTTCCTCTTGTCTAGTCTCTGTTTCTGGGTGGCTGCAGGAGGCATCACTGGCACCGCTGCCTCGGGAATTCTCGAGGGCAGCAGCCACCATGGGCTCCCCAGCTTGGTTTGTTTTCCTTGGCTGGCTCTGACTTAACTGGGAATCAGACTGGGGCTGTGTGCACCAACCAGGAGCGTTTCTGATTCCCTGGGAGCAGCTCGGTGCAGCAGGTTTCCCTGGCAACCCTCGGGATGCTCACATGGAAGTGTGGCCCTCAATGCCCCACCCAAGGCTGACCCCACAGCATGTCCTAGTCAAGGAATACACTGATTTTTTCCTGTTCCTTAGGATCCAGCTCCCATTGCTGGGAGAAGTCTGCTAAATCCACATCACTGGGAGGAAAGAGGTGAGATTAGAAATGTAAAGCCTCGTGTTCCTGAGTGTTCCAGAGTGGAGGAACACTCCTCACCTCGTCTGCTGCTTCAAAATAAACACAGTAGAGAAAAACCCTTATCCTGCCCAACACCAGCAGCTCCAGCTGGAGAACACAAAGGCCTTATCAGCACCGAGGTTTATCACGGACAGATAATCACCAGCTCCTTACACAGCCCAGGCAGCAGCTGACAACTCCGAGGGGGAAAGGAAATCCTTCCTCCTCCCAGAGCAAGCCTCACCACAGGGATGAAAGGCATCGAGGAATAGGGGCAGAGACCTGGGAACAGGGGCCCACGCAGTGAATCCCTGCCCAGAGCCCCCAGCAGTGTGTGACAGGCTCTGGGAGCAGAGCAGGATCCGGGTTTGTGCCTGGGGCTGGGATGGGAACCCAGAGCTCCCCGTCCTCGGCTCTCTCCTGGCACTCTGCTTGATCTCCCTGTAATTCCCAGGGTACAAACAAACAGCCTCACAGCTTTTCTGGTTTGCTTTTCCCCAGGATCCCCCCGGGGCAAAACTTCTCTCCAAGCAGAGGACAAGTGTGGAATATTTAAACACAGCAAAACTGGGAGGAAAGCGTTGCCTTTTCTCTCTCCAAGCTTCCCTCTGGAGAGGGACAGACACAAACCAGGCCCAGGACGAGCACGGTGGGGAGTGCAGCCTTCTGGAAAGGACAATCCCTTCTTTTCATGGAATATTCCTCACTGGATAGCCCTGGGGAGGCTCACAAAGCTGTCTGAGCAGAAGGGGGTTTGGGGAAGAGCTGAGGCTGAGCTGTGGGGTAACACAGGATCAGAGGAGCCTGGTCTGGGAGGGAAGGGACCCCAAAGCCCACCCAGTGCCACCCCTGCCATGGCAGGGACACCTCCCACTGTCCCAGGCTGCTCCAAGCCCCAGTGTCCAGCCTGGCCTTGGGCACTGCCAGGGATCCAGGGGCAGCCACAGCTGCTCTGGGCACCCTGTGCCAGGGCCTCCCCACCCTCCCAGGGAACAATTCCCAATTCCCAAGATCCCATCCAGCCCTGCCCTCTGCCACTGGGAAGCCATTCCCTGGCTCCTGTCCCTCCATCCCTTGTCCCCAGTCCCTCTCCAGCTCTCCTGGAGCCCCTTTAGGCCCTGCAAGGGGCTCTGAGCTCTCCCTGGAGCCTTCTCCTCTCCAGGTGAGCACCCCCAGCTCTCCCAGCCTGGCTCCAGAGGGGCTCCAGCCCTGGGATCATCTCTGTAGCTCCTTTGGACTCTCTCCAGCAGCTCCAGGTCCTTCTGCTGTTGGACCCCAGTTCTGGACTCACCACTCCCTACAAACAGAATAATTTACAGAAAGACTTGTCTCATGCAGCTCACGGAAGCAGTGAGCAGGATATTCCTGCTCTTCATTTCTGGATTGGAATTTGTTGTTTCCTTTGTTTTTTTTAAATTAGAAGTCGGAATGGATTTTTTCAAAAACTGCCCAAAGCAAAGACTTTAATTTTTAAGCAGTTCACTGCTCTGCTTTCCCCAAAGCATCCCAGGGCAATGGAGGTTTTGTAGCAATTTCAGAAGCTGACATGGAGCAAACTCTCTCTGTTCTCTCTCTGTTCACTGCTGAGACCTCAGCAACAGAAAGCAGCAGCAGAGATTTGAAACATTTACTCATTTTTCATTAGTGAGAAGCCAAAGCCCCATCAGAGCCTCACCTGGGCTTCTCTCCCATCAGTGCCAGAGAAGAGGGACCATCAATTCTGCTGTGCTGAGACCTTTCGTGGCTCTTCAACTCCTCACTGACTGAGCCCACATCCACCCAGGGACTGCAGCACCCAGAAATTCCCTTTCTTTCCAGAAATTCCCTTTCTTTCCAGAAATCCCCTTTATTTCCAGGTGCTGGTGAGAGCCCAGCAGAGGAGGCAGGAGCAGCAGCCCCAGTGCCAGCACTCAAACATCACCTCACCCTCACCAAGGGGGGTTCCCCAGCCCAGACCATGGGAATTGCTCCCCATCAGCAGATCCCACTCCAAAGGCACCAGAGGAAAGGCTCAGGGGTGGGTTCAGCTGTGCTGAGGTTGCCCTGCAAAGGAAAGGGCAGAGCAGCTCCTCCCCAGCTCCCACAGCCCTGAGCCAGCCCCTCCCTGGACAATGCAGGGCTGGAAATTATCCCAGGGGAAGAAGAGCTCCAGTGTCCCTCAAAGGGACCTCCAGAGGAGCCCATGGAGAGGGCTGGGAGCTGCCTGGAGCCAGGGAAGCACGGAAGAGGAGAGGCTGGAGGAGCCCTGGGAGCCATCGAGCCCCAGCAGCACTGCCCAGGCCACCCCTGCCCCCTGAGTGTCCCCAGGTGCCACCTCCACAGGGGTCACACCCCAGGGATGGGCACCCACCACCAGCCAGACCCATTCCCTTCAGCCAGGGCAGGGCTGGGCACAGCTCCCTCTGCTCCCGGCTCTCCTGGCTCTGGGAATCACCACCAGCTCTGCAGGAAGAGGATTTTCCCTGGGTTTGTAACCTCGTGGCTACACTGGGTGTTTCAGAGAACATAGGGGCAGCTGTTGTTTCAAAATAAAACCATAAAATCACACGGCAGCAATTTGTAAGGAGATCTGTGCTGAAGATCCAGACACATCAACCTCCAGCTGACTGCGTTTGAATTATTAAATCAATATTTTATTCTTTTAGGAGGAAAAACATCACATCTGAGGGGAAAATTATTTTTAATACAAACAAAACACGGGCCTTGAAAGTCTCAGCCTACCGTGCCTACAGTCTCAGCCTCCTCGGATGGAGAAGGTCTTTATTAAAAATGCTCTTTAAAGTTAAATATATTCTTGTTTTGCAGGCAGTGCCTGCTCCAAGCAGAAGCACAGCTTTGCTGTGATTCCAGGGAAAGGTTTTTCTCTTCAAAGGAGAAAGAGGAGAAATATATTAAAAAGGTATTTTGTTTTGTGGGGTAAAGCCTGATCTGAGAATTCCAGATGGTTTGGGTTGGAGGGACCTCAAAGCCCATCCAGTTCCAACCTGACACCTTCCACTGTCCCAGGCTGCTCCAAGCCCCAATGTCCAACCTGGCCTTGGGCACTGCCAGGGATCCAGGGGCAGCCACAGCTGCTCTGGGCATTATGATGGTTAATCCCAACCGGTGCCATTGGTTCCAAACCAATAATGGCCAAATTGATTCCAGCAGGTAAACGTGGAAAAATTCATTTAGAAAGATTTAGATGAGTCCTCCCAGCTCAGAAACTTTCCAGTAGAACTGGGGACTCCAATTTCCTGGAAAAGCTGCCTCAAACAAGGAGGAGAATTTACAAGGACAGGGGTTTTTCCTCTCTAAATAAATAACAAGCTCAGGAAGAAGAGGAGTGTTCAGAGAATGTTCAGTGAACTGGCAAAGATTTCTTTGCCTTTTTTAAATCAAACCCTTCATTTTTATCAGCAGCTAACTCCAGAATTATCAGCTACAGAGGCACTGGGGGGAAAGGAGATGATCTTTAAGGTCCCTTCCAACCCAGACCATTTGATGATTTACCTTGAAAACTATTCTCAGAGATAAATACTGGCAAATTATTCACTTATATTAGAGAAGGAGAAAGAAAGGGGATGGGGCTGTGGTCTGCAGTGAAGGTGAGAGGACAGGATCAGCTCTCTTGCTGTAAAAAAACCCAACAGAAAATATCCTTGATTTCTCTCCCAAAGCCAAACCCCGCTGAGCACCTGGATAAGGAAATACAACAAATCACAAAGCAGTTGTAGGCTCCTCCCTCCCACACAGGAGAGGAGGGAAAAAAAGTCCAATTTAGAGCAATTTTGACAAATATGAAGCATCCAGTCAGGGCTGAAGCCAGTGGCTCCTTCACTGTCTGAGAGGAACTTCTCACAAAATCTTAAAAAGCTCCAAGCCAGCCCCAGATCTCCCTGCAGAAAGGGGAGAACTCCATCCCCTTTCCAAGGAAAAACCTTATTTCTGCATTCCCAGTTTCTCCCTGTTTTCCCTCTCAGTGTGGAGACTTCAAACACAACAACCTCAAGACAAGCACAGGGAAGAAACCCATGGAAAACTGCCTGGATCCAAGAGAGCTCCAAGAAAAGCCAAGCTGCCAGAAGAGAATTCAGTGGGAAAAGGCAGCGGGGAGACAACAATTCTGAGTGTCACCAGCACGGCTGGGGAGGTGCAATAGATGGATATTCCATCGACACCTGGGGGATAAATCAACTGGAATTGCTCACAGAAGCAAACCCAGAGCATCTCGCTGTGAATCCAGAAGAGTAAATTCGGAGTCTCCTGGGAACTTTGCCATCATTTGTTTTCATTTCTCTGACTTCTCCTCATTTCTGCTCGGGATTAGCTCTCCCAACAATGATCACAGCAATAGGGAAACCTGCTCCCGGGGGAATGGGATGAAAGCAATATTTACCAAAGTAAACCCAAGCGAAGAAATCAAAATATGAAGAACTAAGTTAAAATAAACCAGTCACAAAGTACTTTAAAAAGAGAACCAAAATGGCTTTAACTCTTGCTGAACCGCTAAAAAATCTGTAGCCTCGTTGGGAGGCTGAAAAGCAGAGAAAAAAACCATCCCAAACTCACCAAACCCTCCCAAAAATCATCTTTAGTACATCTTCACATTGCCCACACTGTGCAGAATTTGTTCCCTAAGGATTTTGCCTTTTTCCTAAATAAACAAAAGCCACGTAACATTATCACCTTTGATTTTTCCTGCTTTTTATCCTGGGTTCAGACCAATACAATCCAGGTAAGGATGTAAGCACACAAATTGCTCCTCACTCACACAGCAGTGCCCCAGCAAAGTCATTATCAGCATTTCACTGGCACCTGAAGCCAAAATGAACGAGCTCGAGCCCTTGGCAGCCCATTCCACCTCAATTTAGCTTTTGATTACACCTCCCCTCATTTTCAGTGTCTTTTCTCGAGGAGGCAAACCCCGAGCTCCATCTGGAGATACCCTGGGTTCATTCTCCTTCCCAGTGATCCAGCCAACTCCACATAAAGCTGCTGGGGATCTGGGGAGGTTTCAGGGCTGTTCTCTCGGTGCTCTTGGTTGAACTGAAAACCATTAAAAACCATTAAAAACCATTAAAAACCATTAAAACCATCCCACTCTTTGAAATGTTTACTTTTTCTACCTTGAAAATGGAAAAAGAGCAGATGTCCAAAAACCCCCAGGGCACTTACCTGAGGAGAGGAACATCCAGGAGATCCATCAGGGATGTGAAATCATGGAGCAACCGATGGAAAACACAGAGCAACTGGAGATTCCAGTGGGAATCAAGGAAAGCAGCACCCAAAGGTGGCCTGGGACAGGTGGCAAGGCCTGGGTCAGCCCTTTTCCTTGTCCCTCCCCACCCTCACAGCCAGGAATTCCTTCCCAGTGTCCCATTAACCCTGTCCTCTGGCACTGGGAAGCCTTTCCCTGTGTCCTGGCACTCTGAATTATTCCAAGTTCATTTTTCCGAAGGAGCAGAAAGTTCCTTTATCTCTGTGACTATAAAAATACCCAGCACACACCTAAATAAAAATCGCTGTGACTTAGAGAAAATATGCCCCTCGCTCCAAGCAAGCAGAAATCTGTGGATTTAAAGAGCAATAACTTAAAATTTAGGTCTGCTGAGAAAGAAATGACAATCACAGACAGAGCATCTCTGGAGCAGCACGAAGGCAGAGATGTCCTGATGTTCCTCCAGCCGTGACACCCAACCTGTGTAGCCACAGTGACTTTTTTGCTCCCAATATCCTCAGATTTCTGATGGACATCGACGGAATTTGCACACAAATCATGAGTGGAAGAAGCCCCCTCTGGTTTTCCATCTCTCCAGTAAAAACCACGAGCCCTGTGTTATTTTACCCATTATTTCATGGAATCTCAGGATATCCCGAGCTGGAAGGGACCCACAAGGATCTAGTCCAGCTCCAGGCCCTGCACACACACCCCAAAAATCCCACCCTGTCCCATTTTCCACTTGAGCTCTGGCAAAAAAAAAATTCTTCAAAAAGTTTCGCCCCTGAGATCCCCCTGAAAAGAGGCTTGAAATGCTCCTTCATTACAAAAGTTAAATATTTATTTATACAAATATGATGAGAAAAATCTCATGCAGACTCTTCACACACAGGAACAGAACCCAAATCCAACTGGGATGGCTTCACCAAAGAACTGGGGTTGGAAGGCTGAGGGGGCCGTGGCGCTGTCCTGGAGCGTCGCCCACGGCAAGTCCTGGACCAGAGAGTTCTCCTATGGAACATGTGCCAAGATTTTCACACTCTTCACCAAGATTAACAATTAATAGCTGATTACTACTACTCAGAGGACTGGACAGAGACGGATGAGCAGCGGGAGTGGATCCTGCACACCACCAGACCCCACACACTTGGTGGAAATGCAGAGTTGCCGAAAGATTGCTTGAGATAATTCCCCTAAATGATGGAAATGCCTTGAGATCGCTCTGGATGGCATCTGCTTCTGCTTAATTATAAATCTGCACTGGAGTCAGAACTTGTGTATATTACAAGTAATTTGCATAATTAAAACAATTAAGGGATCGACATATCATGGCAATTAGAAATGCATCAAACTCTGGATGTTGTACAAAAGAGAGCTTCAATATGAAACATTAATTCTTTGAGAACAAAATATCCTTCCCATTCCTGCAGAACAGCCTTCCCAAATCCAACGGATGGTCCATACACTCCATTCAGAGGCAGTTTTCCCTCGGGATCCCCCACTCCTGGTGGTGCTCTTGGACCCCGAGCACTTCATCCTTCCTTGGGATCCCTTCCCACAGCCACAGCCCGGGCTCGTGTCGTTATTGCCAGTTCCAGTTGCTTTTATCTCATTTTCCGTAGCCTTATCCTGTTTTCCTTGTCCCTCTTTTTGAGAATAAGGATGAACTGATTGAAAAAATGCTCCTGGTCCTTCTTCTTCTGGACGAGGCGGAAGCGCTGATCCCGGCCGTGCTTCTCCGCGAATTCCTTGAAGGTTGTCCTGTGGGAAACAGAGACCTTGGGAATCTGGGACTCGGCTGAGCCACCCCCAGGCTCCCAGACCTGGATCCACACCAAAACTGAGGGGGGCTCTGGGAATGTTTGACAGGAGCAGGACGGTAAATCTGGGATGGAGGGAGGAGAGACCCCGCCAGGGCTTTGGACACCTGGAGCAGCCGGCAGTGAGTGAGGATTAACTCTGGGATTTAGGAATGGATTGAGGGTTGGGAGGAGGCTGCTGAGCCATTACCTGGGCACTCACAGACCAGTAATGAGGAGTTCTCACAGACCAGTAACGAGGAGTTTTCATTTAAACTCCCGGATATTCTGTATTTCCACTCTCCTAGCAGCATTTTCTACCTTCATTTCCTTTCAGGCTGCATTCCCAGCTCCTTTCCCCAAGGTGACTCCTTGCTTTTTATTGGAAATATTTGGGATTTATTTCTCTCATTGTGTGCCTAAATGAAGGCAGGGGAAGGAGCTTCATCAGTGCTCTGGTGTCACAGACAGCTCCCAAAACCCTTGAGGGGTGAAATGCTCCCTGGCCTCTGGGCCAGCACAGCTTTTCCTTGGGGGACTGGGAATATCAGTGCTGGAAGCAGAGTTTGGGTGGGACATCAGCCCAGAATATTCCCGGGTTTGTTGTAAAATGTTTGTTATCACTACAATTATTGCAGCCCCACGTGCTGTTTGTATCCAGGTGCCCACACAGGTCGTGCTGAATAATTATCTGCACGTTTTAGTTGAGAAAGCAGTAATTTCTTTGTTCCAGCAATTTAACAGTGTTTATAACACACATCCCCTTATTTTCATGTAATTTACAAATGAGAAAGCACTGCCCTAAGCACTGCCACTGCCACTGCATGAGTCTGGAGCCATCACTTGAAAAACAAAGTAAAAAAGGACTTGTGCCTTGCACACTGTATTTTAATTTAATCACAGAGCTGTAGGAGGGTTTGGGCTGGGAGAGACCTCACAGATCATCTTGTTCCAACCTCCTGCCACGGGCAGGGACGCATTCCATGAATTTAATGGTGTGGCATTAACAGGAACTTTGTGAAATTATGTTTTTCTTCCACCAAACGCCAGGACTAAATACAATTTCTGAGTAACTACACCTGCATGTGTAATACAGATGAGATTGAACATCGTGGTACTGATTTTCCATAAGTAATGTGTGTTCTATAACCACAGCATACACGGGGATGTAAAAGAAATGTGCTGTGCAAAGTATTGCACATTCTGAGGGAGAGAGGAGAGGGACAGAAACAGGGAGAGATGGAGAGAGAGATGGAACATTTCCTCTCCCAGGAGTACAACAAAATATTGTCAATATCAGGGAAGAAATGCCATCCCAGCATTGGAACAGGGATCTTCCACTTGCTATGAAGTGCTCTGGGCTGAAAAGCTCAGCCTAAATGACAAAGCTGAGCTTCCCAACCCTTCCTAAGGCAATGCCCACCTTGGGGATAACTTGGATTCTTCCAGAAGCTTCTTGAATTCTTCCTTGGCCAACAGCAACTTGTTCTTCTTCTCTTTGTACTCCTCCCTGATCCGGGTCTTGACAAACTGCTCAAAAATCTGGCCAAGGAAGGGACGCAAGACAGGGAGTCACTGACAAAGCCTTTGGGGGGTTCCTGCCTCACCCAAGAGCTGCAAACCCGGGGTCTGCAGTCCTCACCCGCCTTCCCCACGTGTCCAGGAGGTGTTTTCCTTCCATCACCTCCAAGGCAGGACTGGGCCTGTGTCCTGGCTGTAATTGGCATTTAACTGAAGGGTAGCAGTGTTTATATTAGTCCCAGAATCCCAGACTGGTTTGGGTTGGAAGGACCTTAAAGCCCACCCAGTCCCAGCCCTGCCATGGCCCACGGGCCCAGGCTGCTCCAAGGCTGACAAAACAATTCCATGATTCCAAGAAATGTGTCCTGATTGACTCAGCATGGTCCAGGCATTGTCCTTGCCCAGTCCCTGGAACAAATCCCAAACTCCCTGCTCAGGCTCTTTAGCAGCACTTCCCATCCTGGCAGCTCCTCATACATTTTCATTCCTGTATTTCCCTATTACTTCGTTTCACTTTTTTTTTCCCTAGGAAACAAAATACTGGAAAGGGATTAAATGAAGATGTATGTGCCCAGTCCTCTGGTAAATACCTACAGGAAGCTCTCTGGAGAACCACAGGACAATATGGAATAAGTCCATTTTTCATCCTGTTTATTTAAAAAATGGACAATTCCACATTCAAAATTATTCCTTCTGCAGGATGACAAAAGACTTTTAAGGGAGAGAAATAACCACAGCACAGCAGCGTTCCCCTTCTCTGCAAGATCCCTGCATCTCTCCTCAATTTTGTAGCCCCATCTGCAGACTTTGGGATCCCTGGTGAAAATTAATGCCCAAATTACCAAGGCAGCAAAACTCCACATCCCTTTGGAGCTCTCCAGAAAAACCCAACCCTTGCACAGAGCCCCTGGCCAGGCCCCAGTGCTCTGTCCAGTGGGGTCTGTTACTGCAAACTGCAGCCCTAAACCCTGCAGTTCCAGGCTCCTGGAAACGTCCTGAACAATGAAAATTCAGCAGTGTCTCACAATATTCCAGTAATTCAGGGCAGAACCATCACCTTGAGACCATTTCCCTCCCTAGAGCCAGGCTTCCCAGGCTCAGGAGCTGCTCCTGTGTCCCAAAGCCTGTCCCTGTGCTCCAACCTCCTTGCAGCACTTGCTTTTCCCAGGAGACAGCACTGGGAATCACAGCGTATCCTGAGTGGGAAGGGACCCACGGGGATCCACAACTCCTGGCCCTGCACAGGATACCCCAAAATCCCACCCTGTGCCTGCTGAGCATCACTCCAACAGGCAGAGCCAAACCCATGGGTCTCCACAGGGAAATTCTGAGTTTATGGAATTCTCCCATCCTCCCGAGGGCTCTGGGATCCCAGGTAACGTGGGAGGAGTTTGCTGCAGCCAGGGCTGGACTGGGGCAGGGCTCACTCACCTGCTTCCGCTCCTCGGGGTTGAGCAGGAGGTACCGAGGGTCAAACACGATCTTGTGCAGCTCCTTCTCCCACGTGGAGAACGCAGACACCTGGAGCACAGACAGCAGGGTCACGGGACTGCAGCGAGGCTGGGCAACGAGCAAACGTGCCAGGGTGGGACCAGAGAGGGGCTCAGAGAGCTGAGGGGCTCAGAGAGCTGAGGAGCCTTGGACAGGAGCTCAGAGAGCTGAGGAGCCTTGGACAGGAGCTGAGAGCTGAGGAGCCTTGAGCAGGAGCTCAGAGAGCTGAGGAGCCCCAGGCAGGAGCTCAGAGAGCTGAGGAGCCTTGAGCTGAGGAGCTCAGAGAGCTGAGGAGCCTTGGACAGGAGCTCAGAGAGCTGAGGAGCCTTGGGCAGGAGCTCAGAGAGCTGAGGAGCCCCGGGCAGGAGCTCAGAGAGCTGAGGAGCCTTGGGCAGGAGCTCAGAGAGCTGAGGAGCCTTGGACAGGAGCTCAGAGAGCTGAGGAGCCTTGAGCAGGAGCTCAGAGAGCTGAGGAGCCTTGGGCAGGAGCTCAGAGAGCTGAGGAGCCCTGGACAGGAGCTCAGAGAGCTGAGGAGCCTTGGACAGGAGCTCAGAGAGCTGAGGAGCCCTGGACAGGAGCTCAGAGAGCTGAGGAGCCTTGGACAGGAGCTCAGAGAGCTGAGGAGCCCTGGACAGGAGCTCAGAGAGCTGAGGAGCCTTGGACAGGAGCTCAGAGAGCTGAGGAGCCCTGGACAGGAGCTCAGAGAGCTGAGGAGCCTTGGACAGGAGCTCAGAGAGCTGAGGAGCCCTGGACAGGAGCTCAGAGAGCTGAGGAGCCTTGGACAGGAGCTCAGAGAGCTGAGGAGCCCTGGACAGGAGCTCAGAGAGCTGAGGAGCCTTGGACAGGAGCTCAGAGAGCTGAGGAGCCTTGGACAGGAGCTCAGAGAGCTGAGGAGCCTTGGACAGGAGCTCAGAGAGCTGAGGAGCCTTGGACAGGAGCTCAGAGAGCTGAGGAGCCTTGAGCTGAGGAGCTCAGAGAGCTGAGGAGCCCTGGACAGGAGCTCAGAGAGCTGAGGAGCCTTGGGCAGGAGCTCAGAGAGCTGAGGAGCCCTGGACAGGAGCTCAGAGAGCTGAGGAGCCTTGAGCAGGATTCTCGGGGCGGCTGAAGGTGAATTTAATGTCTCTGGTGGAGCTCTGGTCACCCCCACACCAGCAGGAGTGATTTGCTCCAGGACACCTCAGCAGGGCTCTGGGAGAGGCTCCCTCCACGTTTGGGGTGGAAGGAACCTGCAGCAGGCAGGGAAAGGCCACTTTGTGGGGCTGTCTGAGCAGCACAGGGACTGATTCCCACTGAAGGAACATCCAGCTGCAGCTCCAGAGCTGGAACTGAGACCCAGCTGAGGCACACAGCAAAGCTGGCAGTGACCAGCAAAGCACCACATCCCCACAGCCACTGGGATGGGAATTTCACATCCTGCAGGGCTCCTTCCAGCCTCATGGAGTCATGGAATCGTGGAGCAGTTTGGGTTGGAAGGGACCTCAAGGACCACTCAGACCCATCCCCTTCCATGGGCAGGGAAAATTCCCACTATTTCAGAAGCTTCTACAACATCTCTGGTAATTTGTTGGCTACAGGAAAATCTGAAGGAAATAAAATATTCTAATTACTCCATCTAATTACAAAAGAGCGAATTCACTAAAAAAAAACCAAGGATGAGAAGTATAATTAAACAGAGTAATTAACACTTCAGCAGGAAAGCTCTGATGAAGCAAAGTGGCTTTAAGTGGACTCGTTCTCCTCTCAGAATGGTTTGAGACTAGAAAATGCAAAGCTCAGGCTGCCTGAGCTTTGGAGTTTCCAGCACCAGGAATTCTCTTTTCCTGGTGTCTCTTACACTCCCCTGGACATCAGCTTTGTTCCCAGCACAAAGCCCAACTCCGAGCTCAAAGCTAATTAAGCTCAGCCTAATTCACCACGTAACCATTCCAGCTGATGATTTTGTGTTCAGCAATTATTACATCACCTAACATAACCTGGTATTCCTAATTTAATTCCAGTTACACTTGGCACACAAATCCCCCTCTCTCCCCAGGACTGAGAAGGGAAAACCTTGAGAAAAAAACACCCCATGGAATCCTTTCAGAAGTCTTGGGAGCAGCCCAGCAGGGAGAAGGCTTTCCTGGAAATGCTGGCTTAGAATGTGGATATTTTGATGCTGTGGGGGGAGGGAGCCAGGAAGAACTTTAAATTTTCCTATTCCTCTTAGAATTTCGTGGAAACTTTGAAACTTCCAGAAGAATATCCAGATTACATTTGGACACAGGAGAACTTGCCCCAGACTTCAGAATAAAGAGTGCCTGTGTCTTGGAGCTCCCCCAAAACCCCATCTATTTTTAAAACGTCACAATAAATATCCTTCTGTTGACATAATTTCTGTAGGAAGCTGCAGAACTCCACTGGCAAACTCCATCTGCTCCGAGCTCTTTGTGATTCCATCCAGCAACTCCTTGAGAAACAACAGCACAAGGAGGAAAGGGCAGGGGATGGTCATTAAATAATCAGATTTAAATGGCATTAATGGTGTCCCTGTGCTTCAGCCACGCCAAGCAGCTGCTGCTGACCTGGACAGTTCAAAAATGCCCAGGGCAAAAGCAAAGCAACCTCTTCTCTCCCCATTTTTAAACAACAGCAAAGCCAAACAGTAACTTTCCCAAATTTCTTAATTTTAGGAGCAAATCTTACATAGAAACACCTGAGGATCCTGTTCTAGAACATCCCTAATCCTTCCAAATATTGACTTACTGCCCCCGAGTCCAAACCTGCCAGCAAAGTCTGCACCCAGGGCTCGTTTATGGCCCTTCTGCATTTCTGAAGCACAAATAACAAGATGTATTAATAAAGCAGCTCTGGCGTGGAGATAATTCACTGCTGAGCTGCTGAAGCTCTAATTATCCCCCTTTAAAGCCTGCTGATTACTGGGATAAATTTTATAGGCTTTACTGCCTGACAACAGCCACCTTGGGCTGTATTTCCTTACAGGAATGACATTCCCTTTATGGAATACACGTGGCAGTGTGGGGGGAGGCAGAAAATCTGCTCATTTTACACCTCCCTGTCCCCACCCTGCCCAAACCCAGAGCATTCCCTGTTCCTGCAGCTCAGCACAGCTGGAACCATCTCCAGAACATCCCTTCCCAAGGATTTGGATCAGCATTAATGGCTTCCCAGTGCCAGAGGGCAGGGCTGGATGGGATCTTGGGAAGGAATTGTTCCCTGGGAGGGGGGGGAGGCCCTGGCACAGGGTGCCCAGAGCAGCTGCGGCTGCCCCTGGATCCCTGGCAGTGCCCAAGGCCAGGCTGGACATTGGGGCTTGAGCAGCCTGGGACAGTGGGAGGTGTCCCTGCCATGGCAGGGGTGGCACTGGGTGGGATTTCAGATCCTTTCCAACCCAACCCATTCACGATTCCATGATTTTGGATGGTCAGGAAGTGAAATTGCTCCCCACTGCTGGAATCACTGCACTTTGTGCTGATGGACACTCAGGAACTGACCAGCCCCACTCCTGATGTGTGAGGTGCTGACCAGGACACGTCCTTTGCTCTTTGGGGTTCCTGTGGAGCCCTTGGGTGGGCTGTGCCCCGTGTCCTGCTGAGCCACTGCCTGCTGGAAGAGCTGCTGCCTCTGGATATCCCTGGCTGTGTCTCTGGGAAGGGCTCTCAGCTCCCAGGGGTGGCAGAGGGGCAAAGGCCATCGACAGCGTCCCCAACCCCCAGGGCTCAGGGACAGAAATCCCAGCACTGATTCCTCCCATGGCTGCAGAGCCAGGGCCAGGCCATGTCCCCGTTCCTTACCCCTCTCTCCAGCAGCATGTCCCTGAAGTGAGTGATCCGCTCCTCCAGGGGCGGCGAGACGCGGGTGGCCGAGCCTTCCTCCCCTCCCTGCTCCTCCTCAGCCCCGCCCGGGCACTCCTCTGTCCTTCACGGGGCGACACAGACAAGGGCTCAGTGGTTGTCAGCTGCTGAAGGGGTTTTAATCCTCTCAGTCCTCCCCGGGACATCCCAGAGCCTCCCGCACGCGGAGCCGCCGGGAGCGGACGCTCAGGGATGGGAAATGCCCCAAAGCTGGAGCTGGGCACCAAACCCAGGGCTGGAGGCAGCTCCTGCTCAGGGAGGGTCACAGCAGGGCCATCCCAGGGCTCTGACACTGCCATTCGAGGCACAGCAAAGTGATGGCTTCATACAGCCTTTGCCAAGGAGGGGGGACTTTAAAGGGGTCCTTTTTTCATGCCAAAAATGACAATAAAGAATTCAATTCAGCACGGCTACAATAATCCACCACAAACCCTGTGCCTGCCCTCTCAGAGGGACACCTGCAGTGGATCTGGGAAGACTGCACGCCTCACATTTGCCTTTTCAGTCGTGACTTCAGGAGAATTGAGGCACACGTGGTCACAAAGGTCAGTAACAGCAGCAGCTGGGGCTGGTTCTGGGCCCACAAATCTGAGAGCAGGGAAAAAACCCTGCTGCACTTCAGTGAGGGAAAGCTTTCATCCAGTGCCTCTGGAATAACTCCACAGCCTGGCAGTCCTGACTGTAACCATTTCAGAGCTACCCAGACAAAAATGGGAAACAGAGGTTACAGAGAATCCTGGCTCTGGCGAGGACTGGACACCTGAGAATGGCTCCCATCACTTACCCACACTGAACAAAAACTGCATTTAAACTGAACAAAAACTGCATTTAAATTGCCCTTCTTTGGTAGCAAGCAACCTTTCCCACCATTAGATAGAACAAGTAAACTTCAGAACTTACTTATTTCTCTTAGTTTTGATGCTCAGATCATCGTTTTCATCCCCTGGACAAGAGCTAACACATTTGTCTGCTGAAAAGAAACAAGTCATTATCAGATTTGAACGAGATAAATGGGAATACAAATTCCTCAAATTGGCTCCTCTTCCCTTGTCTTTGCTGCTCAGGTATTTCCTGGCTTTCACTCCCCACAGAGGGTTTTAAAAATAACAAGTATTTTATAAAATCCTCGGAATTGCCTTCATCCAAATGGAAGCGACAGCAATAAAGTGACCATTTTCAGCCAGCAAAATTCCTCATTTTTCATTCACGACATGATTGCTTCAAATCTTGTTATTGTTTCACCTGATCCTCCCTCCTCCCTTCCCTGCAAAATGCAGCCAAAGACATTCCTGCAGAATCATTTCCCTGCTGCAGCCTAAGGGTTCACTGGAGGGGACTCCCACCAGAGCTTCCCTCCTTTCCCACTTCTCCTGTCAGCCAAAGTAAGGGTGCTTTCCCAGGAATTCCAGCAGCACCCAGCAGGGCTGGGGAGATCCAACACCCTCCTCACTCCTGAGGCTGCAGAGCAGCTCCAAGGCCACATCACCCCCAGGTCTGGCCTGGACACAGCTCTCTGAGGGACTCAGAGCTTGGATTTCCAGTCACAGACAAGGGGAACAAACACTGAATTCTGAAATATCTCCTCCTCACCTCTGCCAGCTGCAGCTCTCAGCAAAACCCCAAAGGACACAGCACCAGCAGTCACATCCCTGCAGCGCCTGCACTGAAGGGTCCCCAGCACCCAGGCTGAGAAATATTCATGTGCTGCTGATAGCATAGGGTTAAAATGTTTCTAAAATCGTGGTAGCTAAAATAGGCCTTGGGAAGGGGAGTGGGCATTGTCTTCGCTAAATCATGTGAACCTGCACCTGTGTTCCCACCTGTACGGTAGATAACAAATGCGATGATTACTTAGTAATCAAAAATAATTATTCAGTTGTAACAAGGAATCACGAGAAAGGGACAACAACAATGGAAATGCTGTGGGAAGGGGACTTAAAATTCATGCTCAGGTAGAATCAATAGTGGGAAGGGGACTTAAAATTCATGCTCGGGTGGAATCAATAGAACAATAGAAAGTCAATAATCAACATATGATTGTATAACAGTTACATAAGGAAAGGGTATAAAATGTGTCGATCCCAAACCCAAGTCGGAGTCAGATTTGGGTCTGTACCCCTGATTCCCAGAGCTCTTCAATAAAAGCACCTGCATATAATCATGCTGTGATTATGTGTTTCAACGCTAACACTGCTTCCAGGGACGGGCTTCAGACTCTTGTCTGAATGCCAAAGGGCCCAAATTATCTGCAGGAATTCAGTAAATCACATCATCACTGGTTTTCAGTAGGAATTCTACCAACTGTGTCCAAAGCCAGGTTGGACATTGGGGCTTGGAGCAGCCTGGGACAGTGGAAGGTGTCCCTGCCATGGCAGGGGTGGCACTGGGTGGGCTCTGAGGCCCCTCCCAACCCAACCATTCCATGATTTGATGACTCCACAATGTCCATTTTCTATTAATTAGCTGGAAAAAGCTCCTCAGCCTGAGCAGCCAGACAAGACCATGAGCAGCTGAAGGAAGAGATCAAAGCAGATAAATTGCTCTGGGCCCTGGGAGGAGCTGCCCCTTCTCCCCAGCCCCATGGGATGGCCTGATGGGAACCCATTAGGGAAGAGCCACATCCATCTCCTGGGACAAACATTTGGTGGAGGAGGAGTAATTGATAAATGAGTAATTTTTCATTTATGCCCAAATTCAAAAAGCACTTGATCCTTCAGCGGAGACAACCCAGAGCATCCCATGGATAACTTTGCTTGACATCTTTTATTTTTAGATGTCTGATTTGAAAATCGTAATTAAAACTCAGCAGCAGCCACTCAGCTAAATAAATGTGGGAAGCATTGTTGGGCACACTCAGCTCGTTTGTGTTATTTATTTACTGGAGATTACAAGCTCAGAGAAGAGGTAACAAATAATCCCCCTCACCTCAGAGCTGATCTACACTAATTATAACCTGCTCCAGCACTCAGCGACCACAAGGCCCAATTACAGCAGGGAAGATTAAGACTATTTAGCAACAATGAAAGTCATGGCCATAAAAAAAGAAGGAGGCATGAATCAAATCTTTGTGGTAGAGATAATAAATAAAAAGGATGGAACACAGCAAAAAATAGATTTTTGAGGTGGCACTTATCAGCCCTGACTTTAGACTCCTCAGTTAATTAATTACAGAGCAGGAGCAATGATAGAGCCCATGAACAATGACCCTCAGTTTTGTCTCTGGCCATCCCTTGGCAGGAATTCACTGAGCTTTCAATACATCCTGCAATAAAAAGCTCTGCTGTTATCCTGAAGAATGAATTCCAGCAGGTAGGCTTTGGAGGAATTAGATACACAGCTGAAGTTCTTCAAGCCATGCATAAAAATTGTACAGAAATACATATACAGGCACCTGCTGATGGAAATTCCTAGAGAAAAATGGAATTACAGCCTGTGTGGATAAGGAGGACACAGACAGAGAACCCTCCTTGGGGCTGCTTTTCTCTGACAAATAAGCTGATAATGGCTCCCTTTATCTCCCTGCAGGCACGGGGGTTGTAATGGTTAATTGGGGGTTTGTAATGGTCAATTGGGGGTTTGTAATGGTTCATTGGGAGTTTGCAGTGGTTAATTAGGGGGTTGCAGTGGTTATTTGGGGTTTGCAGTGGGATATTTGGGGTTTGCAGTGGTTATTTGGGGTTTGCAGTGGTTATTTGGGGTTTGCAATGGTTATTTGGGGGTTTGCAGTGGTTATTTGGGGTTTGCAGTGGTTATTTGGGGGTTTGCAGTGGGTATTTGGGGTTTGCAGTGGGTTATTAGGCGGTTACAGTGGTTTAT
>VZRV01008656.1:23140-53886 GCA_013398115.1 Falcunculus frontatus
GGGGTTTGCAATGGTTATTTGGGGGTTTGCAGTGGTTATTTGGGGTTTGCAGTGGTTATTAGGTGGTTACAGTGGGATATTTGGGGTTTGCAGTGGGATATTTGGGGTTTGCAGCAGTTCACTGGCACTGTGCCCATGGATCACAGCCAGTGCCCAGCCCTGCTGGCCTGAGGGCACGGGAAGGTCCTGCAGCAGCAGCCTGGCAGTGCCACCACCCTGATTCAGCTATAAAATTGCACTTGCAAACAGTGACAGAAGTCTCGCTTCTTTCCCCCTCCACTTTTCTCCCTCACCACTAAAGAGCAAGCAGCAGCTGAAGGATGGTGACCGTTCTTCCACCACCAAAACCAGAATACTGAAGAATTCCAAGCAGCCAGCCAAGGCCAGGAGCAATTCCAATGACTGCTGTGACCGATGTCCCCCAGTAAGGGACAGCACTCCCAGTAAAGCCAGTGTGAAACCTCAGGAGCACGGGACAGAGCAGCTCCCAGTAGCAGGGGAGCCTTCCCACCAAGCCTCTCAGTGTCCACTGGAGATTCACTGCTGGGATTTTGCCTCCTGCACAGCTCGGCTGGATGAACATCAGCCATGGAATGTGTGCTCTGGGAGCAGCTGAGTAATGCACTGCTACTGCACACCCTGAACTGGGGCAGTGAAACACACTGTGCCTTCCGAGAGGGACTGCAGCCATCAAACACCCATCTCCTACAGGAAGCCACCTGCCAGGAAGGAGAAGGCTCAATCCCCCAGCTCAGCACTCCAGTGAAAACACAGGTTTTGCAACGCACACCAATTCCCACTCAATCCTTCATCGGGGAATCTCCCCGGGGACACCCACTCTCATTCCAGGTCTCAAACCTCCACCTCCACACTCAGCTCCAGGTTCCAGGGGCTACTGGAGTTTGGGGAGAGGCCCCCAGTGCCAAGGTTTAGTTACTTGCTGCAGCCTCCAGCTTGCGCTTGTGCGGGGGGTCCTCGAGCAGCCGCTTGATGTCCCCGCGGTGCCTCAGGTCCAGCGGCCGCTCCCACACTGACAGCTGCATGGTGGGGTTGAAGAAGAACACGCGGTCATCTCCAGTCCAGACTACACACCTGCTCCAAGCGATAAAGCAGCCTCAGAGCGTGTCCAGCGACGGGAAACGTGCCCACAGCAGGGGCACTGCAGCCCTGAGTGACACCCGGGGACACCGTGGGGAGCCCAGCCTGGCCCTGCCCTGCCAGCCCCTCCTGGCACCCCTGGGCTGGGAGCGCTGTCCTCACCCACACATGGGCACAGACAGGGCTGGAACAGCCCCAAAAGCAGCAGGTGGAAGAGTCAGTCAGGGAAGGGCAAAAGGACCAGGTGAGGAGAAGGCCCCAGCAGGAGCAGCCCCAGGAAACGATATTTCAGGTTCTGGAGCTGCGGCTGAGAGCAGCCAGGGGCAGGAGCTGTGGCCGTGGGGCTGTGTGGCCCTTGCCATGATGCCAGGGGCTGGCAGGGGGCCATGGGAGCCTCACCTGCTGGGCTGGTGGGGACAGATGCAACCACAGCATCCCAATGGCATCCCAGTGACATCCCTGTGCCATCCCCATGGCATCCCAATGACATCCCAATGCCATCCCCACGGCATCACAATGACATCCCTGTGCCATCCCCATGGCATCCCTGTGCCATCCCCGTGACATCCCAATGACATCCCTGTGCCATCCCCACAGCATCCCCAGTGACATCCCTGTGCCATCCCTGTGCCATCCCCATGGACTCCCAGTGACATCCCTGTGCCATCCCCAATGACATCCCTGTGCCATCCCCAATGACATCCCAGTGACATCCCTGTGCCATCCCCACGGCATCCCCAGTGACATCCCTGTGCCACCCCTGTGCCATCCCCATGGACTCCCAATGACATCGCTGTGCCATCCCCAATGACATCCCTGTCCCATCCCCAATGACATCCCTGTGCCATCCCCACAGCATCCCAATGACATCCCAGTGACATCCCTGTCCCATCCCCAATGACATCCCTGTGCCATCCCCACAGCATCCCAATGACATCCCAGTGACATCCCAGTGACATCCCTGTGCCATCCCCATGGCATCCCAATGGCATCCCCAATGACATCCCTGTGCCATCCCCATGGCATCCCAATGGCATCCCAATGACATCCCTGTGCCACCCCTGTGCCATCCCCATGGCATCCCAATGACATCCCAGTGACATCCCTGTGCCATCCCCAATGACGTCCCAGTGACATCCCTGTCCCATCCCCAATGCCATCCCCGTGCCATCCCAGCCAGCTCCCACCTGCTCTGACAGGTTCTCCCCCACCCCAACACCCCACCCCAGATCTTTAGGATGATGTTGAGGGCTCTGTTCGGGATTTGCCAAACATGACCCAGCTCTGCAGCAGCAGCTGCAGTCCCCGGGCTTGGCCAGGGAAATATGCACAGCAGCAGCTCAGCTCCTTGTCCTGACATTCGTTTGGAATCGGCCAAAATAATACGAAAATAACTATTGCACCATCCTTAATAGACACTCAAAAACCTGGAGATGTACGTCCCTAAATTTATATGTAAATAAACAAACAGAATTTCCATCTCAGGGCAGTGCCTCCTGAATCCCAATGAGAGCTAAACCCACCCTGACTGACACTGCTGGCAGGAAAATGCTGCTGTCTCTGAAGTGAAAATACCTGGAAGGAACAAACCTTGTAATTACAAGCTCTGATGCTTAATTGTTATTAAAAGCAGGGAGTAAAGCTGGGTCTAAAAGGGTCTGGTCCAGGTAAAAGACTGGAAATAGCAAAACTGCTCCCTCACTGCAGGGTACTGCCATAAATAACCCAACACACCCCGTGTAGGACAGGCAAGATCTCATAAAATTGGCTGTGCAAACCCATGGAAGTTTTGGCATCCTGGACTCATTGACATGCACATGATAAATATCTTTAATAACCTTTCTAACACATTATCTATGTAACTATATAATATATAGTACACATCCTATAAGTACTACACGAATACTTCATGTTTCTTCTCATGCACAATGGTTTGGATCACAAACCACTGGGTATCTCACAAGAGAGGTTCTTCCTCAAGCTGGAATGATTTGGAAGAGTTACGGGGCTGTGGGAAGCTCTGTTCTCCCAAAAACCCCGACCCAGCAGGCCCAAACCCCTCCTGGAGAGCACCAAGGGGATGGACAGGAACAGCCCCAAACCAAGGCTCCAGAAACACCACAGCTGCTCCAGAAGGAAAGGGGAGAATCCAGGCATTTAGGTGGAGAGACAGACTTGGCTGGCAGGATATTGGGCAGGAATTATTCCCTGGGAGGGTGGGGAGGCCCTGGCACAGGGTGCCCAGAGCAGCTGTGGCTGCCCCTGGATCCCTGGCAGTGCCCAAGGCCAGGCTGGACATTGGGGCTTGGAGCAAAGATCCCACGGATGTCAGCCCCATAAGTATAAACTAATTATTATGGGGTAAAGGAGATGAAAATCCTCCTATCAACCACTCAGGGCAGAAAGTGCAGAAGGGTTTATCTGCTCAGAAATGTCACAAGAGCTGTGGTGACCCAGCTCATGCTGTCACCTGAGTGGGTGAGACCACGAGACACCACCTGTGTCACACACAGCCTGCAGCCAACACCAGCTCTGCAGAGCCACCCCCTGCCACTGAACAAACTGGGAGAGAGAGGATCTGGCCCTAAAAAGCAACACCTTTTCTTGTAAACCCTGTTCTTCCTCTCTGCACCACCCAAGCTGAGACACAGCGAGGCAGAGCCCACCCTGCAGACCCCAGGGATGTGGCTGGCGTTCGTGGCTCCCTCCCACGTTCTCCCTAAGGCCATGATTAATGAGGAAAAGCTCTGCCAGGAGCTGCACCAGCGATGCTGCTGAACCCCTGGCAGTGCTCTCGCCATGCCCCAGCCCAGGAAGGCACTTGGGGAAGGGCTCTGGCATCTCCTCACCATGGGGATCCCGGCACTGGGGTGGAGGCCACGGGCTTGTTCCCGTTGGGAGCGCTGTCAGCCTCACTCACGAGCTTGAAGGAGTGATCCTGGAGAGACACAGAGAGATGAGTTATCAAGCTGGAGCAGAGAACTGCTCCTGGCGTACCTGGAGTGGGGCACCTCATGGCCACAATCCCAGGAGAGGCTTTATGGACAGCCAGCTGCCTCTGGAGCAGCCCAGATAAAGGGGAAGGGATAAAAATGCCTCCCCACTTAGAGCAGTTCTACCTTCTGCCCAACACCTTCTGCCCACCCCAGCAGGTCCCCTGGGAGAGTGGGATGAGGGATAACTCCCAGTGTGGCGCTGACCAGGACAGGAACGAGCCTGGGAGCTCTGCAGAGCCCAGGGAGGCCCTGTGCCAGCTCTGCTCCTTCCCTGCTCCTGTGGCACTGCTCAGGGACATCACCGCTGCCAGAGTGACTGAGTGTCCCCAAACTGCACCTCTGTCCCCATCAAACAGCAACAACACGCTTGGAGCTGCTGGAGAGAGTCCAGAGGAGCCATGGAGATGATCCCAGGGCTGGAGCCCCTCTGGAGCCAGGCTGGGAGAGCTGGGGGTGCTCAGCTGGAGAGGAGAAGGCTCCAGGGAGAGCTCAGAGCCCCTTGCAGGGCCTAAAGGGGCTCCAGGAGAGCTGGAGAGGGACTGGGGACAAGGGATGGAGGGACAGGAGCCAGGGAATGGCTTCCCAGTGGCAGAGGGCAGGGCTGGATGGGATCTTGGGAAGGAATTGTTCCCTGGGAGGGTGGGGAGGCCCTGGCACAGGGTGCCCAGAGCAGCTGTGGCTGCCCCTGGATCCCTGGCAGTGCCCAAGGCCAGGCTGGACACTGGGGCTTGGAGCAGCCTGGGACAGTGGGAGGTGTCCCTGCCATGGCAGGGGTGGCACTGGGTGGGCTTTGGGGTCCCTCCGACCCAAAGTGCTCTGGGATTCCAGGGGGAGCAAACCAGCCCTGAGTGTCCCTCCCCTGCTCCTCTGACAGTGACAGAGCTCCTGCACAGCTCCAGCCAGGCCAGTCCTGACCCTGAGCCGGGTTTGTGCAGCCCAGAGGTTCCAAGGGGCTCTGGAAGAAGCTCCAGCACAGACCTTGTCACTGTCACTGCCCGTGGGGAGACTCTTCCTCTCCGTGTGCAGAATCAGCGTCGGGGGGCAGGAGGCTCTGCTCGAATCCTTGCCACGATCTGTGAGGGGAAAGGAGCTCTTTTAATGTGAAATAAATAAACTCACAACAAGCCAAAGCCGGTGAAGAAAACCCAGACTGCTGCCCGTGGCTTTGAGCCTCCTCCTGCCACCTCTCCCTCCTTTATCACACACCCCTTTGTGCCCAGGATGCATCTCCTCTCCAGACACCCCATTTTAGTGGAACACACTCCCAGGGAGAGGCTTTTCTCGCACTGAGTGTGGTGTCCTGCCTTCCCTGGGCCCCCATGGGACACCCTCAGGGACACAGGCAGAGGGGGCTGGGCAGGGCTGGGCTCATGGATGGACTCTGGGATCTCTGAGGGTTTTCCCAACCTAAAGGAGTCCCTGGCTCTCTGATCCTCTTCCCCCTGGGGACCACGACCCCCAGCCACTCTGCTGCTCCCAGCCTGCAGACCCTGCTGGGCTCTGGGTAACCTCTGTGGGAACCCCCAGGGAATGCTGCATCGATTTCCACTGGAAGCAGAAGGAAGAACATTTCCCTCTCCGTTACAGACGGCTGTCTCCATCCTGAAATCCTAAACCCTGAAGCTGCTGCTGCCTACAAAACGTGTGTGTCGATAACAGAGAGGCCTCAAGGGACAAGAGGGGAAGGCAAGAAGGCAGCAGGTGTGAGACAGAGACCCAACCATCCCCAAAAAGGAGTTTGCATGGCAAGACATTACGAAATATGGAATTTTCTTAATTTGGACATCCCTGGCAGTGTCCCAGGTGGGGCTGGGAGCAGCCTGAGACAGTGGAAGATGTCCCTGCCATGGCAGGGGGCAATGAGATGAGCTTCCAGCCCAAACCACTTCTGTGGGGCAGATTCACCTCTAAATGCTACTCCATTAACTTTAAAGTTATTCAGGGTACAGAACAGGCCCCCATTTGACTCTGCTTCCCTTGAATATCTCAGAATAATGAAACATGAAATCCATGGCATTTTGCTGAGAGGATGACTTGCTCCCTTTTTATAGGCAGCAAAAAAGAAGATTTACAAACCAGAGCCATTAATTTCCACATTAAAGGAGCCAGGAGCAGGGAGCTGCTGATACACATCAAAAGGGGCTCTAAATTCATCTTCCTTCCCTGGATATCTGGTAATTGGGAATCAAAGCTTTCCCAGGCACCTTGGTCCTTGAACACAGGGAAGTCACAGCCGGAGTCAGTGCCCACCCCAGGCTCCTGGGAAGGGAAGGACAGAGCTCAGCAAGGCCTGGCACAGAGGGGTGGCACAGGGCCACTGCCAGGGCCAGCCCTGGGACCAGCAGGGAGCACCTGGGGAGGCCACAAGCAGTGGCCAGTGGTGATGTTGGTACTTTTATAGTCGTCACTGGTTGCTGGTTTGAGAAGCAGCCAAGATATTTCATCCAGGCACAGGCAGGTGGGAACACAGGCTTGGGGAACAGGAAAACATTCCCTGGCTTTGGAAGCATCAATACAAATCATGGAATCACAGAATGGTTTGGGCTGGAAGGGACCTTAAAGCTCAACTCATCCCACCCCTGCCATGGCAGGGACACCTCCCACTGTCCCAGGCTGCTCCAAGCCCCAATGTCCAGCCTGGCCTTGGGCACTGCCAGGGATCCAGGGGCAGCCACAGCTGCTCTGGGCACCCTGTGCCAGGGCCTCCCCACCCTCCCAGCCCGTAATATACAGACATAAACTGGCAGATTTAAACTGAAATAGGAAGAGACCCCAAAGCACACTCCAGGAGCTCTGGTTTGTGCAGAGGAAGGTTCAGCACAGGGTAATTGCCTTGGTCATTAACAAATGAAGATGAGGCTGAGGCTCAGGGTGGGGAGGTGCTGCTGTGGGCACACAGCCACTGCTCCTGAACCTCCCACAGCTCCTCAGGGAGACTCTGTGCTGCTGCAGCACCCCAGGCAGTCTCTGATCCCTCCTGTGAAAGCTCCTCTCCTTTTCTGTCCTCTGAAAGCTCCTCTCCTTTCCCTCCTGTGAAAGCTCCTCTCCTTTTCCTTTCTGTGAAAGCTCCTGTCCTTTTCTGTCCTGTGAAAGCTCCTCTCCTTTCCCTCCTGTGAAAGCTCCTCTCCTTCTCTGTCCTGTGAAAGCTCCTCTCCTCTCCCTCCTGTGAAAGCTCCTCTCCTTTCCCTCCATCCCAGCACCCTCCCAGCAAAGCCAAGGCCCCAGGGAGACCCTTGGGTGCTGCAGCCTTTTTGGGTGAGCTCCTGCAGCAGGCAGCTCCTCGGGCATTCCCGTGTGGAATACACTGCCACAGCATTTTGGGCAGTCAGCACATATAAAAGAAGATGGGAATAAAAAAACCACCCAAAACATAAAATAAAGTAGCAAAGGAAAGCCCTGAAAGCCCCTGTGCACAGCAGGAGCCATTTGGTTTTACACCTGCAGTTGAACACGGAGTGCTTTCCCTAAGTACAGCATAAAGAGCAAAATAATCCAAGGTTGTTTCTCCCTGCCCAGGCTCAGGAATTCCCGGTGGCCCTGGAGCAGGGCTGGCAGCGCCACGGGGGCTGTGGAGCCCCAAGGACCCCTCTGCTTCCCAAGGGGATCCCTGTTAGACCTCTCCCATCACTGGAGACCTCCCCTCCTCTGCCCACGCTGGGCAGGACCACACAAGGTGTTCACTGGGGCACACTTCACTCACATTCGCTCTTTGCTCATTCATTAACCTTGTCCCCCCTCTTAAGTGCACAAACACAGCTGCAGCCTGACAGTGAAGCCACCACAACACATTTCCAGCCCCTTTTTTGCCCCCAAACTCAGCAGCACAATCAGCACTGGTGAGTTCCTGCTCGGCTGCGAGGATGAGCAGGAGATGGAGATAAAGGCTCCTGATTAAAGAGGCTTCTCCACGGCAGGTGCAGGGACATGAATAATTCACAGCATGGCAAGGAAAGGTGAAGCAGCAAAGCTGCCTTGGGTACAGCACAGGGGATGTTGGGTGTGATCACAAACACCTCATTAAAAGCAGAATTAGAGAGGGAGGGGAAGAGGGAAGATGGATTCACGCCATGAGGAGCTGTGGACAAGGCATAATAAAAATTTGTTTTGTAAAAATATTTAGAGGCCAAACCTCCATTAATCTCGGAAAAAAATTAAAATTTTGATTCTAAATGCTCCTGAGAACTGCATTTATTAAGTGCACACATCCCACACTGTGGGTTTTACCCTCCCCCAGAATCTCCTCAGGTCAGTTCTGCCTCTCCCCATAACCTCATTGCTCTGGTGCTTGAGATCAGCCTAAAACCTTCCCTGATTGATCCCCAAATCCTGCTCTGCTGGCTTCTACTCAGTCCAAGGGAGGGGTTCCAGAGCTGGCCCCATGAACCAGGCCATGCCCTGCTCTGGGCAGTGGGGTCCCAGAGGTGACCCCATGAGCCAGGCCATGCCCTGCTCTGGGCAGTGAGACCCCACCTTGCCCCATCAGCCAGGCCATGCCCTGCTCTGGGCAGTGAGACCCCAGAGCTGACCCCATGAACCAGGCCATGCCCTGCTCTGGGCAGTGAGATCCCACCTTGCCCCATGAACCAGGCCATGCCCTGCTCTGGGCAGTGGGGTCCCACCTTGCCCCCTGACCACTGCTCCAAGGACACAGCTCCCACTCCAGCTCCTGCCTTCCCACTCTGGTTTCCCCTTTCATTGGTGTTTGCCTGCTGCTCTGACCACTCTTGCTGCCCTCCAAGTGCTTCCTTTCCCCTGTCAGAACAAATCTTGAGCTGAGCTTTTCTCCTCCCTGCAACAATCACTCCCCACCCTCCCCTTTATTGTTCAGGGGATTTGTAATGGGAGCAGGAGAACAGCACAGACAAACTCTTTGTTGGTGTGGAGTTCAAGGACAAACTCATTTCATGGCTGGATGTTCCAGGCACACAGCCAGCACTGCCCAAGAGGTGCTGCTTGCCACTGCCCTGAAATCATGGAACCACAGCCTGGTTTGGGTGGAAAGGGCCCCCAAAGCCCACCCAGTGCCACCCCTGCCATGGCAGGGACACCTCCCACTGTCCCAGGCTGCTCCAAGCCCCAATGTCCAGCCTGGCCTTGGGCACTGCCAGGGATCCAGGGGCAGCCACAGCTGCTCTGGGTAACAAAGTGTAATCCCTGGGGGTGAAGGATCAGATAGGTCATGTCTGATCCCCAGGAATTCCTCATAAACACCATCTTTTTCCACAGAACAGCACCAGGAAGGTGCCCTCAGGGCCCTGTGGTGCCTCAAAGGTGACAAGGGTGGCAGCCCCTCGCTGGCTGAGTGGCCCCAGGAAGCACCAGCCCAGCCCCAGCACAGCAAACCCATGAAATCTGGGGTGGTTCCTCAGGAGCCCCATCCCTGCAGGATGGGAAGCAGAGCCTGGCTGGAAGGACACAGCCACACCACAGCCACGGAACCAGGACATGGAAACAGGACCCACCTGCCCGTGCCTGATCCATCAGGTTGGTGGCCATGAAGGTGACGGCTGGTGTGGACATGGCAGTGACACGAGTGACCTGTGCTGGCACCAAGGGGCCCACGGCAGTGTCCAGCCTGGAGGCAGAACCTGGGAGCAAACCATAAGGAAAGAATGGAGTTTTTCTCTAGTAAATAAAAATTCCCTTAAAAGCCTCAGCTTTTTTGCCCAGCTCTTGGCACTCGAGGCCAGGGGCAGTGGTGAACACGGTGCTGCTGCTCTGGCAGCTGCACTTGGGCATCTCGGGGAGCTTTTCCAACCAGAGTGACTCAGTGAATTCATCTGCTAAACACATCTCCCTGCCCCCACTGCAGGGTTAAAACCAGGTTTGTGTTCAGCTCAGTTCCTGGCCATGATGCTCACGGATTCTCAGCCAATAAACAGTGCCAGAAACTTAAAATTAATTAAAATGTGGACCTTGAAATAAGAATTTGCCAGGACAGATCAATGCCCTCCCAGCAGGTCACAGCAAGAGCAGTGTTCTCATTTTAAATAACACTCCCCTGGTTTCCACTGTTATTCATCACAACTTCTTCGTGTCCCACTCTGTCCATGGGAAATGATTTCACCAATAATTTAAAAGTGCAGCTTTATGCAGGGATTCACATTCTGCTCGGACAAGGCCCAAACCAGAAGCTCACAGATTTGCTCATGTGCATTATTCATGAGCCATCAGTGACCCAGGGCTGCTGCTAGGACCAGGCTCCTCTGCCCTGGAGAGCTCCTGGTCTGAGGTCACACCTGGAGCGTTCATTTCCAACTCCCTGGGCATGAGATTTTCAGGAGCTGACCCACCCAAGCCCATCTCCTGCCAGGGGAAAGCCAGGTGTCCCCAGTCCCTATGTCCCACCTCCACTGCCAAACTGTACAGACACATCCCTGCTTTAGGGCAGACGCTGGGAATAACACAACTCCCAGTCCAAGCTGCAGGATTCCCTGCCCCTTCCTTCCACCAGCTGTTCATGGGCTGTCTGACACTTCCCATCCCGATTTCTCCACATTTTGGAATAACACGGATCATTTCTGAAACCTTCAGTCTGTTACAGAAACTCACTCACACACTCGGAACCCCTTCAAGGATCTGTGTCCCTGCAATTCCAGGTGCCAAAGCACAATATTCCAACACAGAACCACGGAATCCTGGAATGGTTTGGGTTGGGAGGGACCCCAAAGCCCCCCCAGTGCCCCCCCTGCCATGGCAGGGACACCTCCCACTGTCCCAGGCTGCTCCAAGCCTCATCCAGCCTGGCCTTGGGCCCTGCCAGGGATCCAGGGGCAGCCACAGCTGCTCTGGGCACCCTGTGCCAGGGCCTCCCCACCCTCACAAGGTGAGGATTTCCTTGGGACAGGGGGAGATGAACCGCAAGCAGTTCTGCAGGAAAAACATGAGAAAAGGATGATCAGAAAATAATTTTGTTATTACTCTCCTTTTTTTTTTTTCCCAACACTAATCCAGAATCAGAGAAATTCCTGTGCAGCTGTGGCTGCCCCTGGATCCCTGGCAGTGCCCAAGGCCAGGCTGGATGAGGCTTGGAGCAGCCTGGGACAGTGGAAGGTGTCACTGTCCATGGCAGGGGTGGGATGGGATAAACTTGAATGTGCCTTCCAACCCAAACCAGTCTGGGGTTCTATGAATTCTCTACACCCAGAACTGGAATAATTTCCATAACTTGCATAATTATCCCCTGCAATTCCAGCCAGCACTCGAGACGAGCTCTGCTCATTCCCCACCTCAGCTTCTGCCGCCTGTTCAAACGTGACTTGCCATTATATAATTTCAGCTGCTTCTTTATGTTGATTTATTATCCAATCCAGGAACAATATCAGTGCATCTTTTGATGTGATGGAAGCAATTATCCCACGGCTTCCATCCGCACCGGAGTCAAGTATATATAAATATATATTTATATACACATATATATGCATTTCATACATGCAGATCGAGTTCAACTGCTTATTTTAATTATAACTGCTGCTCACCAAATAAGCTGGAATGATTTAAGGCAATCTTAACCTTTAAGGAATAAATATTTATGCTTTGGAGCTCTTGGTGCTTATAAAGAGCAGTCTTTGCAATGGATGGCTTTGGAATACAAATAAAGCCTGGATGGAGTTGAATGTCACGATGCAATATCAGCCCCTGGTCTGAACCAAACATAACCTGGGCTGGAATTACACCTGAATATGAACCCACACTCCGAGTGCTTCACTATTAAATTTAGGCCAGTTTTACTCTGAAATAATCCTGAGGAGGGGAGGGAGGAGGAAAGTGTTGTTCCCTGTGAAGTTTTGGAAGATGCAGAGCCAGGGAGGCCTGACGAGCCAACGGTGCCTTTGGAGACCATCTGCCCGTTCTTGAGATGATTTCAGTCATTTCCCAGCATTTTCCAAACACAGAGCCACCCACACTCCCATTAACTGCAGCAGGGACAGAGGAGACAAAGGCAGAAGGGGAAGGGCAAGAAATCTGAGGATCCTGTTGCAGATGATCCACTGCCCTGCCTGGTGTCTGCTGATGGAACCCAGGGGGGAGATCCAAGGCCAGGCTGGGATCCCCAGCCCCTCTGCCCGGGGCTCTGGGGCGCCTCAGCCCCACCTCCTCTGTCCCTCTGGCAGCAAAAACCTTCCCCAGGGACAGGGGGCTCAGCCCAGGGGCTGCCTGGAGCCCCAGGGAATGTCCCCTCCCTGCTCCTGGGAAAGGGCAGCTCCAGCTGGGCACAGCCACAGCCACACTGGCTGAACTGGGAATAGGGAAAGGGCAGCTCCAGCTGGGCACAGCTACAGCCACACTGGCTGAACTGGGAGTGGGGAAAGGGCAGCTCCAGCTGGGCACAGCCACAGCCACACTGGCTGAACTGGGAATGGGGAAAGGGCAGCTCCAGCTGGGCACAGCCACAGCCACACTGGCTGAACTGGGAATGGGGAAAGGGTTGGACATTGGGGCTTGGAGCAGCCTGGGACAGTGGAAGGTGTCCCTGCCATGGGACTGGTGGCACTGGATGGGCTTTGAGGTCCCTTCCAGCCCAGACCAGTCTGGGATTCTGTGACTCCATTTTAACACCAAATTACAAAACTGGGATAAAGAAACCCATTCCTCTGCAGAGGAATCTCCCCCAAATGCCCAGAGACCACTGGAAGGAACAGAACCTTGCAGAGAGGAGTGGAGCCAGGCACTGATCAATTCCCAGCAGCGGGTCATGAGCACGGCTGGGCTCTGCAGGGCAGGAACACACCAACCTCATCCCAGAGCTGCAGGATGCTGCCCTGCAGGAACAGCCCTGGGAACACAGAGATGGGAGAGGCCAGAGGGACAGGGGAGAGCACAGACTGGGAAAGGTGACAGGGACAGGGGTGAGCAGAGCCAGGAGAAGGTGACAGGGACAGGGGTGTCGCCCTGAGTTTTGCAGTTCTTCGATGTTTTCATTTCTGTAGAAGAGTTTCTCACGCACTGTTTGTAAACATAGTTATGTTTTTGTAACTTTGTTCTGTTGTTTGCATTCTTTTCTCCTGGGCGGAGATGTTTGATGGACTTTCCTTTGACCAGTGTGGTTGAGGGGTGTAAACCTCACCCTCCAATCCAAGGTGATTATTAAGAAGATATAGAATAAAGTCCGAGGTTTTCTCAGCCTTTTCTTTTTCTGCTTCTCTCCCTGAGCAGGTGTCTGTGTGTTCTTTTTGTGTCCAAGTGTGACAACAGGGGTGAGCAGAGATTGGAGAAGATGACAGGGACAGGGGTGAGCAGAACCAAGAGAAGGTGGGAGGGGAAGGTGCTCTGTGCACAACACAGATTTATCCCGTTTCACTCCAGTGTCTGCTGTTTTCCAGCCCCTCCCGGCCGTCACTGGCACTGAGCTCAAGGCATTAAAATGTCTGAGAGGGACGTGCTCCTGGGTACTTCCCCCAGCCCCCGTGGGATGTGAGAATGCCTGTAATTCCCAGCTCTGCGTGGGGAGCTCCAGAGCCAGCATCCCCTGCCCGGTGCTGCAGGGAAACCACAGCTTCTCATAAAAACCACTGCCAGCATTTCCCACTTAACTCACTCCTGCTGCCTCTCCACGTCTCCCGCGGGATCCGGACTTGAACTGAGAGCAAGAACCAGGGGTAGAGTTCAGAGCTGTTGCCAGAGAAGATAATAACCTTAAGCACTGTGTGATGAGGGTGACGCAGGTCGGGCAGAAGCATCAGCACAAAGCTCCTCCCGAGATAAGCCAAGCCCAGCAGAGAAACCCAGCCCTGTGCTGGTGAGAGACCGGGGTGCAGGATGGTGTGGGGAGAAGGAATCGGAATAAATCCACATCTCATCCAATTCTGTCACTGTTGAACATTCCTCTGGAGGAATTTGCCCGTTCCCAGCCCCAAGGACACTCAGCCAGGGGGGTGACACTGGCACCAGCTGGGATCAGGCAGCCTCAGAGTCACTAAGGTTGGAAAAGACCTTTCAGATCCTCCAGTCCAACCAGCACCACCACCATGGTCACCATTAAACCACGTCCCCAAGTGCCACACTCACAGGACTCTGGATCCCCTCCAGAGGCAGTGATTCCACCACTCCCTGTTCCAGTGCTTTACAACCCCTTCCATGAAAAAGCTTTCCCAATATCTCATTTAAACCCCGCCTGCTGTGGGTGCCCTGCCCCTCGTGAGGAGCCCCCTGTGCCCATCCTGGGCCAACCAAACTGTGCCCAGCCCCAGGGAGGAGTTTGTGACATCCAGGGCCATAAAGAGGCCGTGAAAGGAAAGGAGCAGTGGAATCAGTAATTGCAGCCACCGTGTCCAACAGCCAGAAATGCACCCGCTCGTTTTCATTATGGCTGCTATCATTTCCTGACCCCAGAAGTCACTGGAGATCAGGGCCCAGGGACTTGCTTCATTTAGAAGCACAGTCCATCCTGATGAGAGAATTTGGGGCAGTCCCACCTATCTGTAAAGGATAAGAGAAGTCTCTTTGCTTGGAAAAAAGGAAGAATTGAGCAGTAATAAAAAACAAAAGACTTTTTACTAAGCAGGCAGCCTCCTTCAGCTCCATGCAGCCCCCAAGCTCTGCTCCCCCTTCCCCTCAAGGACTCAGCACACTCCTCCTCAAGGCAATTCTTGTTGGGTAAACACAAGGCTGCCCAGGAGCCACCTCTGAGAAATCTTCCTTCCTTCCTCTGTTTCTTTGCAAGGCCCAGACACGTTCATTAAAAACATTCAGCACTTTCTGAATCTGATTATGCCCTTCCCTTTGCCTCAGACCTGGGAACGTGTGGTGTTTCCTGAGCAGCAGCTGCCCTTGGCTGCCTGCACAGGGGCTGCTGGGGAGAGCAGCCCGGCACAGCTGGCACAGCTGGCACAGCTGGCACAGCTGCTGCAGGGCTCAGCACAGCTGCCCTGCCCTCGCTGCCACCCCAAACTCAGCCCCAGGCTCCCTCTGGGTGAGCTGGAGCTGAGTTTGATGGAGAGAGCCCCCAGCACCCCGCAGTGCTGTGGGATGCTCGGTGAGCTCACAGCCCAAAGCAGGGCTGGGAAGGGCAATCCCTGCTTGCCCTTTCTGCTGGGACCCACCCCAGAGCGGGTCACAGGGCAGTGCTGATGGGTGGGTACGGCTCTGCCCCACCTGGCACCTGCCAACAGCCCCTCAATCCCAGCTGGAAACGGGAAACTGGACAAATGTGACGAGGGGCAGACAGGAGTGGTTTGGGCTGCTGGCGTCGGACAGACCAGACACAAACAGCATTTCCACCAAAAATCCCAGAGTCCCAGACTGGTGTGGGTTGGAGGGACCTTAAATCCCGTCCAGTGCCATGGCAGGGAGACCTTCCACTGTCCCAGGCTGCTCCAAGCCCCAATGTCCAGCCTGGCCTTGGGCACTGCCAGGGATCCAGGGGAGTCGCTGTATGGCCACTTCCACCAGCAAGGAGGAAAAAGGAGGAGAATTTTATAGATCAGACTTTTCTGGTCTCCAAACCCAAACAGAAGCAACCCTCGAAATTCTGGCAGCATCACCGGTTTTGGCAGAATCACCCCAATTGCTTCACACCTCTTCATCCATGTTTCCTGTGGTTTATTTTTGTTTGGGTTTTTGTATTTTTAAATTGAAAAAAGAACATGGGATTTTATACTGAAGAGCTCCTTTTCTGCTGCACTGGAAGGTAACAAAAATAATCCATTTGTGACCTGGGGTGGAGCCCAGGAGAATCAATGAGCTGGAAGGTGAGGGGTGACACCAGCACAGATGTCTGTCCCTGGATGGGCAGAGCTCCCAGCAGGGATGGCACAGCCTGGCACTGGCACAGGGGACTCGAGGCCATCACAGGGACTGGGAGAAGCAGGAGCTGCTTCTGGATTTTGGCACAGAAATGCTTTGTGGTTTTAGTTTAAAATTGGTGTATAGAAGCCACGTCACCCCAGTGGATTCCATCAGATGAATAAACTGCCCTAGAAGGAGGTCAGAAAATTAGTGAAGGGTCTTCTGCCTTTGGTGAAATGAAAAATAAAGGCATGAGACACAGAACTAGAGCTGGGTAGGGATACATGCACAGATAAATCAGTGTACAGCAGAACAAAACTATGGAGAGACGTCACCACCCTTCCATAGGACACTTCCCACCCTGGCAGTGCCCAAGGCCAGGCTGGACATTGGGGCTTGGAGCAGCCTGGGACAGTGGAAGGTGTCCCTGCCATGGCAGGGGTGGCACTGGGTGGGATCTGAGGTCATCCCAACCCAATCCATTCCATGATTCTCAATCTCCAGCAAATCCCAAATCCTGCTCTCTCCAAGCCCGACCCCTCCCCAGCACAGGCAGGAGCTGCACTTTTGTTTCTGCAGGATAATTTGGAGCTTTCATTTCAATATGCATTGCCATAACCACTTTAGGAACTGGTAAATGCTGGAGTAAATTGCTTATTGGAGCGGGAAGGGAAGATGGGAGATAGGAAGTCAGCAAGAATTCCTGAAAATCTGCAGAGTCAGGGCTAAGTGACAACGAGCACCTTCTGCAATGAGCTGTGCTGGGGGAAAATTTCCCTCCCCACTTTCTCCTCCTTCAACAACCTGATTTCTTGCAATTTCCACCAAATGAGCAGCAAAACGAGGAAAGTCAAAGCAGCTTCAAAAGCAAAGTGAAATCAAAACAAATCAACCCCCCCTGAAAGCTGAAGTGTCATTTTCAGCCACGTTTTACAGTTCTGTCCTCTGCTACTGATGCCTGAAACACCAAAATCCAGCAGGGAAAGGCTCCCTGCCCTGAGGAGGGGACACTGCAGGGGTTGGGCAGGATGACCTTGGAAGGTCCCCTCAACCCCAAACTGTTCAGTGATCCCATGACAGTGACAGCACCAGGCCCCATCCTGAGCACAGCCCCACACCCCAAACCTGCACTCAGGGGCACAGAATATCCCCAGAACCCCTGGGAAGTCTCCTGCTCCCCTCTGCCACCAGCCAGGGACAATCACGGGAAGCTCTGATTGCTCTTCAAACCCTGCTGCTGCGTTTGGGAAAGCTGGAGAGCCTCAATCGAAAAGATTCCTCAGAGGAATTATTTTAGATGGGGTTTAGCATCCTCATTTCTTCCCTTTTGGGGGGAAATGGTTGTTCAAGCCCCTGTGCCCACCCCAACACAGCCCTTGCCCAGCCCTGACCTTCTCTGGTCCTGCCCTTAGGATCCCAGGCAGGAATCTCCCCCTTTGTGCCAAACCCCAGCATTGGCTTTGATTGGAGAAAAAAAAAAAAACCCCAAACTGAAACTCTGTGACCAGCAGAAGCTAACAGAAAGCATTTCCCAACTTTTAATGAGATTTCTGATCACAAGAGCTGTGAGAGCAGGACTCACAAAGGCGGAATTAAAGCCGACACATTTAATAACAAAAATAGCAGGATTATTAAACATCATTCCAGCCTTGCTTAGAAGAGCAAATGATGTAAATCCTCTCAGGCTCAGCTCGTGTCCCTACGTGGCTGCTGAGCCCCAGACCCTGCCTGGGCTCAGACCCACAGCTTCGGGCTGGAAACACAACTCCTGCTGGAAACACAACTCCTGCTCTCTCTCTCACTGTTCTTATTGTGAAAGATGAACAGTCAAGGAGTGTTTGGACAACGCTCTCAGGTTTGGGGGAAGATTCCTGAGGGGCCTGTGCCAGGCCAGGAGCTGGGCTCAGCCCCTGTGGGTCCCTCCCAGCTCAGGATGCTCTGTGATTCTGTGACCCCAGAGGAAAACTCACCTTCACTCACTGATTTTTGACTGCAGGGATATTAAGCTGACCTGTGAGACCCTTCCTACACGGGGAGCCCAGGGAAAAGCAGAGATCCCCCAGGGGATGGCTTCTCCTTGAGCCTGGCTTGTGCAAAGAGGGAGTGGATAGCAGCAGACACCAGAATATACACCAGGAAGCACAAACCAACCACTCCTCTGGGCACACTTCTGGGATTATTTGGAATTGTGACAAGTTTCTCTGAGTTACTGAGCTGTTTTGGCAAGGTGGGAATGGCACTCCTTCAATGGGATGCTGTCCCACACTTCCCAGGATAAACCAGTTATCACCATTAATCATCACACAGCCCCACCTCAGATCTGCTGCTCCTCTTGCATCAGCACCTTTCTAGTGAATAAAACCCCACCGAGCTCTCCTCAGGCCCCGCTGGCTCCCACTGCATCACAGACCTCAATGGAGTCTCCAAATTGGGGGGAAAAAAGTTGGTATTGGATTTTTGGCCAGTTTCTGACAGCAGCAGCACCTGACCCAGGTGACCTCTCAGTGCTCAGGGACCTCCTGAGCAGGGAAGGTGGCAGCCAGTGCTGGGTAAGAGACTCCTCTTGAATTATTCATGGATCCATCGCAGAAAATTGGAAAATAAGGATGGAGGTCCCCAAAGCCACAGCAGAGATTGATGCTGAGTGTGGCTGGGCACGTTTGGCAGGGGCTGGGCATCTCCTGGGCTGTAACAGAGGTTTTCCAGGGGCTGGGAGTCTCCTGGGCTGTAACAGAGGTTTTCCAGGGGCTGGGAGTCTCCTGGGCTGTAACAGAGGTTTTCCAGGGGCTGGGCATCTCCTGGGCTGTAACAGAGGTTTTCCAAGCCCAGGGAGGGGGAGGTGGGACCCCCCTGCACCTGAGGGTGCCCACGGGGCCAGGGAGCCTCTGCCCACACCAGGAGAAAAGGGGATGATGATGATGGTGACCCCACATCCTTCACCTCCCACAGCCCTTCTCACTGCTCCATCCAGTCCCATTTCCCAAACTTTTATGATTTGTTTCCAGCCTCACGCAGACTCCAGCACCAAATTTCCATCTCCTCGCTGAATGGGATGTAATTCTGAGAGAATACACTGAATTATGCAGCATCAAACCCTCAGAACTTCCCCTCGCTCCCGTCGTAGCAGAGTAATTATTTCTGCATGAACCAATCCTTTGTGCTTCAGAGTGAAATCTTCAAACTCTCGTTTCTGGGAGGATTTGAGTCAGAAATTAGGTTTGGAATTTTGAACCCAGTCAAGCAGAAACCAGGAATGTGCCTCTCAGGCTCAATTTTTATGGTGGTTTCCGAGTCGAGGTTTAAGGTCCTGGGTTCCTGAAACCCCAGAGGGGACTCAGTGTGGGACAGGAGGGACTTTCTGGGAATGACAGAATCCCAGACTAGTTTGGGCTGGAAGGACCTTAAAGCCCATCCCATTCCATCCCCTGACACCTGCCACTATCCCAAACTGGCCTTGGACACCTCCAGGGATGGGGCAGCCACCAACACCCCCAAATCCTTCTCCTTTCCCCCTCCCACCATCACCACGTCCTGCACGTGCCAACAGAGCTGCAAGTGCAAGAAAACCCCTGGAATTCCATTGAGTGCTCTGGGGAACATCCATGGCACACCTAAAATTGGGAAATGTAATTAATTTCCCTTATTTATATTCTGACCAGGGAAGGAAGATTCATTTTACCTCGTTACATTTCTTTACACTTTAGTGGGGCCTGATTGAGGACCAGGGGGAGTCACCCAGGAAACATCCACAGCCTCTGAAGCAAAACTGGGTACAAACACCAGGAAAATCCCTGTGAATTTGGTTCCCACCATCCGAGGGGCTGAACAGGAATAGCTGTTTGACTGGACTAATAATAATAATAATAATAATAATAATAATAATAATAATACAAACCCTGAGCTCTCAGCCTTGCAGACCCCCCCGTGTTGTGCCAGGGTGCCCTGGAATTTCCATTCCTTCATAATAAATTCCTAACCAGGTATTTCTGCATCAATCCTAATTTCCAAGATGAAGTGTAGCAGTGGTTTTGACTGATTCCAAGGATGTTTTGTGGCACAGGGTTTGCTCAGCTCTCAGTCCCCTTGACAAAAATGTTTGGAGAAAACTGAACCCTCAGCCTCCCAGGGTGCCCTTCTATTCCAGGGAATGCTGAGATTATTCCCTTGCCCAACACACCACGCTCAGAGTTGTCACCAGGAGGTGCAAGACCCTGCAGATGCAAATCTGAAAAGTGGAGATGAATCCACTGAGATTGTGGAACTTCTTCCTCCATCAGGTTTGATTTTGCCCTGACTTTACCCCACATCCAGCCTTGATTCAGGCCAAACACTGGGAACTGGTTGAAATCCACTTTGGCCTCATTTTACAGTATCAACACCAGTCCCCAAACAGCTGAAAAATAAAGTTGGCTGAGCACATAAAAGTAATACTTAAGAATGCACTTTTTCTCCCTGATAACAAGCAAGACGAATGCACACAAAGCAACATCACTGCTGTCTTTTACACGAACCTCAGCAAGATTTGCTCCCTTGTTCCCCTCTCCAAGTCCCCCAATATTCCTGTGGGCACCCCCAGGCAGGGCACAGAAGCTGGGTCTGACCAAGCACTGGGAATCACTTTGCATCCAGCACCATTCACTAACCCTTGGCCACACGTGCAGAGCTCCCAAGGGTTTAACTGCACAAATAAATTTAAGGACACAGCAGCAGCCACCAAAAACAAGGTGCTCCCTCAGCTCTGATTTAAAACTCATGGAATTCTCACAGGAATTCTCATTCATTCCTCTTCTCCTGGAGAGGGAGAAGCAAGGACTCCTCCTGGAATGATCCCATCATCCTCCCAAGGCTCATTCCTTTGTTTCAAACCAAACTCAGTTTGGTTTTCCCCTGGGAGACTTCTGCTCCATTTACAAGGAATACATCCAGTTCGGTGAAGACTTTTTAAGCCACACAAATCTCAACTGAATTTGAGTCTGCAGCAGAAAGAAGAGAGCCCGACCTGCCCAATCCAGCCCAAGTTCCCCAAAGGGATGCAGGGAAAATGATGAACTCCTGTAGCAGCGTTGCCCCTCCAAGTCCCAGCAGCAGTAACAGCCCCAGCTTGCAGACCTGGCCTGGCTCCTGGCTGGGCAAAACCCACCTGGCAGGGATTTTAACAGTGGAACTGCTGTCCTAACAGTGAAACCTGATTTAAGCACTGCACTTCCCACAGAAAAACCCAGCTCAGTGCTTTAACAAGCAGTCAAGGATACAGTAAATTAACTCTGACTTTGATGACATTTACCGAGAGCTGGGCACGACTGAAAGGATTTGGGCTGTTTGTCTTTTGTAACTGCCACTGAAGTATTGATGTTTTTCCCTTTGTCAATACCTTGCTATTACACCCAGGCACCGAGAGCCTCTTCTGGTGCACACCATGAAAGCAGCTCTTTAACCATCAGCGTGGCCCCAACAGAGCAGGACTGAGGTGTGACCTTTTCCTGATGTCCAGCCTGGCCCTCAGGGCCCATCCCTGCTCCTCAGACACCCCAAAGCCTTGGGAATTTGGATAAAGTGCACCGTGATCCCTAAATCCAGTCTGGCCCACCCACACATTTGCATCAATAAACTCTCCACAATTGCCTTGGTTTCCCACATGGGTGGTGCAAAAATGTGCAACATCACAGAGCTGTGCCTGATCTCACCCTGCCCATCCTCCTCCTGCACTTTGCCTGGGTAACCCACAAACAGCTGGATTTTCACACTCCAAGAACCATTATTGCTTTTCTTACAGGGTCTAAACTGGGCAGCGGAGCACTTGCAGCTTCCAGCAGAGACTCACTGTGCAGGGAGGAGGGGATTGGTGCCATTTCAGTGTGGTTCTGGGCATTGCCTGAGCCCCCTGTGTGACCTCACCTTCCCTCGCATGTGCCAGCACAGACAGGGAACCAAAAAGTGATTTTGTGCCGAATATTAGCTGGGGTAGGAAGTTATCACTTTAATATCTATAAACATTCATTTACCTGCTTCGTTACACAGCATTAGAGCTGGGCACATCATTTACAACGAGCTCGTTAGAGCCACTCAGCATTCCAAGCTGAGCTGTTCCAGTGCCAGACACGAGGGACACCCAGCAAGGAGAAGCCTCCTCAGGAGAGAACATCACATTCCTGCTTGGAATACTGGCGATTTTTCCAAAATTGTGATTTTTTGCTCACCTAATACCTTGGAATTCTGGTGTACAGAAGGGCTGGACTAATCTGAACTGAGAAGTGCAGCAGGAGAATTCCCCCAGAGTGGATCCTTAAAGGATGGGAGTGAGCCCTGCAGAGAGACCCGGCCTGGCAGAGCCATCCCAGTGCCCAGAGCTGCAGGAGCTTCCCAAGCTTTTACTCACTGGATTGCAGCTTTTAATTAACCTCATTAAGAGAAGGAAGGAAAGGGTTTGGAGTTTGCACAGAGGTTGGACAAATGCCCCCAGCCCAGCCCTCCCAGTAATGAACTGGGAGGGAAGAGGTTGGCCAGGAAACATCTGGGAAAACGCTGGAACATCAAGGCCAGGCTGGACACTGGGGCTTGGAGCAGCCTGGGACAGTGGGAGGTGTCCCTGCCATGGCAGGGGTGGCACTGGATGGGCTTTGAGGTCCCTCCAAACCAATCCCTGCTGGGATTCTGTGATTCCATGAGGATCCCAGGCTGAGCTCAAGGGTTTAATGGGAGAACTCCACTGCCCCGTTACCTTCCCCAGCACTGAACCCTTCCCAGGCTCTGAGGCCACTCTGGGACAGCCTCTGTCTGCTGGGAAGAGGAGCTGGTTCCTCCTAACCCCACCTGAGCCATCAGTAAGTGCTCTGAGCCGTGGTCCAGCCAGCAGCCCCTGCTAAGGAGGGACTGACAGAGGCAGGACAGAGCTCGGACACAGCCCTGGCACAGAGAGCCGGGGTTAACACACGGCACTGAGAGGAAAAAAGGATCAGGCACTTCCCAGCTGTTCTGTGGCAGCCTAAACCACCACACTGAAACCCTTAAATAATGCTGAGAGCCAGGGAACAGGTGGCAAATGGATTATATGGCAGATGGTGCCTTTTTTAATATTTGTGCTCGCTGCTAATTTACAGAGTCCATAACCACAGACTCATCTCTTACCTTCTTCACTCCTCTCACTAAAAACCTGCATGTGAGGAACATAAATACCCACTTCTTTATGCAGTAGCTGCAAAGTGGTGTTAGACATTACCAGACACCCCATTCCTTAATTACTGCAGGTAAGTGCTCGTGTTTGCAAAGTTTAATGCATTTAGGGGCTCTTTGAGACAGTTTTCAAAGCCCTGGCGTGGCAGTGCTGGGAAAAGGCAGCTTCCTCCCCCAGCAGAGCACGGGAAGAGGCAGCACAGCGAGGAGCTGCAGCTCCACAAGCTCCTGTTTAGTCTTTATGTTAAACCTGGCACAAAATCCACACTCACAGCCAGGCTGCCATTAAATATTTAAGGGAACATTTGCCTGGGAGATGCACCACCAGTAGATGCAAAATGAAGAAAGGAAATAAAAGCAACACTAACCCAAAACGGGGCTGAAATAGCAGTGCTGGAACCTCCTCCATTCACCCCACTGGTGGGAGAGCAGAGAGCACAGAAATGTTGGGCCAAGGCCCCTCTCACTGCACAGAACCTGAGCTGGAGCCTTCCAGTGCCCAGCCACACATCACTCCATGGACAGGCTCCTCAAGCTTCAGCGTTTTATTCCATATAAAACAGTGTTTTATGCTGCTATTAAAGCCAGGATTTTTATGCTGCTTCTTTCCCATACGTTTATTTCATCATTACAGGTTTTTCTAAGCTCAGCACAGCGACAAAATAAACCTCAGGAGCACAACTGACTGCAGAGCCAAGGCACAGCAACCTGCACCTCCCAGCCCTGCCTGCTCAGCCCCATTTCCCAGGAATCCAGCTGGGATCCTTCACAGCATCCTGCCAGGGAAAGGCTGCACATGGCTTTAAATCCCCTAAATATCCTCTGCTTCCTCATAGCCTTTTCTCTGATTTTCCTTTACAAAATGTAAAATAAATTGTATTAAAATGAACGTATAAAAATGACCACTGCATTGTGCACGCTCTCAGTTCCCAGAAATTCCTGGTGATTTGCTGTGAGGGAGCTCCAAGGAATTTCCCCTGTGAGAATGAAGAAGCAGCAGAGCCCCCAGTGCCCTTCCCACACCTCCCACCCTGTGGCACTGCCCTGCTGCTCCCAAGGTTACTAATCAGGCTGCCAGAAATTAACTGTAAGGCTGCAAAACTGACCACAATCAAATAAAAAAGTAAACATTCACCTCTAAGACTATTGATCGAGGAAATCCCTGTGATTAGAGACATGGGACTACACGAGGTAGGAATGGGACACTGGTCTCTGATAGAATCAATTAACTGGGGATAATCAATTAACTGGGGATAATCACACACACAGTGTTCAGCCTTCCAGGCACCAATAAACATGGAGATTGAAGTTGGAAATAACTAAATTTGGGGGGTTTTAGGTTCATTGCTGCTGTGTGACCATGGCCTTTCATAAACTTTGGGCAAGGGGAATGAGGCAAGGTCATTAACCCCAAAGCCACAGGTCATAAACCCCAATGTCACTTTCTAGGTCACACGTGGATCAGGAAAATGCAGCCTCCCCCTCCTCACAGGGAGGAATCCCATCCCAATTTCCCATCTAAATGGACCATCCTGCAGTTTAAAACCACCCCCTTGTCCCATCACAGCATTATCCCAAACAATGGGTGTGGGATGCAGCCCATGCTGGATTTAGGGTTTCTGCACCTGCCTTTCCCCTGTTTTCACCCCCTATCCCAAGCCTGCCCCTTCCTCAGTCCTTCCACAGCCCCCAGCCCTTTTTGCCAGGTCCCATGGCTGGTCCTGCCCAGGCAAGGACACCACAGAGAGGTCCCTGCCCCGAGGGCACCCCAAGGCTCCTTCTCACCTGGCCAGGGCAGCCCATGGTGACAAAACCCAACCCCAACACCTCTCGTGCTCTCCTCCTCCAGCACAGCAAAATGAATCCTATAAAACTGGTTTATGGCAGCTCTGCAAAGGCCCCAGCCTTCCCTCCAGAGATGGGATAATAGAAAAAAACAGGGAGCTGAGTCTGGGGTTTATTGCTCACAGATCAGGCATTCCCAAATCTGCTTTCCTAAAAAGCTGCTCTCCATCCTGCAGGACACAAGCCCCAGGGTGGGTTTGCTGTGAATGGCTGATAATGGGATGGTTGCTGAGGCATCCAGGCTGAGGTGTTTGAGGGCCCATCACACACCCAGGGGAGCAGGGACAATCTCCTGGCCTGGCACCTCTGTGGTCACAGAGCCCAGGAGGCTCTGGAGGCACAGAAATCCCTGGAATTACAACACCTGCCATGCCCAGCTCCCCCAGCTGCTCATCAGCTCCTCCCCACAGCCCACTGAGAACACGTCTCAGATGTAATCCTGCTTTTCAGATAAACAGGGATTTTTTTCCTCCTTTGGTTTCTCCTCTAAAATATTCGTGAACAGGCAAAATGTTTTCTAGGGGTCAAACAGAATATTCCTTGGGAAGCAGCAGCAGCTCCCTGCTCCCCAGCAGCCTTAATTCTGCTTTCTGCTCTAAGTTCAGCACCAGCCTTTTCCAGAGTAAGTACAAAACATTTTCAGTCATTCCACAGAATCCCTGAGGCTGGAAAATCCCTCCCAGCCCATGGAATCCAGGCTCTGCCCATCCCCACCTTGTCCCCAGCCCAGAGCTCTGAGTGCCACCTCCAGCCCTTCCTTGGGCACCTCCGGGATGGGCACTCCAAACCTCCCTGGGCAGTTCCAATCCCTGAGCTCCCTTTCCATGGGGAAATTCCTGCTGCTGTCCACCCTGAGCCTCCCCTGGCCCAGCCTGAGGCCGTTCCCTCTCCTCCTGTCCCTGTTCCCTGGGAGCAGAGCCTGACCCCCCCCGGCTGCCCCCTCCTGTCAGGGAGTTGTGCAGAGCCACAGGGTCCCCCCTGAGCCTCCTTTTCCTGCCCCTCACTCCTCTGCGTCCATTTGCTCTTCCCACCCCAATCCCAAAGCCCCACTCCGGGTGTCTGCACTGAGCTCTGCTGAACAGGAATCCCTGGCATCCATTTCTCATTAAAAGCTCTCCCACAAACACCAAACCAGAACTGCACCTTCTGCAGAATTCACTCTCCCTGTGCCCTGCTGTGCTTACACTTCAATTACCAAAAAAGATGGAAAACGCACCCTCATTTACATTTTAAACTTAATTGGCATATAACTGTCCTAAAAATAGCCTCAAGCATTCCAAGTGCAGTTACAAACATCACCCTAAAGGCTTCCAATCAGCCAGACCTGCACCCAGGGGTGCCCCAGTGCCTCCTCAGCTGCCACCTTCAGAGAGTTTTCACTCAACTCCCAGAAAAGAGCGATTTTTCCAGGCAGCAACCACAGCTCAGCCTCTGGGAGAAGAGCCAGGCTGTGCTCCCCCAGCACATTCTAGAGCTATAAACACCCAGGGAATCTGCTCAGGACTTCACCCAGGATTGCCCCACGCTGAGCAGACACCTTGTGAGTGCCCACTGCAGCTGAGGCTGTGCTGGTGGCGCTCAGAGAAGGTTTTCCCACAGAACCCCCTGAGATGAGGCAGGAACCAGCTCAGTTCACCCACTGCCCCTGAATGTGACAGGGACACGACCACGGCAAACATCCACAGAGCTCTGACCCCGTTCCCGACACCCAGTCCCACAAAATGCCCCCAAACCACCCCAAAGCACAGCTTTAGCATCACTGCAGCTGAGCCCCCAGCACTGACCAGCACCCCTCTGCTCCCAGAGCTGTCCTCCCACAGCAGGGACCTTACCTGGGAAGGGCGAGGCCAGGAGTGGGACTTTGATGGGGGACAAGGTGAGGAGGTGGCAGGGCTGGAGGCTCGGGGGGCCCTGGGGGGCCTCGGGCTCCAGGGACACCAGTGCCAGGCTCTGAGTGCCACCCACTGCTTTAAGGCTGTTCTGGCAACCACCTGTGGGAGAGAGAGACAGCAGGAGTGTGAGCTGGAGAGAGAGCACAGGGTTTGGGGACAATGATGTGTGCAGCACTCGGAATTCTGGCACAAGATGGAACAAGATGCAGCACGTCCCACCTGGCCCTGAACATCCCCTCAGAGAGACAGCAGAGCCTGAGCAGGGGTTATACAGAATGTGTCTGTATTTTGTGGTCAGTTCTGGTCTCCAGAGCTCAAGAATCACAGAACCACGGAATTGCTTACTTTGGAAAAGACCTGCAGAATCATCAAGTCTAAATCTTGACCAATGCCCACCTTGTCCCCAGCCCAGAGCACTCAGTGCCACCTCCAGCCCTTCCTTGGACACCTCCAGGGATGGGCACTCCAAACCTCCCTGGGCAGCCCCTGCCAAGGCCTGAGCTCCCTTTCCATGGGGAAATTCCTGCTCATGTCCAACCTAAACCTTCCCTTGAAGGCCCCCATCTTGAGGCCGTTCCCTCTCATTCTGTCACTGGTTGCCTGGGAGAAGAAACGAAGAAAAGAAGTCAAGGAGCTACTGGAGAGAGTCCAGCAGAGGCCACAGAGATGATTTTGGGACTGGAGCATCTCTGAGGTGAGGAGAGACTGTGGGAGCTGGGCCTGGTCAGTCTGGAGAAGGGAGGCTGAGAGGGGATCCCATCGAGCCATACAAATATCCTCAAGGGCTGTCAGAGAGTGGTGCCAGAGACAAAACAAGGAGCAACGGCCAGAAACTAAAGCACAACAAGTTCCACCCCAACATGAGAAAAAACTTCTTTCCATGGAGGGGGCAGAGCCCTGGAACAGCTGCCCAGGGAGGGGCTGGAGTCTCCCTCTCCAGAGACATCCCAAACCCTCCTGGCCACGTCCTGTGTCACCTGCTCCAGGTGACCCTGCCTGGGCAGGGCCTGAACTGGATCATCTCAAGGGTCCCTTCCTGCCCCAGCTGTTGTGTGACTGAGATATTTCTGAAGGACTCCCAGAGCCCCTTTGCTAACTGTGATTCCAAAGGCCCAGCTCGTGGCTGGAACATTTTCAGCCATTAAACCCCACAGCTGTGAGCACATCACCAAAACCCTGAGGGACGAGGCAGCAGTGACTCACACACAAACTGTGCAGGGTTATTACATTTAAATGAAAAAACTTAATAAAAAAGCCAAATATTTGAACACATGGAATACAATTATTCTCAGCTTTCCTAAGTGTAACTGCCTGATGTCAAATCTGAATTTATTCCTTGCTATATTAGGCACCCACTGCTCCCTCACCTGCCTGGCTGCTGTCCCGTGTCCTGCACACAAACCAAGCTCTACATCCCATCTCCTTCATCCCAAAAACACAACAGGGCACTTCACGGAATCCCTGAGGCTGGAAAATCCCTCCCAGCCCATGGAATCCAGGCTGGGCCCATCCCCACCTTGTCCCCAGCCCAGAGCTCTGAGTGCCACCTCCAGCCCTTCCTTGGGCACCTCCAGGGATGGGCACTCCAAACCTCCCCGGGCAGCCCCTGCCAGTGGAACCCAGGAATCTCCCAAACCAAAGCTCAGCCACCCTTCAGCCCCTGCACCATTCCCTCCCCAGTCTGCCAGGGGCTGGGAAGCCCTTCAGAGCTCAATCTCGGCTAAATACATTAAATAAACAAGAACAGGAGTGTAAAACTCTTGAGGAGCAAAGCAGATCTGACAAACAGCAGCTGTTCCTCCCTCCACGCCGAGCTTGGGATTCAAAAATTAAGCAATCAGCAGCTTATTATGGCATCCAGCAAAGCTCCCAGCTCGGGTGCACATCCTGCAGGCAACGGGAGACAACTGTGGCTCCACAAATCCCATCTGATCCCACTCCTCACTCCAGGTTTCTGTCACTCTGAGGGCTCTCCTTCCATGTGTATCCCAGCCAGGAAAACAGGGAATGGCTGTTTGGGAAGGGTGACTGTGGGCTGGGGGATGCAGCCCCCTACAACAGCTCCAGGCAGGAGAACCACAGCAGAGACCCTGGATAAGATCACAGGATCCCAGAATGGTTTGGGTTGGGAGGGACATTAAAAACGCCCCCCAGTGCCACCCCTGCCATGGCAGGGACACCTCCCCCTGTCCCCTCCAAGCCCCAGTGTCCAGCCTGGCCTTGGGCACTGCCAGGGATCCAGGGGCAGCCACAGCTGCTCTGGGCACCCTGTGCCAGGGCCTCCCCACCCTCCCAGGGAACAATTCCTTCCCAAGATCCCATCCAGCCCTGCCCTCTGGCACTGGGAAGCCATTCCCTGGCTCCTGTCCCTCCATCCCTTGTCCCCAGTCCCTCTCCAGCTCTCCTGGAGCCCCTTTAGGCCCTGCAAGGGGCTCTGAGCTCTCCCTGGAGCCTCCTCCTCTCCAGCTGAGCACCCCCAGCTCTCCCAGCTTTGTCCCAACCCTTTACAAACAATCATTTCCCAACAAAATAAACCCTACATTAGCCAAACAGAAGTTTAATGTTTTCAGTGCCACCAAAAAAAGTCCATTATTTCTACATTCATTATTCCTCCATGCCAAGGAACACCTGCAGATGCACTAAATAACAGGCACACAGACAAAAAAAAACCCTACAAATATTAAGGTTTTGATCATTCAGCAATGGCTAAACGAAAACAGATTTTTCTGCCAGAGTGACAATGGAAATTATAAAAACAAAATAAAAAACCATCAGTATCCAACTAATCCAAGTGTTAAATACAAAGCTCATTGTTCATTCACCTGGGAAGTCGAACAATCCTTCAGTGAGGTCAAACACCTGCCCTCCAAGAGCCTGTGCTCATTCCCAATTCCATGTCTGCTGCTGGGAAAAACCCACAAAACATCTCCTGTAGCTCTTGTGAAAGCTAATGCTGCCTGCAAACACGACTTTTCTGTGGCTTCCTGCAGGGCACATGAGCAGAAAGGTTGTTTACTTCTCATTTGATTCTTTTATTCTGGAGAGGAGGATGCGATTTCCCCAAAGAGGGCAGGAAAACAGGAAAATAACGTGAGCCTGGGCTGCCTGGGCAGCTGGAGCCTGCGATGAGCAACGCTCCTGGAGCTGGGCTTCCTTATTAAACTTTCATCAATCCCTCATTAAAGTTTCATCACCCAGTTGAAAGAGAAGTTTGGGTGGTTTCCCCTCCTTTGATGAAGTTCTCTTTCCTTCTCTCCTGCTGAATAATTCCGTGGAGGAAGGACCATCCCTGTGGCTGGCACGGGCAGGGGTCGGCAGGGCCAGGCTCCTGCTCTGCCTCAGCTCAACAACATCCCCCATTCATCCACTCAAACACAACCCTGCATTTGCCAAAGCCTCTGGAAGCTGGCCCAGGACTCCCTGAGAGCTGGGGGCATCCAGCTGAGAAGTTCTCCTCACAAACAAAGCACATCTTGCTGTAAGGTTTTTACAAAAAGGCCTTGAAAGGGTTTTAGGATTACCATTAATCATCCTGCATTTACAGGGGGAATTTCCAGAGTCAAATGCCATGAAAAGAGGAGTAAAATACTATCACTGATATTCCAATGAGGGGAAAAATTCTGGATTTTTTTCTAGCAACGTGTTTTCCCCAGATGTGTTTTCCCCAGGCCATGGGACACCCCGGCAGCGAGGTGAAAACTTGTGCTCTGAATCCCAGAGTCACTGAGGCTGGAAAAGCCCTCCAGGATCACCGAGTCCCAGCTGTGCCCCATCCCCACCTTGTCCCCAGCCCAGAGCACCGAGGGCCACCTCCAGGGCTGGGCACTCCAAACCTCCCTGGGCACTTGCACTGTTCCAAACATCACCAGCATCCCTGACACCAGTCCAGCCTGGAACAGGAGCTCCCAGAGCCTCTTGGAAGGAACTCTGTGCTTGCATCCAGCCCAGCCCCTCACAGCCCCACAGCCCACCTGATGGACATCCGCAGAATTTCCTGTATTTTTAAGTAGGATTCTCT
>VZRV01008660.1:2770-13739 GCA_013398115.1 Falcunculus frontatus
GTGGGGTGGGATGGGATGAGGGTGTCCCTGCCCCAATTCCCAGCCCGCTCTCTCCCCGTTCCCGCAGCAACATCGCAGAGGCGCTGGTGAGCAAAGGCCTGGCCACGGTGCTGCGCTATCGGCAGGACGATGACCAGCGCTCGGCGCACTACGATGAGCTGCTGGCGGCCGAGGCCCGGTGAGCGCCGGGGCGGGGGGCTTCGGGGGGTCTCAGGGAGGGGCGGGGCTGTGCTGGGTCCCCCTGGCCTGTCCCTGTCCCCCTGTCCCGTCCCTGTCCCCCCGCCCCCTCCCTGGGGCTCCACGTGATTCCCAGCTCCAGGTCCCCTGTCCCACCCAGAGCTCTCCGTGTCCCTCTGTCTCATCCTGGCCGTGTCCCCTGGGCATCCGTCTGTCCCCAGCTGTGTGCCAGGTCCACAGGATCCAGGTGTGCACAGTCCAGCTGTGCACAATCCCACTGTTCACATTCCAGCTGTGCACAATGCACGTGTGTGTGATCCAGCTGTGCACATTCCAGCTCTCTGTGATCCCGGCACACCAGATCAATGTGTGCACATTCCAGCTGTGCACATTCCGTGTGTGCACACTCCAGCTGTGCACAATCCGTGTGTGCACACTCCAGCTGTGCACAATCCGTGTGTGCACACTCCAGCTGTGCACAATCCGTGTGTGCACACTCCAGCTGTGCACAATCCGTGTGTGCACACTCCAGCTGTGCACAATCCGTGTGTGCACACTCCAGCTGTGCACAATCCGTGTGTGCACACTCCAGCTGTGCACAATCCCACTGTGCACATTCCAGCTCTCCATGATCCCGGCACACCAGATCCAGCTGTGCACAGCCCGGCTCCCCACGGAGAGGATCCCATGGGGGTCCCATATCCCAGTGCCCCCCATCCCCACAGGGATTGCCATTCCCAGCCCTGGGAACCCATCTCCCCAGGTGTCCCTGTCCCTCATCCCATCTCCCGATGGCATTGGAATGTCCATGGATCCCTTCCCTTCCCTGCCCGGCCCCGCTCCCTCCGGAGGCGGCTCCGTCACGGCTGAGCCCGGCGGGAATGGTGGGATCTCAGCTCCTCCTTGGCAGCAGATCCCGGCACGGTGCCGAGAGCCGGGAGCAGCAGCTTGGAGGGGGCTGCGGCGCCTTCCCGGGCAGGCCTGGCTCCTGCGGGAAAAGGCGGATCCATCCCGAGAAAGCTGCTCCCATTCCCACCCCGCCGTGCCCGGGCGGTGGGCGGCCGGCAGATTGCTCAGAGGCTCCTTCCCAACGCCTGGAATGTGCCTTTTGGGAAGCCTGGCAGGAAGTCAGCAGCTCAGAGCTGCGGAGGGGGCACCAGGATACCGGGATACAGGGCTGGGATGTGGCACCTGGATACTGGGACACGGGGCTGGGATGTGGCACCTGGATACTGGGACACGGGGCTGGGATGTGGCACCTGGAGTGGGACACGGGGCTGGGATGTGGCACCTGGATACTGGGATACAGGGCTGGGAGGTGGCACATGGATACCAGGATACAGGGCTGGGAGGTGGCACATGGAGGAGGCAGAGGAGCCCCAGCAGCTCCGGGATGGTGCCAGAAGCAGTGGGAATGGGAGATTTGGGATGAGGTTGTGGGGCAGGGCCCAGATCTCCCAGTGGAGCGGGGCCAGGAGCAGTTTGGGGGATCCCTTCGACATTCCCAGCTCTTCAGAGAGCCTGGAAGCACATCCCAGACCGTTGGGCTCCGCCGGAATCCCGGCGCACTCCGGTTACGTGGAGCCCTTCTGGCCAGGCCCTGGGGCAGGAGGGGACGCTCCTGTGGGGACACGGAGCTCAGGGGCCTCATCCCGAGGGAACATCCCAGCCCTGCATCCCTGCACCGAGACAGGGATCAGGATCCGGCTCCGGCACTGGGATCTGGGTCTGGCATCGGGCCTGGACCTGGCCCAGCTCTGGCATCCCGCTGGTTTTCCATCCATTCCATGCCCTCCCTTGCAGCATTCCCCCATCCAGGCTCCTCTCGCCCCCTCTCATCCATGGAAAGCCCTCACTCCATGACCGGGATGACTCCGGCCCTTCCCGCTGCGGCAGGAGCTCATTCCCTCTGCTCCCTCTTTTCCAGGGCCATCAAGAACGGGAAGGGGCTGCACAGCAAGAAGGAGGTGCCGATCCACCGGGTCGCCGACATCTCCGGGGTGAGGATCCCCTCTGGCACTCGGGATGCGCGGGAATTCCACGGGGGATGGAATGGGATAAGGCCCCACAGGGCGCTGTTCGTTCTGGGAGCTCCCGGGGGGTTTTTCCCTTTTTTCCTTGGATAAATAAAGCGGGAGTTGCTCCACGGCCTGAGAAGCAGGTGGCCGGAGCCAACACAGGAATGCCGATGGGAATCCGGGATTCCCCAGCTCTGCTGAGGGAATGGGGGGATCCCAACACCTCCCGGCAGAGCTCGTTAAGATTTCCTCAATTAGTATCTCCAAGGATTTACGTGGAGCCCTTTGGGGAGGGTTGATCCTGGGAAAGGGGAGTCATGGGATGTTCCGTGAGGGATGAGGGGAGTGGGGCCGGATCTGTCCTGCTCCATGGGTGTGTTTGGGATGGATTTTGGGGTGTGTTTTGGGATTGGTTTGGGATTTTGAGATGTATTTGGGATGGATTTGGAGATGGGTTTGGGGATGAATTTTGAATGCGCTTTGGGATGTATTTAGGATTTATTTTGGGATGTGTTCGTGATTTTTGGATGTATTTTGGGAGGTGTTTTGAGATGGATTTTGAGATGTGTTTTGGGATATATTTGGGATTTTGGGATGGGTTTGGGATGGGATTTTGGGATGGGTTTGGGANTTTTGAGATGGATTTTGAGATGTGTTTTGGGATATATTTGGGATTTTGGGATGGGTTTGGGATGGATTTTGGAATGTGTTTGGAATTTTGGGATGGGTTTGGGATGGATTTTGGGGATGGGTTTGGGATGGATTTTGGGGATGGGTTTGGGAATGAATTTTGGATGCATTTTGGGATGGGTTTGGGAATGAATTTTGGATGCAGTTTGGGCTGTGTTTGGGAATGAATTTTGGATGCATTTTGGGATGGGTTTGGGCCGTGTTTGGGAATGAATTTCGGATGCATTTTGGGATGGGTTTGGGATGGGTTTGGGCTGCGTTTGGGGCGCCCATCCCCAGCTGGGAGCGCTCAGCTCCATGCTCAGATCCCGCATCCATCCCGGAGGGTCCCTGAGCTCCCGTTTTCCCCAGGACACGCAGAAGGCGAAGCAGTTCCTGCCGTTCCTGCAGCGCGCCGGCCGCTCCGAGGCCGTGGTGGAGTACGTGTTCAGCGGCTCCCGCCTGAAGCTCTTCCTGCCCAAGGAAACCTGCCTCATCACCTTCCTGCTCGCAGGTGAGCCGCCGTTCCGGGATCGGCGCCGCGGGATTCTGGGATCGGCGCCTCTCGAGCATCCCCTGGGCTGGCACGGGAACATTCCCTGGGTTGGGGGGCTCGGGATGAAGGGTCCCAGTTACCTCTGTGGCTGCTCTGGGTTGGGCTGGGGGAAATTGGGATTGGGATTGGGATTGGGATTGGGAAGACGATCCCACCCCAGAAAGTTTGGGAGCGGGTGGGGAAGCACAAACTGAGGAGAAGGGAGGGAACAGCAGGATGGAGATGGGGATGAAGATGAGGATGAGGATGAGGATGAGGATGAGGATGAGGATGGGGATGGGATGAAGATGGATTGAGGATGAGGAGCAGGATGGGGATGGTGACAGGATGGGGATCAGAATGAGAATGGGGATGAGGATGGGAATGGGATGAAGATGGGATGAGGATGAGGATGAGGAAGAATTCCATCAGCGTTTCAAGGGATCCAATCCCGGGATCAAACACCGGGAAGGGTGGGAGCAGCTCTCACACAGGGAATGTTTATCCTGTGGGGAGTGAGGATGGAGTCAGGGAGTTTTTGTCCATCCCAGAGTTGGGAATGTGTCCTGCCTCCGGCCCCCATGGACACCGGCACCAGGATGGGCCTTTGGGAAGTGGGGGCTCCATCCGTGCTCCCAGTGCTGCTCCCAGTCCAGCCAGGGCCCTGGGATAACCAGGAATGATGCCATGGGATCCCCCTCTCCCCCCAGCCCCTCACATCCCAGAGCCTTTTCCCATTGGTGCTCCGGATGCCGCCGGATCCTGGAGCATCCCTGGATGTATCCGGCCCTGCCAGTGCCCCCCAGTCCCTCCCAGTCCCTCCCAGTCCCTCCATCCCTCTGGGAGCCTCGGGACCATCCCATTCCCAGAGCCAACTCAAGCATTCCCAGCCCTGCTCCAAGCTGGTTCCTGCCCTCTGGAATTGTATCCCAAAGCCGCCCCTCTCCGTGTCCTCCTGCCCGTGAATATCCCGGGATCTGAGTTATCCACTGCCAAAGCCAGCAGGAAATGCTGGGAAGAGGTGGCTCCCTCCTGGTCATGGGAATGTGGGAATTGTTGGGAGTGATGGAGCTCCCTGTGCTTGGGAGGAGGGATTTGGGGTCCACTGAAATATTTCCGGATGCAAGAGGTTGGCACCGCCCTGGAATCCCGTGCCCGGCTCGGAGCCCCTGGGATCCATAGGGATTGGGATGAGCAGGGCTGGCACTGCCCTGGAGTCCACAGGATCCACAGGGAATGGGATCAGGGTCCCTATTCCATGGGATTCCCTGATCCATGGGGGTCCCAGTTCCATGGCTCTCCTCTTTGGAGGTCCCTGCTCCATCGGGATTCCTGCTCCATGGTCATGCTCCATGGTCCTGCTCCATGGGAATTCCTGCTCCATAGGGATTCCTAGTCCATTGGGATTCCTGCTCCACCCTGCTGTGTTCCAGCAGGGATTGTTCCCAAGCCCATCCCATCCCATAGAATTCCACAGGCCACGATCCCGACGGGACCTTCTGGCTTTTATTTTCCCTGTTTTCTATTGGATTTCTCCCCGGTGCCATTCCCAACCCTCCTCTGCCAAGCCAGGAATAGGATAAATATCCGCCTTTTATCAACGCCTGCCTTTTTTATGGATATCAAATGCAAATGAGCGCCAGAAAGAGATGCCAAGTCCCTTAAAATGTGACTCCAGGGATGCTCCCGAGGGAGCTCATCCCGGCTTTCCAGCTAAAATAGATCCGTCGGAGCACTATAAATATGTGCAAATACAGGCGCCGGTTTAATCCCGAATTCCTCTCTCCCGGCAAAACTCGGGAGCCTGACGCCTTCCCGGAGCGGGGGCTGGGAGCAGGAGAATTCCCGAGGGATGAGGGGGCACCTCCCGGGATGTCGGAGTGGCCAAGTGGCTCCAAGGGGTCCCAAAATCTTCCCCGGGAGCTGCGGGATTGGGAGGTGGGGATGGGAATCCGGAGTTTTTCCGTGTGAGCATTCCCAGCTGTTCCTGCCAGGATCCAGAGCGGATCCCCGGCATTCCGGCCCCGCTCCCGCAGCTCCCGGGTGTCCCCTCCCTCCCGCTCGCCTCCCTTGCTCCCAAAATCCATAAATCCTGCGGGAGATCGATCCCTGGCCTCGGCCCCGGCACAGCTGATCCCTGCCCGGAGCCATCCCAGATCCCGGTGCTGGCTGTGGCTCTGGCACTGCGAGGGGGCAAAGCCGCCTGAATCCCTGGAATCGGGGCTGGGAGGGTCCTTGCTCCAAGGGATACTTCCTGGAAAGACCTGTTCTGTCTGTTCCCACTGATGGCCAGGGAGGAATTCCTCCTGGAATCCCAGTGCAGGATCCTCCAGGGGTGCTGTGGGATACTCTGGGATGCTGTGGAATGCCCCAGGAGGCCTTGGGATGCTGCAGGACATCTCAGGGATACCGTGGGATACCCAGGGATGCTCTGGAATGTCCATGGGATGCCCTGGGATGCTGCTGGATACCTCGGGATGCCTCAGGGTACCCCGGGATGCTGCGGAATTCCTGCCCCCATCCCTCCGGGGCTGATTCCGGGCTGGGAGCGGCCCCACAGCCGCCCCCTCCGTGCGGCCCCGGCCCGGCCCGGCCCTGCCCAGCCCGGCAGGATTGCGCTGGAATTCTGTGGGAAGCCCAGGGGAGCGCGGTGGCTGCGGCGCTTGCAGCCGCATCCCTCATTAATCCGTCACGGCTTCCCGGGAAGCGCGGCGCAGCCCGGATTCGGGATTAGCTGCTATTTTTAAAGCGCCGGAGAACTTTTCCGGGTGCCCAGCGCCCCCCTCCCCTCTCCTGCCAGCATTCCCGGGGGGATGAGCGCGCCCAGCCCAGCCTTTGGAGCTTTCCCTTTTCCAGAACCTTCCCTCAGGTGGCTTTGGGAAGTGTCAGAGGCTGGAGAGGATCTGGAGCGGGATCCCAGCACGGAGGAGCCGGGAGCTGGCAGAATTTAGGGATTCCGGAGCTTCCTCAGCTCTTTCCTTGTTATTTTGAGGGAAAAAATTCCATGGTGGCCTGTAAGCCCTCCCGGCCCCTTCCACAGAGGAGGAAGGGCAGCTCCAGCTCCTCATTCCCGTTCCCAGAGCAGCACCGGGGGATTCTCCTTGCTGCAGAAATTTGGGATCAGAGCCGGGGTCGGGATCAGAGTTGTGCTGGAGCCCGCCTGGTGCTGGAGGGAAGATCCTGGGGTGATCCCAGATTTTGGGGGGACTGATGGTTCCAGCTCATTAACAAAGATCCCGGGATTTCCTGCTCCCCATCCCACATTTGGCTGTGTTTCCCAGAAGTCCCCCTTTTCCAGAAATGCCCCTTTTCCAGCCCTTTCCTTCCCCATTTCTGGGGACAGAGGACGTCGGTGCCGCGAAGGGCAGGGACAGGGCTGGGAAGCTCCTGCCCGATTCCCTGGAAATGGTTTCCTTTGGAGGCAGCATGGCCTGGGAATGGGGACTGGGATGGGATGGGCACAGGATGGGGCAGGGATGAAGGATGGGACAGGGATGAGGATGGGGACGGGGACAGGATGGGGACACAACAGGGCCAGGGATGAGGATGGGACAGGGATGAGGATGAGGATGGGACAGAAATGGGGATGGGGATCCAAAGGGATGGGGATGATGGGGATAGGGATGGGGAAATGATAGGGCCAGGGATGAGGATGGGGATCCAATAGGGATGGGGATGCAGTGAGGACAGGGACAGGGATGTGACAGGGACAGGATGAGGATGAGGATGAGGATGAGGATGAGGATGAGGATGAGGATGAGGATGAGGATGAGGATGAGGATGAGGATGAGGAAGGACCCCGTGGCTCCGGGCAGGATCTGTGTCCTCGTGTCCCCGGCTGTGGGTGACACCGATGTGGCCCTGGGGAAGTGGCACCTCCTCACTCGTGGCTCCAGCTCAGAGCTGCAATTCCTGGCACTTCATTCATTATGCAAATTATGTAAATGATCATTAATAATGCAGGACTTCCCCTGCTCCGAGCAGGGCAGGGGATCCCGGGGGCAGTGGGAGGAGGAGGTGAGGGAGGGGCTGTGACCGGGGGGCCTGGATGGGGATCTGGATGTGTCCCCGTGTCCCCATCCCCATTTGTCCCCATGTCCCCATCCCTGTTTGTCCCCGTGTCCCCATCCCTGTTTGTCCCCCTGTCCCCATCCCTGTTTGTCCCCCTGTCCCCATCTCTGCTGGTCCCGGCCTGTCCCAGCCTCTCCCACGGCCATGCCACCCCCAGACCTTCCCAGAGTTCCCAGTGTCCCACTGGTTCCCAGTGTCCCCTTCCCTCCCAGACCCTTCCCAGGGGTGTCATTCCCAGTGTCCCATTCCCAGGCCCTGACGGTGCCCGGTTTTCCCGCAGGGATCGAGTGCCCGCGGGGTGCCCGGAACGCGCCGGGGCTGGCGCAGGAGGGGGAACCCTTCAGCGAGGAGGCCACGCTCTTCACCAAGGAGCTCGTGCTGCAGCGGGAGGTACGGCCCGAGCCTCGGGATCCGGGGGGATCCAGGGATCCAGGGATTCGGGGGGATCCAGGGGGATCTGAGGGCAGCAGCTGTGAGGGACCAGAGGGTGTGGAGATACCCAGAGATCCCAGGAATACCGAGAGTATCCTGTGGGATGTGGAGACATCCTGAGTGATTCTGAGAGATCCCAGGGATACTGAGAGATGCCGGGGATGCTGAGAAATCGTGGGGATACCCAGAGATCCTGGGGATACTGGGAGTATCCTGTGGGATATGGAGATATCCGGAGTGATTCTGAGAGATCCCGGGGATACTGAGAAATCGTGGGGATACCCAGAGATCCTGGGCATACCGAGAGTATCCTATGGGATGTGGAGACATCCCGAGTCTCCATATCATCCTGGGTCTCCAGGATTCTGAGAGATCCCAGGGATACTGAGGGATCCTGGGGATCCCCAGAGATCCCGGGCATACCGAGAGTATCCTGTGGGATATGGAGACATCCCGAGTCTCCATATCATCCTGGGTCTCCAGGATTCTGAGAGATCCCAGGGGATACCGAGAGATCCCAGGGATATGGAGACATCCTGAGGATCCCCAGAGGTCCCAGGGGATACTGAGAGATCCCAGGGATACCGAGAAATCCTGGGGATACCGAGAGATCCTGAGGATACTGAGAGATCCTGGGGATACCGAGAGTATCCTGTGGGATATGGAGACATCCTGAGTGATTCTGAGAGACCCAAGGTGTCACCAGCAGATCCCAGGTGATTCCAGGAGATCCCAGGGGATACTGAGAGTGCCCTGGGCAGATGCAGGATGGATGCGGGATGGATTTGGGATGGATACAGGATGAATGTGGGATGGATTTGGGATTGGATGCAGGATGGATTTGGGATTGGATGCATAATGGATGAGGGATGGATTCCAGATGGATGCTGTATGGATGTGGGGCTGGATTCCGTATGGATGCAGGATGGATTTGGGATTGGATGTGGGATTGGATGTGGGGCTGGATTCTGGATGGATCCCCGTGTTTGAGCCTGTTCCCATTAACATCTCCTGTTATTAAAATTCCCTGGAACTCCTGTGATTTCCCTGATTGCAGCTCCGGAGCTCGGGGCCCATTTTGGGTAATTATTCTGTGATTCACAATTCCAAGGCGGATCCCGGATCCGTCCCCCCCCGGCTGTCACAGCCCCCCTGAGCCAAAACTCAGGGATTGATGTTCCCAGCCAGATGTTGGTGCAGATGTGGGCATGGATAGAGATGGATTTGTGGATCCAGATGTGGTTTGTGGATCCAGATGGGATTTACGGATCCAGGTGGGATTTGTGGATCCAGACTGGATTTGTGGGTCCAGCTGTGGCCGTGGCTGCTGACAGTCGATGCAGATGTGGGTGCAGCTGCGGTTTTGGGCAGGGATCCAGATGTGGGCATGGATCCAGATGTGGGCGTGGATCCAGATGTGGGCGTGGATCCAGGTGTTGCCATGGCTGCAGATGTGGTGGGCGCAGGTGCAGGTGTGGATCCAGATGTGGCAGCAGCTGCAGGCCGGCTGTGGGGACACTGGGACACAGGGCCACAGGGACATGGGGACATAAGGACATGGAATGCTGGGACACAGGGACACAGGGAAATGGGGATGCAAGGACGTGGGAACATAGGGAAATGGGGATGTAGGACATGGGGATGGAGGGACACAGGGACACGGGAATGCAGGGACACAGGGACACAGGGACAGAGGGACACAGGGACACGAGGACACGGGGACATGGGAATGCAGGGACAGAGGGACACAGGGACACAGGAATGCAGGGACACAGGGACACGAGGACACAGGGACACGGGGACACTGCAGTCGCCCCCCTCCCTGCCCAGCATCCCACGCTGCCGGGAATTGCTGACCCGCATCCCAAGGGCTTCGCTCCGCTGCCTCGGCACATTCCGGAGGCTCCGCGCTGCACCTGCCCGGGAATGTCGTGGAGGGGAGGCCAGATGGAAGTGGAGCTGCTTCCCAGGAATGCTGCGGCAGGGAGGGAGGACACGTGGGAGCCGGGACGCTTCCCGGGAATGTCGTGGCAGGGAGGCCCTGGGAAGATGGGATGCTGCTGCCCAGGAATGTGGCGGCGGGGAGGCAGCGTGGAGTTTGGGATGCGGGGCAGGGATTGGGGGTGCAGGGCAGGAATTGGGCATGAGGGGCAGGAATTGGGGATGTGGAGCAGGAATTCGGGATGCGGGGCAGGAATTGGGCATGAGGGGCAGGAACTGGGGATGTGGAGCAGGAATTCGGGATACGGGGCAGGAATTCGGGATGCGGGGCAGGAATTTGGGGTACAGGGCAGGAATTGGGGATGCAGGGCAGGAATTGGGGATGCAGGGCAGGAATTGAGCATGAGGGGCAGGAATTGGGGGTGCGGGGCAGGAGTTCGGAATGCAGGGCAGGAATTCGGGATGCAGGGCAGGAATTCGGGATGCAGGGCAGGAATCCGGGATGCAGGGCAGGAATTCAGGATGCGGGGCAGGAATTCGGGATGCGGGGCAGGAATGCCGTGCCGGGGAGGCCGCGGGAAGCCGGGATGGTGCCCAGGCCGATTCCCGGGTCCCCGCGGTTCCCACGGCGGCCCCGGCCGCGTTCCCGCCGGCAGCCGGATCCCTGCCACCCCCACAGCCCTGGGATATTTTTATCCGGCGGCTCCGGCTGCTGCTGACTCACGGGCCCGGAGCCGCCGCTGCCGATCCCCGGAGCGCGGGGAGCAGGAGGGTGCCGGGGGGCTCCGGGGAGCCCGGGATGGGCCCAGGGGACCCCCGGGTGCCCCTCGGCGGCCGCCCCGACCCCAGCAGGAGCCGCCGATGCTCTGGGAACGCCGGGAAACTGCCCCGGCCCTCCCACATTTCCCGGTGCTTTCTGTGCGCTGGAGCTGCGAATTCCCGCTCCGGCAATCCTGCCCTGATCCCAACCCCGATCCTAACCCCGATCCTAACCCTGATCCCTGCCCTGATCCCAGCCCCGATCCCAGCCTAATCCCAGCATTGATCCCAGCCTAATCCCAGCCCTGATCCCAGCATTGATCCCAGCCCTGATTCCAGCCCTGATCCCAGCCCCGATCCCAGCCCC
>VZRV01008672.1:0-94270 GCA_013398115.1 Falcunculus frontatus
TTCCTCTACTGGAAGACGTGCTGGCAGTCCATTGTGGTGGCCTAGGAGGATTTAATTGAACTCTTAACATTAAAATACTGACTTCTTTCTAGGCAAGCTTAATGTACAGTGAAATATAAAGTGTTGATCATAATGGTTTGTACTTAACCCCATGCCAGGACAAATTTCAAGATCCATCACTTAAAGGCATGCTTATGTAGACCTGCCTACTAACACAGAAGTTGTAATGCAGTTTGGCCAGTTAATGACATAGGAGATGGTGAATTTTGAGTTGGTGTTATGCATCCTGTTTCATACCTGGTGTATTTCTAAACTGAAAAAACCTGAAAGTTAAGAAAAGGAAAATCAATAGATTATTGTAATTAAAAAAACCCCAAACCAAACTACAAAAAAGAGCAAAAACCCAGTCATTTTTCCTCATCATCCCTTAGCAACTCTGTGATATATCAAGGCAAATAAAGGTGTTCTGGTGAAGACAGAAAAGAGTGGGTTTGGGAGATGGAGATGGTAATTTCTCTTTAATTTATCAAATCTCAGTTCATTCTTTTCAGAATCTCATTTTGAAAGACAAAGATCATATCTGCTTTTCATCCACAGCAGGATTTCAAGTGCTGCAGTTGCCTTCTGAACCTAACAGAAAGCTTGTGTTTGAGCCCTGGAAATAAGCAATAGATAACAGTTCTGAGCAGTTTTTTCTAAATGTACTCACATCTGTGCATTTGTTAGTTGTCGTTAGGAACTCAGTTAGGTGAGAGATAAACTATTCCCCTGCACTGTCTGCAATCCACATTAATAAATGTGTGGTAAGGCACAGCCAACGTCTCAGAGTTCCAGCTGGTGTATGTGCAGTAGCGTAGCTGCATGGATTCCAGTGAAGTTGTAATAATTTATACCAGCTGAGAATCTGAACACAACATACCATGTTTTGTAAACATCTCCACATATCTTGCTTTTGGATGGGCCTTTTAAAATAAAGTGCATACCCCTGAAAGTATACAAACCTTATCAGTGCATACTCCTGAAAGTATACAAACCTTGGTATTTTTGCTTCTGTGACTCTTTATTATATTTTTATTATCATCTGCAAATCATTTTTTGTGTGAATATTTTAAGTGTTTATCAAAATAATGCAGGAAAGTAACCTAAAACCTCTATCTACCTAATGTCCAGTCTCCTTGGTGATAAGATACAACAAGACAGGTGAAAATTTCAAGAAAAAGAAATGACAAAGACCAAGGTCAGTGGTCGAATTCAACTTTTGCCACCTAATCATAAGGTCTCAGTTATTGCTGCTTTAGAAAACATCTCTCTATTTGAGAAAAAAACAACTTGATTGGGCTCTGCCTTTCTACAGTGGAATAGATTTCTTCTATATTGCCCTTTTTTACCTAATAGTATCCAAGATGCAGATGATACTAAATTGGGAAGAACTGTTGACTCCCTTGAAGGCAGAGAGGCCCCACAAAGAGACCTTGTCAAACAAGACAATTGGCAATCACCAAACATATGAAGTCCAATAGAGACAAGTGCCAGATTCTGGCCCTGGGATGGGGCAACCCTGGATGTATGTACAGAATGCAGAATGAGATGCTGGAGAACAATGCCATGGAAAGGAGGAGCTGTCAGTGGAAAGTTGAATCTGAGTCAGCAGTGCCCTGGCAGCCAGGAGGGCCAACCCTGTCCTGGGGGGCATCAGGCACAGCATCACCAGCCAGGCAAGGGAGGGGATTGTCCTGCTCTGCTCTGCTCTGGGGCAGCCTCACCTCGAGTGCTGGGGGCAGTTTTGGCACCACAATGTAAGAAAGACATGAAACTACTGGAGAGCATCCAAAGGAGAACAACAAGGATGATGCAGGGCCTTGAGGGGAAGCCGTATGAGGAGTGGCTGAGGTCACTTGGTCTGTTCAGCCTGGAGAAGAGGAGACTGAGGGGAGACCTCATTGCACTTACAATTTCCTTGTGAGGGGAAGAGGAGGGTCAGGCACTGATCTCTCCTCTGTGGTGACAATGACAGGACCTGAGGGAATGGGCTGAAGTTGTGTCAGGGAGGTTTAGGCTGGATATCAGGAAGATATTCTTTACCCAGAGGGTTGGGCACTGGAACAGGTTTTCCCAGGGAAGTGGTCACAGCACCAAGCCTGGCAGGGTTCAGGAAGCGCTTGGAAAATTCTCTCAGGCACATGGTGGGATTCTTGGATCTGTCCTGTGCCAGGCCTGTAACTGAACTGGGATGATCCCTGGGGGTCCCTTCCCACTCAGGATATTCTGTGATTCTATGATACTAGTTTTCTACATGGTCACCCCTGGAAGCAATTCAGAATTGTACTGATTTGTCTTCCCCCAACAGATTTGTTAAAACTGACCTTTTCATTGTTCTTTTACATTCTTTGTAGCTTTTATCTGATTTCAGTTTACATAAATGGCTACTGAGGCTGCTCAAAGCAAGGCAGTCTGTCATGTGTATAAGAAATACACCTGGTGCTCCCAGAGAAGTACCTGTGACCACTGAGACAGCCTCAGGAGCAGTTGCAGTTCCAAAGCTGTGATCACTCTTTGTTGAAAGTTATAATACATCCTTGCAACAATTTTCTTATGCTGGGAATAGACATTATCAAGGATGGATCCTGAATAATGCATTTGAGATAGGATTTGGGGAGCACTTCTGGTAGAACCTTTGCCATCTGACTTAAGCCACATAAGGACTTTTGTCTTAACTGTTAAATTTTATATCATACCTTCCAGAATAAATGTTATCTGCAGTATTGTAATATAATTCCTTCTTTGCAGCAGTGACAGATTTCTCTAGCAATTTCTAGTCAATATATCCATTATATAGTTGAGTGCAATTTTGTTTAAGAGTCAATGCATTTCTTATGCAGCATTCAAGACTCTCTCTGGCTGTTGAGCTCATGTTTTCCAGGGAATCTCCTTTCTGAATGACTGCATGCAAGTTTTATAGTAAGTGCAGGAGAATATAGGTCTAGAATCTTATTCTGTTCTTCAGAATACCTTCTTCTTCAGGAGAAGATTCACTGATGGATTTTTAAGATGTCGATATACTGAGCTATTATTAATATCCTATTAGTAGTTAACATATCTTTGTACCCGATTATACAGTTTGTCTCAATTTTCATGCTATTACTGTGACAAGTTCTGATTTCCATTTCTCACTCAAGACTTAATTCTGCAAGAACCTGATTGCTTTGATCTGAGACAGTGAGGCATGTAAACAGCAACCCAGCTTAGGTATGTAATGATATCACTAAAATATACTGGATACTTGCATATTTCAGCTGAAAGAAAAATCTAGTTAATCAGCTTGGAACATCCAAGTCTGAGTTCTGCTACACTGGAGAGATGTTCATAGAATCATAGGATCAGCTGAAAAGTAGAAAATGTGATATTCGAAGAGGCGGAGAAATGCCTGCTCAGAAAACAGGCCAGAGGCAAGCCTTTAAAGACACGAGACTGATAGAAAAAATAAAACAATAAACTGTTCTCCATTTCCATAGAGGATAAAAGACAAGGCTTAAAATTTTAGAAAGATTTCATTTAGATATTAGAAAATCTTTTTACACAGGAGATAGTGATGCACTAGAATTGTCTTGGCAGCCTATGGAATTTCAATTAAAGGCGGGTTTTAAGAAACAGGTTGAAGAATTATCAGGTAAAGATGACTGAAGTATGACTGATGCTGGACTGGGACAGCAGGGTAGGTTGGATAACCTCTGAGATCTCTTCAGAACCTATTTTGCGTATTTTTTCTCTGTGGTAATTTGAAGAAGCAAAGTTAGATGCCTGCACTATTTAGCCCATCTGCCTTTGTCCTCCTCTGTAACAGAGGATACAAGCATTTTCCCAGCCATGAGGCATGCTGTGAGGGTAAATGCAATAAGGACTTTTAGCCAGTCAGATGCAATGGCACTAAGTAGGGAGCTGGAGAAGATAGATAGCACAGGCTGAAAAACTTCAGTAGATTTGGCCAGAGTGCTTGGACTGAAACTGTTATCAGCATCCCTTGGGCTGCCAAGCTTTCAGTGACAGCAGAATTTAAACACTTATTTCATTGACTGCTGATTCAGTTCTATGTGAAATGAATAGGCAGTTTCTAGATCAAGAAGTAAAACCTAAAAGGTCCTAATTCTGCAATTACTTACACATGAAGCTTAATCTACTTGAGTAGAACTGTTAAGTGTGGCTTTTCTGATACACAAAGAAAATGATGGATGTAATCAAAAGCCTCTCTGGATTGTACCCAAAGCATTCTATGACTAGGTGATAGTTTTTGATCAACAAAAACTGGTTTACTTCCCTTTTAAATAAAAATAGAAAAAAACCCAAAAACAAACCCAAACCCCAAAAGCCCCCAAAGGCCCCCCAAACCCACAAACCAGCAAAACAGTATGCTCATTGGAGCAGACACATGTGGATATACTTCTGGAGTAAGTTACAGCACCTTCACAGATGCTGCAACACTGGAAGTTTCAAACAATTGCTTTATATAATGATGTCTGTTTAAGCTCTACATTCTTATGTGTTTCAGTACTTGGCATGTAAAAATAAGACACCTGTTTCACTCACAACATTAACTTATCAAAGCTCAGAGGTTTTTTCTCTGTTAAAATACTTGCAGCTGATAAATTGTGTAGATTCCATGTTGTTTGATAATGGGCTAATTTGGTCAGCCATTTGAATACATCTGTTTGCATTAAACAGATGAACTGTGGAATTTCTCTGTCCTTTGTGGAACATCTAAAATTTAGATAGCTATGTTTGAATGGCTCCCTCACAGTCAAGGGAGAAAAATTAGGGTGGTCAATGCAGTGTTCAGCTCATCCTAAAAAAGGTCAGATGAAATTGTCTGTCTCATTGAAAAGCTCATACCGTACTTTTAAAGAAGTACAGCCATAGAGTTGTGTATATGTTTTGCAAATTGTCATCAAAAGGCCTAATATGTAAAAAAAAGTGTTTTGTAATAGGAGTTGACAGATTTTAACTGTTTGTCTTTTGAAATATTTGTATAGGGTGTATTGTGTAAGAGGCAGCACACGGATATTTCTGAACTTAGACCACTAAGGTAAATAACTTTGTAATTTTTTGCATACAGATGGCTTGAATCCAAAAATCAGGCCAGGTAGTAGTTAATGGGCACATTTAAAGACAAGTCAATTTTGGTCCCAGTATTTACTGTAAGTTTTTAGAGATGGGAGAGATGAAAGAGAGAAATTTGCTTTACTGAGAGTCTTGTCTGGGAAGCATGAACTACCCTTCTGCTTCCAGGTTCTGAAAGGCTTAAAACATTATCATTCCTTCAATTCCCAGCACATCACAAGACAGTGCCTATCAATTGCATCCTTGCATGTACCAATTTCTGACAGCTATCACAGATTTTCTGAAAGCCAAAGAGAAGAAGGTCTGAGTAAAAAGGCTGATCACTTTGCTATAGCATCTATGGGATGTTGATATTTTTTCTAGTGGCTAATTTTTTTCTTATGAAATAAGACAAAACACACTCATAGCATTTATAGAATAGAACAGTAAAAACCAAGATGGATACTTCAAGCAAGCCTGGGGAGATAGGAATACAAACTTTCAAATGCAATTTGATAAACTTATAATATAGGGGATATCAACAATGCTGACCTTAGGATCTCAATTTTTATGCTTTACTTAACATTTACAACACACTGACAGTTAATCTATATTGAAGTTTATTATTTTTGTACAATAAAACCCTTTATATTTTGTAGGCTGCCTTGCTTGATGAAGTGGGAAGAATAGCTGTTTCTTTGAAATCTTTTAAGATTAGGCCACTATTGAAGCAAATAAATAAAATCTGACTTATATAATAATCCAAATGTAAAAACCCAATTTAGAAAATTAGAAATTCCATATTTACTGCTTTTCACTTTTTCAAGATACCCACGTCAGGTATTGAGGTCGGGAGCTCTTACGTGGCAAATTCAATTCTATACTCAAAACATTTTAATTATGGAATTTGTTATAAGTGCATGTTGTTACTAAGTATATAATTTTAAGGTAATTACGATATATAATTATGATATAGGTAGTGCGTCTATAGTCTAAAAGTACATATTCTAGCAATAAGATTGAGATTAAGTAATTACACAGGAAGTTAATATACAGTCTATATTAATAAGTCGTATCTACTTGCATAAAATAAGATGCAGTTTCAGTAAATTGTAGTCTCAATATAAAACTAAAGTATATGTACCTGAATTATCATTATTATTGTTGTTAATAATAAATTGCTTGAAGATATTGTACGTAGTCTAGTGATGTTCACTGCGCCATAGGCGGACTGCTGAACATCTCTTTTTCAACATCTCTTTTTCTTCTTTTCTTCAGTGTAATAATTTCAGTCTGGGTCCACTGCCTAGTCTCAGCCTGTGTTAAGGTTTTGACAATGAAAAATTTCAAAGACTTTTTATGTAATCCCATTTATAGTTGTTATTTTGGAATTTAACTTCTTTCCTATTATGAGAAATTGTTAAGATTCTTTTGCTCTTTCCTAGGGAATGAAGCCATAGGCAATATCCAAACTACCATGTCTCTGCTGATAGTGCAGAGACCATTTGCTGCCAAGGGTATCTTATACTGCCAACACCAACTTCAAATGTCTATAGTAGAGGGTGTAGTCAACACACAGCTGCTCTTCTTTGCTCAGTCAGCAGCTGTAAATATATTGCTTTGCACTGAACCCAGCTCTATGTAATTAGTTTTTTCACCCCTTACTTCTGGATCCCTAAATCAAATGGAAATTTTAAACAAAAATATGGCAGTGTATGTGCAATGCATCCAGTCTAATCTCCATGAGGCATAAGGATGCTGCACTGGTGTGCAGATAAGGCATGGTTTCAGCTGCATCATTCCAAGCTCTGGCCATCATTCAGGTCTAGTGTGGAACAAACCTCACAGAGCTTTTTCCAAACAGGCAGTGGACATTTGCCTGAATCTTTCAAACATCCAGAAATTTCTGAAAAAAGTGTACTGAACCTGCCATTACTAGTAGAAGGACACAAAAGTGTAAAATCTCCTTACTGCTCCTGACTTCCTTCCCTAGCAGCAGCCTGGCAGAAGCTCACCCTACAAGTAACACTATTTGCAAAGTGAACTGCTGTTTCTGCTTTGTTCAGCAATAATTTTTTCTTCTATGTAACCCAACTTCAGAATCTCATCTGAAAAATACTAAACTTCATGATTTTGTGGTTGAATACAAAGTTCAAAATATGAACGGAATGTAATCAACCTCATGATAGCTGCTAGCATCCTTTGGCAATCTGAGGAAGCAGTATGGGGCTGGGAGAGTGATTTAATATGAAATTAACTAATAAGATCAATGATATCTAAAATGGTAATATGGATTATGGTAATTTTGTGCCTCTTTTAAAGCAAAATATTGAAGTAATCTTCTTTGATACAGGCAGAAGCAGGTCTTGTCCTGGGGAAAGGGACAGCTGGTTGCTACAAAAGATTGTTATATTGAAGATGAAAAGGTTCAAACTGCCCTTCTTCCTATTCTTTTAAAACCATGCATATTCTTGTGCAGTACACAGAGCCTGGTGCAGCAGAAATTGAGTCAATGAAATCACTCCCATTGATTTCAATGGTGTTGGATTGATGCCAGGGAGAGAGAGTGAACACATTCTCTCTAGAAGCAATAGTCTCATCTGCTTTCATATGCACCCAATTGCTGATACCCTCCCCCATTTTTGTGAGAAAACAAAACCAAACCAACCTTCCAAAATCTTCCTTTCCTTGTTTGTAAGTTCTCTCAATGGTTCGGTGTACTTTTGTGCAAAAATCTGTTTCTTCCTCCAAAAAGTTGGGTGCAGAAAGCCACATTCTAACGTAATGACATAGGGATGCTCTGCTGACCACCACGGACAAGCCCATGGGAAGGGCATGGTTCCAGCATTCATGATGCATCAGTACAAGCTCTGGCATGTCTTTTAGAGCTAGTGTTTTACAAATGGAATGTGGCTTTGTCCAAGTTTACTGTCACTTGCAATAAAAATTCATGTTGGATTATATCTATGTGCTTGTGAACAGGATGAAATGTAGCTACTATAACTTAGCAGCTGGTTTGTGACTTTGTTTCCTTTCTCATAGGAAGCATCCATATTTGCAAATAGCAACTAGTGAGTTGTGGACAAGGATTAAGTATTTTTTTCTCCTGTACTCAGATTCACTAGGTAAAGACCTAGGTCACTTGTGTAAAGCTACAATTCCATCTGTATCTCTCTGTTTTATAATTCTTCTTGCTACCATTGTATAGGAAACTAACTTATCACAGCTTGTCCTTTTTAAAGTCTGAGCCTCATGGTACAGTTTTTAATTTTGAGAACACTGTGAGATCCTGAGTCTTACCATCAAATAATGAATCCAAAATGGTTTGGGATATTGATAAGCAGACTCCTTTATAGATATAAATAATCTGCTTCATTCACTGTGCCTTTGAAGTCCTCTTTTGTTTGCATTCAAGAAACACTTTATGGTTTCTAGGACAAATTAGGATCCTGTCTGGGTTCTTTAAGCCTGTAATTAGCTGCAGATGAAACTGTATCTATTTAAGTGTTTAAGCATCTGATTGCTCCTAGAAACAGATACTCACGTGTCTAAATTACAGTAATTTTTGCCTTCTCTCTGCAGGTTCAGTCTTTCGCCCAAAAGTAATTTAGGCCAGTCCATGCCTATTCACTGCATTTTTCACAATAAGACGGGGTGGTGCAGCCCTCTTTTTGTTAGTTTGTAGGCATTTTTATGGCATAGCATTACTTAGAATTTGTATACTTTTAAAGCCCAGAGGAGACAAGTAGTTTTGCAAGCATATAACTGGATTTACTGTAACTGCAAGGCATGCAAGACAGAGGGGAAATCTGTGCTAAGGCTGCAGCTATGGCTTTTCTCAAGAAAAGGAAAAGAAAAACCAAACAGCTAGAATGTTTCTTTCAAAGGGACTCAGTTGTGAAAAGCAGGACTCTCCCAAGACCCTTAAAAGGGTGGGCAGTGAAGAAAGAGCAAGGTGGTTGCTACCATTGAGGAATTGTCAGATGTAAGGATCCAGGTGTTATTCAAATAAAATCAACTGCTGGCAGAGCTGCAAAATCACTCACTAATAGGAATGGATTGAGCATTGCCTGGGGGGGCTGACAGAAGCTCAAAGGAGAGCCTCTCCTACACACTACATTTGTCTTACATAAAGGCTGGATTTTTGATTCACTGTGGTTGAATTTGGATGATCTGCTTCCATTATCACTTACCCTACTAACACAGCCCATTGATTTTACTACCACCTCTGCTCTCTCTCTCATCCTCCTGCTTCTGTTTTTCAGGAAACTGGTCTTACAGCCACTGACTCCAGAGGTTCTGGCCAGCCCCAACCTGGGTTCCCCTCACACAGACTCACACCCCAGCAGCCCTTACCTGCTGCAGCAGCATGGTTCTGAGGCTGCTACTGCTTAAAACCTTTACAGCCTGCCAGGACACTACACTTCCATATTGTCCAGCTGCCACTGGCCTTTGGCAGGCTAACTCACCCCAACAGTTACTCCTGTGATAAACACTGCTACTTAGAATATGCACGCCAACCAAAATGCGTTGCAGCATGTCAAAAAAACAAGTGACAGGTTTTTCTTTCATACGGTCTATCCCTAATGTAAGCTTCTATAAACTTTCTATATGAACACTGCATGTGTTCATAGTATACACATAAAACATACATATATGTTTACTCAGATATTTATTCCCAAAACTAAATCCAGATACGTGTTCAGGCAACATGCAGTGCCAGAATGATTGCCTCCATCATTGCTCTTTAAGAGGAATCATCCCTAAATTAAATGTGTATGGATTTGCTTCCCTGGTGTGTCTATGCACTTATTTTTTCATACATACATATGTCTCTCTGTGTATTTTACATATAAGTTAATGTATGAGTAAGCCAGTAGAATTTTATCATATAAAATATAACTGAATTGTTAAAATTTAGGTAATTCACAGTACCTCGAATCTGTAAGACAATAAATACAAAGCTTCTTTCTCAAATAGAGAACAGCAACCTGCCTTTGAAATGGGAATATCCTTTCCATGCAACCTGTCTGCCCATGTCAAACCACAAATATAGAGTTACGATCTACCACGCTCTTCTGTGCCTGGAGAGGGAAGAGAAACATTGCTTTGCAACAGTAGACAAAGTCTCAATTGACTCTCCCTGTTTCACTGACCAAAACAAAATGAAATTCTCTACAGTTATATTCCAAGCAGAATTGACTATAAGTATGCACAGGAGAAAGGCCGTATTTTGAAACTTTTATCCTCTGTACATAAGTCAGAAACCTTCTATAAGCAGCAGCTTCATGCTGAGCATCTGAATTCCTCCCTCCCTCCCTCCCTCTGCTTCAGGCTTTTTCTGAATGAACCTGATGATGGTTACCCTCTGACTTCACTGAAAAATCTGGAATCTCTTAGGGTCCTCAAAGATACTGCAGAGAAGTCTGTAGACCAAGAAGTAAATGAATTTCAAACAAGTGAGTGATCTACCAGTCTGTGTTGTCTAATCTTCACTATTTTTCTCCAAACTCTAAATTACCCCAAGTGGTTTAGTCTGCAGATTGATTTAGCCTCAGCTGAAAGTGAGGAGGATTTTTCCATTCATTGTAGAAAATGCTGGATCAGACTTTACACATTTTGTTCCTGAACCAAACCTTAAAGATGTCAATAAAGTGCCTTTTATGCAGTTTAATGGGCTTGTAGTCATTCCAGTAGTTCCATATTTAAAAAAAAAAAAAAATAGAAGAATACTTATTTCCTTAATCTTATTCCAACTAATGTGGTTTTGGCTTCTTTTTCTTCATTGCTACCCCTCCCGGTTGGTTCAAATTAGCTTGCTCATAGTAAATGTCAGCACCGAGACAAAGACCCAAATAAACACAGAGACTCAGCAATTCTCTGAAATCTGGTCCTCTCAGGATGCACAAGAGGGAAGACAGCAGAGGAACCTTGTTCTCTTTCATGCCTACATAAAAGACATCAGTCCCCAAGGCTGTTTCTTCACCGTGGACTGCGATGGAGGCTCTGAGCTCGGAGCAGCCAGAACGTGTCACTGCTGGGGAAGCTGCAGTGTCACTGCCACGGAGCCGTGTCTGTGCAGGCACTGTAATTGCACTGCCATTCATCTGAGCTGACCACACTGTAGCTGGTCTGATACATCTCTGTGTGCTGCTCTAACCCTCCCACTCCAGGCTAAGTGCCAGTTTCAGCCCTGAATTTGTACTTTTTAGGCTTTGATGTGCAGAGCATTGAAGTCAATGGAGAGATTCCCATTTTCAAGCACCTTCCTTTGCTTAGGTCACAGCTCATCAGCCTGCTGAAGTGCTTACCTCCCCTAGAGCACTCAGGTGTCACGAGTGAGGTGGAAAGGGATTACTTAGGCACTCTTTTAGATTTGCTTTAGCAAAACAGCCTTAGCATTCTCTAAGTTTAAATAAAATATTGATTACTAAAATAAAACTCAGATGTAGTTGTTGTCTGAGGCAGTGTGTTAGTACCTGCTCCAAATTAACATCTGAATACTAGATAAAATATTGTGGGTTGTGAGCACATCATTATTACAGCCATAACGGTCTCTCCTTTCTATAGTAAATAGACTTCAAAAATATTGCACAATATTAGAGCTTATGAACATCAGTTAGTAAATGATGTTGAAGACTCAGAAAAATAAAGATTTTTTTTTAAACAACAAACTAAATTCTGCTCTCACTTTACAGCCAGAAGCTGTATTGCTCTGTGGATTAGACAGAGGGCTAGTGTGTCCCCTAGCCACAGCACTTTGTTCCCTGGATAATGAATTATGCACCAAAATTGGTGTGCATCATATTACTAAGATACTTACACAAAAGAATAATTCCTTAGAAATAGGAAATTTTCTGATGCTCAGTGCTCTTTAAATTATTTTAGGATAAAATCACCATGATGAACTTCCTGCTCTGGTGTGTTCGGCTGTTTTGGTTTGTTGTTGGCCGTGTTTCAAAACAAAGCTTTCATAAATGTGACCATTGGTTTCCAATAGAAAGGTTTTCATGCCGGGAGCGTGCTGTCGATGGCTGTTCTTGTTTGCAGCCCTTGCACTCTGCACGGCTCTCTGCAGCTGACTGCACTGACGTCAACTCCAGCACTATCGACATATTCTTTTGTGTGGTGTGAATGAAAAAGTAAATTGATCCCAGTGGGGACTGTGCTCACAGTGAACAGAGAAAAGCTGCCACTCTGCCAGCTATAGATGGCATCAGATGTCTGTTAGTACAGTCCTTGCTTTGGCACTCGGATTAGACAGGACATCAGTTAGGAGGGTGTTTTGTGCCCCTCAAAAAATAACATGTTTTTCAGGGGGGCTAAACTTGACACATGAAAATTAATAATATTTTTAATGGCAAAGGATGTAAAAAAGAGCACCTTGTATCTAGGATATAATTTTAGAAAGGACAAATATTATTATGCTAGATTTATGGATGAGAGAAATGTAATCTCCTTGGGGCTATGGAACAAAGGCAAGGAATAAAGGGGAATAAAAAACCAGTCACCAAATCTTTAACTTGTGAAAAAATATCCAGTTTGGAATGTTGAAGTCATCTGTGCTAAATAAATTATGCCTGCTAGGATTCTGGCCTCACATATTCTGAATTCTAGTCCTGAAGTCCAAATATTTATTACAGGAGCAGTGTTTCTTAGCATGAAAAGGCAGAATTAAAAATTCTACACTGAAATTTTGTTTTAGTTCTGGTTTTAAATATTGTTTTCTATGGGTATTTGTATCAAAGAGAAAAGAAAAAAGAGTTATTTTCTAAGCTTTTCCCACATTTCCTACATTTACCCTCTACCATTAGCAGTTCCTATATTTTTAATGTCTAACATTTTTATCCTTTCAGAATCCATGTGAGACAGGTCCTTCATTTAAGAGTGGTGTACATACATGTGTGTGAGAGAAGGATTAGAGGAACAAATGGCGCCATGACTCAAATTCCCTAGAAAACCTGTGACAAGGCAGGAAAAGAAACTAAAAGCTGAAATGGCATCCCAGAAATGAATTTTTGTGTCTCCTCTTCCACCACACAACAGCTGCCACTGGCTTGCTATCCCCTATCTTCACACTGAACTGGACTCGACTTATGCTGCAGTATAACTGTCAGTAGTTACCCACAATCAGGCGTGTATCTGGTGAGGTTTTGCCTCTTTATTTGCAGGCTATTTCCCGTTTATCATAATTTTTCTTCATTATTATCTAGCAGGGTATGAATGTTATGAATGACTTGAGCTGGCAGACTTGGTGCACCTCTTTGTAAGGCAGAGCTATCAACATCTGACCTCTTATCTACAATCTGACACGATGGGAAAGCTGACCTGTAAGGTTTGTGGAGTGCTAACACTGCACTTACAGCCATGACATTCACATCCATGGATCAGAAAAGCCACCTGCCATCATAGTAAGTGCCTGGTAGTTACACCCAGGCTTATTCTATTACAAAGGTGAGTTCTAGTGCAGAAAGGCATCACAAATTTGGCTGCCCCCTGTGAAAGTACATATTCTGCTCAAGTCCCACTGTATGGAGGTGTTTGTAGCAAAATTACTTTCTTCCCATTTTCCAGGCTACTTGATCTTTATAGAAAGATATATTGTAGGTAATGTCAGCCAAATACCCATAACCTCGCTTAATTATGAAAGGAACCCATAATTCACCTTTAGTAAAGGAAGGATAATTAGTTGGGTAAGTCAGACAGGCTTTTGCTGACTTAATTTCCTTCAGGAACATATACAGTTTCATTGTGGGGCAGAATTGCCCATGTGATTTCTCAGTGCACTTTTGCTTCTATTCATAATTGCCTTATGAAAAAAATCCCCCAACATTTCAATGTCAATGTTAGCCAAGAAAAAAAACCGGAGCCTTTTATTTCAAAAGCCTAACTGCAGGGTAGAATCTGTGGGCTGCAAAGTTACCAGTTCAAATTGTTGCTGCTCTTTCCTATAATGGAGCTTGACTCAGTGGAACTTGTTTGATTTCAGTGTTCATGAGCTTGAGACCATTTTCGTCTTCTAGATCAGAGACTCCAGAGAAAAAGGGAAGAGTAATTTTTATTATCCTATTTTAGTATTTGAAGGGTCATTTTTAATTTTTATTATCCTATTTTAGTATTTGAAGGAGTATAAAAATAGGTTGATGCCATAGGCAGAATATTAGCACTGCCATTTTGCTACTTTTAAAAAATATATATGCATTACAGGTATGGGATTTTTTCTACAGATTTTCCATATAGGTTTTATCACAAGGTGACCTAGTCCACGTGAGAACTTCTGAGTCCTACCTGCATAAAAATCAAGGGTAAATAAAGTAATTTTGATGCTCCACCAAGAACTCTGGGGAGTTTGTTCCTTTTTATTACTCTGTTGAGTGTTACTATAAATCTCACTGTAAAAGAAGAAATAATTTTTTCTCTGAATTTTCATCTAAGCTGGATTTTTCAGGCCCCACATTAAAAGAGGTGCTTTAGGGGCCACAGAAGAACTAACTTATTTTGACAAATTTGGAATTACATTTTATTATGTTAGTTACAAAATGCTTTTTGAAAATCAAATTAATTATTTTCTACTAAAACGTTCTTAACATTTAAAAAAGACTGAAATTCAACTGAAATGTCACAATTTTTCAATCAAAGCAGTTTAAGTGATTTAAATTACTTATTTCTTAATTTTACCCTTTTTTTCCCCCAATTTGTTTTTGCTTTTGTTTCTTTTGATGGGGAAAAAAGAAAAAAGTGGGGGGAAATCATTCTGTTTTCGTTACACAGACAATCTGGTGTCTGTCCTGCTTTACTCCCATGGGAAGAGCATAGCAGATGTACAAGAAGGACTAATGTTATGTATCTGATAATTTTAATAGACATTAGACTGCTAAAGTGTTCAGTAACTTCTCTCCTCTTGCCCACCAGCCCCTGCCCATCCAGCTGCAGTAAGAACTTGAAGTGCTTGTTGTCAGTGAAGGGAGGAGTTCCAGAGCACTGAAGCACCATCTGGCAGTGACGCAGGGCTGTTACCAGATTAAAACTGGGAAGCTGGACAGCCTTTGAGCCATTACGGATTGATGCATGAAAGTATGATTTTATGCTGGAAACACAGTATTAGGGAAGGTTGCCTGGGTGTCCTTGTAAATTAATATAAAAAATGTATGCAAGAAAGACTGAGGTGATACAAACACAATGGATTTGTGTTTTCATGGAAACAAAGCTGTGAATTTCCTGAGTGCAGTGCACTCTAACTAATCCCACTGGATTGAGTGTGCAACTCATGCACAGCCATCATGTTTGGTGAGTAGAGGAAAAAGAAGCAGCAGCTTGGACTTAGGAGTGTTTTTTCCATCCCCCATTACTCAAATTAACTGTTGTCCTGGAGTAGGGTGGCAGAAGAGGAGACACCAAGTTTTGAAAGACAAGGGTTTCAGAGATTTGGAAATGTACTTGGCATTTATGGATCAGGGGGATTTTTCTGCACAAGTTCTGCTCCTTTCCTTTACCTCTTCGTGGCTGTGCTGTTTTTATCTGCAGGAGGTATTGTCCCTCCCCTGCTCTCATAGGCTGGACATTCTTCAGCCCTGGTCAGACCAGAGAAGAAATGACTCCTGTGGTCTGGAGAGATTCACAAGAACAGACAGGAGATCTCTCAGGGTGAAGGGGACAGAAGTTAAGTCCACTGCTGATTACAATTGTATTATTGACTGACTTGACAAATGTGATTCACCCCTCAGTGAGTGAATTGGAACAGCTGGAATATTGTAGAATTCCCTGGTTTGACTTTGATATTAAAATGTAGAAGATTATTTTCTTTCTTCACCTAGTAAACTTCCTACCTCCTTGGCGAGTTTAGAAGACTGCCTGTGAATACCATGTGGGTTTTGGAAAGAAGTGACTTGGGACTATTAACCTGTTAAGTAAAGTCTATGGTAGTTCACCAACAAACCACTGTCTGATAAAAGTCCCATGTTTTTCCCTGTCCTGATCTGAGGAGTATTCAAAATGGCTGTAGAATGGAAAGGTTTGTTACCTATTTCCAGTGACCTAGGCCATCTTTAGCTGGCTTTGGCTGTAGGGTGCCCCTGAGGAAAATACAAGCAGTAAAATCTGTAGGTTCCACATCAAGTCTGTCTTCTTCCTTGGAAGCAGATTTCTAGTTTTTAAAGGAAACTTCCTTCCCTTAAAGATGCACAACTCTTCAGCCTAGCCTTGGGGCTGAATAGTCTTTCATAAACAGAAAATACATTATTTTCTTAAATATCAGTGGCCAGTTTATCAATAAGCTCCTGTAGCTAGTTTGAATCTCCATGTTGCCTCCTGTAAAGCAAGTTAGGTTAGGTCACTGCCTGAAATCTGTCATAAAAATTAAAGTTGAGCCAGAAAGCAGCCTTCACAGTGTTCCCGTCCTGGAAAAGTAAAACATGTCAGCGGAGGAGTTTAGCAGATTTGTTGTCATGAATATAATTTTGAAACAGAAGGCAAGCTTGTCTCATAGTGCAGTTTGGGGACCCCACGATTAATGCTGCTATTCAGCCAACATGGATGCTTTATCCTCATATATCACAGCATCCCACTGCTGGGCTGACACAGGGACACTTGGCCAAAAGAACAGCACGCCTGGTTTGGGTAGGGGTATTTACAGGCCTGCAGCACATGGACTGGTTACACTGATGTAGCTGTGACCTTTGGAACAGACCAATAGCAAGGACCTCCTCTCTCCAGATACCACTCTGCAGACTCCATCAGACCTCTCTGCAAAATAGTTATTCAGTAGTTTTGATGTGTTCCCTTCTGCACCAATTTCCCCCAGGACTGCACTGAGTAGGATCTCTACTCCCAGTGGCCTCTACTGCTCTTTCTGATTCTATATAGGGGATTTCTACATAGCTTGAGTTTTCTGTAGAAACCATTTGCTGTGGTGATGCTGGCTGCTAGTTATTTTTAACTTGTTTTCCTTCCTTTTTCTCAAAATAAAATATCTCTATGAGGGGTTTATAAAATTAATAATTACTGGAGAGAAGTGAGACCAAAAGGCAGTTTATTGCACAAAAAATATTTTAATTTAAGTTTTTAGATTACATATGTTTCCAGTACCAGAGAAAGCAGTGATGGATGGTAGAAAAAGAATTAAGCAGGGTTGGAGGGAAACTCCCATGGCTGAAAAACATATTCAGTTGCATGGTAGAAGTGAGGGAAGCCTTTGGTATTTATTCAGAGTAATGTTGTGGAGGCAAAAAACTGAGAAGTGCTTTAAATGACAATACATTACAACAGAAGACACAAAATTTACTTGTGTTGGAATGTGAAAAAAAAAACAACCAAAACCAGCAAGTGAAAGAGGAAATGTGGAGTGGGATGGACCCTGATTTATCTCACCTTTTTCAGCTAGTGATGTCCCTAGCTATGTGCTGATGTCTGGAAGAGATGCCCAGGTCACTGATGTCTTATCCAGCAAGTGAGAATTGTATCATGACCTCTCTTCCCACTGCTCTTCCAGTATTTAACTGTTCTATAGCTCCTCCAGAGCTATTGCTTTACAGGATGAAATTACAAATCAGTTCTTGAGGACACAAACGGTTTCCTCATGAAATAAGTTCTCTTTGCAAAACTGTCTTCATCACATGTTTATGTATTTTCCATTCAATGGGCCAGTAATGATACTAATTATCCCCATTATTCTTGAAAAAACTTTCGCTATATAGTAAAAATGATTATGGTAGTTACATATAAAGGCAGAATGAGGAAGGTATGTAGACGACATTTAGAAAGAGTAATAAGGAAAAATATCTGAATTAATTGAAATTTAGGAGAGCTAATAACCCTATTAGAAGGAGTTCATTGAGCCTAAAGCATTAGCAACCTATATATTAAAAGAATATCATTTTTATTTTTCATGTATATGTTCCTAATGCCTTATTAGGAAATCAAATTCTGAAGCCCTTAACTCAATTTTTATTCACTTCTCACTCAGAAAAAACTTTAATCAACTTCAATCAAGACCTTGCCCCAGTGTGCTAGATGAGCTGTGTCATGTTTTACTGCCATCAGATGATAATAAAAAGTTACCTCTATAAAATATAATGAGGTAAAGGACATTTTTTGCTGGTTGATTTAATAACACTTTGTGCTTATGTAGGCAAGCAAGGCCCTCCAAGTGCTGTACAAACACTCATGATTGCATTTTAAAAACAAAGTCTGTGATTTAGTAGATTAATTTTAGCTTTCATAATAAAAAGGCACTGTTGGATTAGGTGGCTGAAACACAAGTCTTAAACTGAAGGATCCAAAGCCTGACCCTTCCTACATGTGCTGTGGCTCTGCCTCAGTGTGGGCACATGCTCACAGGCTTTGCTCAGATTTCCTGATGCTTTGATTGGGAAGCTGTTTTGTCTCAGAACCATCTCATAGAGAATTTTTTCTGTCCTCAATATTCCTTCAAAGTTCGGTTTACCCTGCTTGGCTCATTCGTTCATTGTCAGAACTGGTATACTTGGAGCAAAATCTCCGTTTTAGAAATGAAGGCTGACCATCCACTCAGGTTTGGAAGTATTGGCCTCTTTTTCAGAACCCCCAAATTACTCTCACTGTATTTCAGTAAGTTAATTTCATGTGAAAATAATGCAGAAGGAAATGTAGCAGAGGTATTGAGTTATTTCTACCATGAGTTGTTGATCCTTTCCTGTTATTTTTTATTGTTCTTTAAGCAGAAGATAAATATATCTGAATCAGGAGCCTTCTGCTCACAGTGGAAATGTTCAAAATGCAATCATAAAATTCTATTAGGCTGTCATTGCCTTTTCAGGCCTTCTAGTCAGAGGAGCTTGCTCACCATCAGAAAACAGAGATCACAGCCTGCTGCAGCCACAGACTCACAATGAATGAAAGAATGCATTAGGATTTGTGGAAGACTAAAGGCAGGGCTCTGTTTTTTATATCCTACAGCTTTAGGTGTATCCTACAGCTCAGCTGTAACAGTAATAAGCTATCAGGGGTGTGGTATCAGTTCTGAGTAACAGGGAAGTACCAGGCCCTAGAGAGTATGTTTGAGGTGGAAAAGATCTACTGTTTCAGAGAACCTGTATCCATGCTGTGATGAGATAATGTATCTCTCTGCCTAATCTTTTGTAGTGTCAACTTTCATTCAGGTGATTGTTAATCTCTTTGACTCCTACTCAGTCATTTTCATGGTTTCATCTGACCTTCAGTCCTATCCAGCACTGATAGATTCCTTATGTCCTTAAAGCCTTTACTGAGAAAGGCCCACAAAGTGCTGACTTTTGCTTGGTAATCAAAGCACGACCTAATATATCACATGAAATTTCATCTGATATAGCCAGCCCATTTGTCTTTCCCATGGCTTCCAAGCAGTAGAGACCTGGGACATCATTGTGTTGTTTTCCTTTTGGTCCTCTCTTTCTCCCCCATCCCAGGACTTCCAGATTGAACATCTCTCATCTCCTCTTCTCTCCTCCTCCTGCTCTTTGCTGAATTTCTTGCAGCAGTCATTCTTTCTTGCTTACCCCAGCATCTGCCACAGTCCGAACTTCATTTCCTGTGTTATCTGATTCTCCGTCTCGAGTGAAAATGCATTTAGTCTGTCTTCCTCCAGCACCACTGACTGTCGAACAAAGCAGTTTAACTTCCTCACAATGTCCAAGTCCACATTCTATGCCATTCACTTGTTTCTGTATTTTGATGCCATCAGCTATACCGAAAATCATGTTGATGTCAGAATATATTATAAAATTCAGAAGCTGAAAAGTGTTTGGCTCTATTTTTGCAGTACTTTTTTGAGTAATAAGATGCAAATGATGAATTTCATAATAGATCTACTTCTACATTAAAGATTGTCCTCTGTGAAATGAAAACATCTATAGAAGCAAAATCTAAGATCTCAGCTCTCCTTTTCCTAACACTTTGGTACCAGTATGCTGGTTTTGACTGGTGTAGAGTTAATTTTCTTCACGGTAGCTGGTAAGCGGCTGTGTTTTGGATTTGTCCTGACAATAGTGTTGATAACATAGAGATGTTTTTGTTACTGCTTCTGAGCAGTGCTCACACAGAATCAAGGCTTTCTCTGTTTTTTGTACTGCCCCACCAAGGAGGGGTCTGGAGATGCACAACGGGGTTGGGAGAGGACACAGCCAGAACTCTGGACCCCAACTGACCCCAAGGACAACCCAGACCATATGGCATCATGCTCAGCATATACAGCTGGGGGAAGGACAAGGGAGGTGTGTAGGGAGACATTTGGAGTGGTGGTGTTTGTCTTCCTAAGTCAATGTCACATGTGATGGAGCCCTGCTCTCCTGGGGATGCCTGAACACCTGCCTGCCCATGGGAAGTAGTGAATGAATTCCTTGTTTTGCGTTTTTCGCTCTACTTTTACTTGCTTGTGTGTGGAGCTTTTGCTTTACCAATTAAACTTTCTTTATCTCAGCCCTCGAGTATTTTTATTTTTACCCTTCCAATTCTATCCCTCATCCCACTGTGAAGGTGTAACACCAGAGAGAGGCTAGCGAGTGGGTCTCTGGGGCTGAAGCTGCTGGCTGGGATTAAACCACAACAAACAGTTTGGTTAAAAGTCTTTTTGTGTTTATGTGTGTACTGTTTTCATTTTATAACAAAATAATTTTAATTTTATGTCAAAATTATATTTGAAATTCCCTTTTATCAGTTCAGAGTGTTTTGCTGTCAAGCAGGAACTGATACACATTTCTTTTCTCTGTGTTTCCTGAAAGGAACCTGACAGTCCCAGAGTGACCCTTTGGAAGCTATTCTCAGCACTGGTGAGTCATTCATTAGAGCTTTTGAGTCATAGATGGTATCAGTTTCACATAGGCATCAGAATCACAACTGCACTTGCTATGTAAGAAATGAAAGCAACAGTGGGAGACTAAATAATTTGGCAAAACTTCTCTGTTTTCTTGCTTTTCCCCATTCTAATTTCACATCTTCTGAAGCCTGTAGACATTAACTGTTGAAATGTATTTTGTCACCTGCAAACTTTATTTTGATCAGCTTGATAAGAAAAGATCAAATTTATTGAGCTTTGCTGTGGTGTAGCTAGAACAGTTTTCTCCAGGCAAAGGATGTTTTGCAATGACATTGAATGTGGATTTATTCCTTGAGAGATTATAGTGAGTTGCCTAAGGGATAAAACAAGTGCACTTTTTGGGATAACTAATTCTAGCATAGAGTTCTATCTACCCTAGAGTCATAAAACAGGTTAAGGAAAGGCTGTTTGACAGGAGAATCTTAAGCAATGAATGAATGACATTTTGATTCATTTCAGTTCATTTATTGATTTACCTGCAACTGGCAGCCCTTTCAATTTTTATTTAGTAAATGAAAAAAAAAAATTAATTTCAGTACAACAGAAATGAAATGCAAAACTCCTTTGAAGACAAATTTTACCATTCTTCTGTGCCACCCACATTTAACATCCAGAGACTCCTACCATTAGTGATGTCACAATTTGCTTTTTAAAGATGCAAAACTCTCTCCACTCTTCCCTGCTGTCCTGATTTCTCTAATTAACAGATCAGTATCTACACCAGCCAATGAATTTCCTACATGTTCTCTCTAGGCTTCAGCTTCAGTCTTCTCAAACAGAGACTCTGGTTTTAGAAAGCATAATTTTCATTATGAAAGGACAGACTATTGAGGGGTAGGGGGATAAAAAAGGGATTGAAGTCCGAGATTCCTGCAGATCTGCAGCAGTGGAACACAACGGCTGGTGGCCAGGGGGTGGCTCTGATGGTTTCTGGTACAGAGTCACTCTTGACGCTCTCTTTGCAGGTGGTTGTGGTTTCAAAGGGCTGTGGGAACAGAGCTGAAATAAATTGTTCTTTTAGTGGAGAGTACTCTCTGTAGCCTGCTTGCAGCAAGATACTTGCCATTGCATCCAGATTTCACCTATACCTGAAGTCTTCCTCAGAGTATTTTCTCCAAGAAAAAATGCAGTTTCTAAGAAATAAGAATAACCTAGAAAATTTTGTGCGTATCTCAATTTTTTTTTAAAAGTTTTTCATGAGGGAAAATTTCCATTAAATATTCTGTTCACTTTTATCTGTACGAGGTAAACCAGAACACTTGAAGTGTCCAAATTAGTTCAGCAAAACACCAAGCTAAATTTTCCTGTTGTAATATATTCCTAGCAGAAGTAAGTGTTCTGATCCCTGTTTTTCCCGATTACTATTCTTCCCAGGAAATTCTATATTCCAGAAGTCTTTGCAACAAGTTTCACTCTGAGACACATGGTCAATAGGAAAGGCATGTTGCTTGCACGTGGGAAGAATAGTTCAGCTAACGAAAATGTAGTCACTGGCTCTCTAGGCTATGAGGAAATGCAGTTTAATGTTAAAAGTCCTTGAGAAAGATCCTTCAGTTATTTAACAAATAAAAACTTGTGGAAAGTTAATTTTTTTTTTCATCAGAAGTGTTAAAATATAATATTCTTGACAATTCAAAGGTGATGATTTGCAACGTGTATATTTTTAGATATAAAGAATATATATATTCCCATTGCACAGAAATGTGGAAGCATACATCACTTTTCATTAGTGTAATGTGGAGAAAACAGTGAAATGTCAGGATTATGGATGGGGTAGAAATTCCATATTTTTTCATCCAAATACAATTTGTCAGAATTTTTTATTTTTTTGAACTCTTTACTGATTTGTTACTCAGGATGCTTCTTTATTAACACCAGTAGTTGTACAGGAGGTGAAACAGTAAAAATTATTAAAGTGCTTAATATGCTCTTCAGTCAGGCGACAAAGTTTGGGGATATTGATTTGTGTCTTCATTTTTGTTCTCACTTGAATTTGTTTACAAGCTTACAGCAAATTTCATGTAGTTGGGAACTTGAGAACCTTCTTTGCTCTGAGGACCTCCTTTGCTTGCTGAACACCTTTGCAGTAGTTCATGAAACTTGAGGGATTTAAAAAATATTTACAATCTTATTGCAATGCTGGCCGTAGTAGTCCTATATTTCAAAGGGAAAAAAAAGGAAACAATCGAAGGACTGTGAAGAAAGTACCGTGAAAGACTAGCTACAACTGAATATTTATGTCTGCAATTTCACCTTCACGGTACTGCTTTTAGTTATAAAATAGCAGCAGCATTCCTTAGAAAATAAAGCACCCATTTTAAATATGTTCATATTTAACTTCTATGTTGCTTTAAGGAGCATCTGCTTTGCTGTCGTGAAAATGAAGATGAGAAATTAATTTAAATATTGAACTCTTGAACTGTAAGTTCTTTTTATTATACCCTCAGAATATTTTTTCCCAGACAAAAGCTTTTTTTTGTCAGAAAATATCAGCAACGTCACCTAACAAGTTCACAGCTGAGACATTGCATTGACTGGATCAGGGTTAGGTTGGAAAGAAACAAAGAATGAACACCTGATAGAAACTATACTTTGAAAAAGCAGCACACCCTTGAAAACGGAGCAGTAGGTTGTTTGTATGACAGATTTAATCTCTTTGTGTGCTTTGGTAGGAGCTACACTCAGTTGTATGAAAGCACAACTGAAGGGCACCGTTCAGAGGAGATTTAACTCAGTTTTTAAAACTGGAAGCTGAAGTAAAAGCTGGGTTTACACAACAGAGGACAAATTTTACCTTAACCAGCTAATGGGCAAATTTTTTGAAAGTTGGAAAGCTCCTTCAAACCATGTCTGATTGAAATGGATGCAGAACTTCCCTGTGCCAGAGGAAACTATTGACTTTCATACAAAAAATTCACATTTTATAACTGTTCCAAAGCCCACTTAAGAATGAGAACTTTACCATTGGTTACAGAGGATTTTTTTAGGCTCCAAATGAAATATCAGACTGGTAAATGTTAGTTCCAGCTTTCTGTTCCTTGTAGAGAGGATTAAGGTCAACGTTATTTCCACTCTGAAAAAGCATTTTAATTAATTACCTGAAGTTTTAAAATATGACACTAATGTATAAAGGTCTGTGAAACTATAAAAGTCAGCAGATTTATGATGATGGGAAAAGCAACAAGTATGTCTCTAATAGATGGAGGTAGCTGGGAAGAAACAAAGAGAATATAAAATTAGTGCTGTGCATGACTACTTCCCCAGTCGTGGTGAGAACAAATATGAGTATCTACAAATATGCTTGAGCAAAAGAAGGTGCAGAGGTATCTTCTGAGAGACGACAGAGGCAAAAAAGACCTCAGATGCAGATTCTCTAAAACACTCATTTGTGCCTGTGCGCACACACTGTCAGTCCATCTCTTCAGCAGCAGAAATCTCAGGGCTCTACTGCAAACATATCTACTTTCTGCCAATTTTCTTTTATCCAACCCCTCTGGCTTAACGTATCTAGAAGTTTAGAATCATTAAGTAATCTTTAATCACTCCACCTTTGGCATCTCTAGGCTCAAATCCTAGCAGGATTTAAAAGACTATAAAATTAGCATTGAACAAACAATAGAACTCACTTGACAAGACAATCAGCATAGATTTCTTGTAAAGAAGAAAATTTTGTAGCCTATTAGATATTCATTATTATAAGCATACCTAGTGATTCCTATTAATATTATAGCCTGTTTTACCTTCATTCTTAATTAAAAGTTCCAATCAGCATTCACTTTATGGGACGTCAAAGAAGCTCTGAAGTAAAAAGTACACTTTTAAAATTCCTGTAACTTCTAAACTAAAGAAGCAAAAAAGAGGTCAAAAGGAAATAGGACATAGATGAAAATATGCTTGGGTTAGTTAAGAGATAAAAATAAAGCAGTCAAAATGAACTTGTTCTAAAGTGGATAGTCTCTGTCACCCTTTGTCCTAATGAGAATGATCTGGCTACAGTAAGTGAGATAATCTATCCACTGTGAGTAGATTTATCAAAGACTAAAAACCACATTTATCATCATGAAGACACTTTTGATACCCCATGTAAAGTTGTTGCAAAAGATTTCAGTTTAACGGTGTTTCCCATCTGGGTTTTTGTTTAAATATAAATGAAAAAAAGACAACTCCCAAACCCTGGAACTTAACATTTCAGTACTGTTTGCTGTTTCTCCTGGTACAACCCATTGAATTTGTCAACTAACTTGTGCACTATTTTAAGCGCCAGATAAAGTGATGGTTATAAGGGGAATCACATAGCTGCTTATGTATGCAAGGAAGAATGTTTAAAGATAGGTAAAATGAATCTGTCTCCTGAGGCACCTCTTTTTCTTTATTGAGCATAAAAAAAATGTAGGCTTCTACTTGAGGAATTACCATATTAATGGTACCATATCAAGGTACTTAAGAGTGGCAGAGCAGATCCAAAGCAGGTCTGCCTAGTTTTGTCATTCCTTTAGAGAATTTACCTTGATCTATGTCTCATTATTTTGCTTACTTCTCCAGAAGGAGAAGTTCTGGAATCTCATTCTTGACTCCGTGCACTTTGCCTGCCCTTTGAGACTTATCAGGTCTTATAAACAACTTCTATATAATACAACTTGCTTGCATGGTAGTTAATTGCTTCTTTCAACAGGAAGGAAAAGAAATTTATAAGTCAATGTAGGACAGACAAATTCCCTGTAGTTTATGGGGACTCCCTCCATATCTGAACTTGTTGTGAGGCTCAGGAAGATTGTGCCATGCCAGCAGCTGAGGCAGTGCAGTGAGTGGGAAATGCTGAGGGCAGCAGGCACTGGGCTGTTTGCAGAGAGCTGAGTCTCCTGGGTGATTTGTTTTGCACAGCCCTGTGTGGGCCTGTTAAAATATTGGGCTTTCACCCGAGCAATATGGTATTTTTTTTTAGGGAATCCTTTCTCACTACAGCAGGGAAGAAGAAAGGCAGTATTACTTGCTCCCTCCTACTTGATGGGAACAGTTCTTGAGGGCATGGATTTATACTGGTCAGATCTAGTGACTTTGGCTTTTATTTTCATGCACTTACCACTTACACTGAATAAATCCATGCTTGCCTTCTAAGCTGGGGATGTTTGAGTATGAACTGCTATCATATTTTATAAATAAGCTAAAAGGAAGGTCATGGATTGCTGCAGGAACAGAACCTAGGACCTCATATAATAAGTTTTAATGTTCACAAATCATCCATATGGCCTTTCCAATTGAGTATGCTTTTCGTAGTGAATCTCTAAGTACTAAACACAATTTTACTCTTAAGTCAAGGATAACCACAAAGACAACTGATCTCTAGCATGTGACTGGCAATTAAGGAGTAATGTGATCTAGACTGAACATGGCGTGTCAAGATCCCTTCTCACAACTCTGATAATATAAAATGTCTCTGCTATTCAAATGCACTTGACCTGTGGGGAAAAAAAAAGTAAAATTGCATGGATGTATGAATTCTATTTTTTTTAATCTTTATTTTTTTCTGCTTCCTTTTGTTTGCTGTTGGTAATGTCATGAGAAATTATACCAGAACACACGATTCTGACACAAGAATTTATATTGTACGAAAATTACCAAAAAGCCAATATTTCATCTCCCTTCTTTGGCTTGGTGATTCATCACTGAATTAAAAGAAATAGATTTCAAAAAAGAAAAAAAAATCACCAGCAAAAACATTTACTGACACCAAAAGGTACACCAGACAGATCCCGTAAACTCAAAATCTGAGAAATCAGATGTCGAGAGAGAAGTTTCCTGAACTCTTTATCACTTTTTCTTTGTTTGAAATACTGTCAGCAGCATTCCCCCAAACCACATGAACTTGCTACTTTCATCTGCAGCAAACATCAAAAAGAAACATGTATTCCAGCTCACAGACTGGTGTGTGTAGTTCCTCGGGGTCTCAGGCTTGTTAAGGCAGAATGATTCCTGAGCGCACGGAACAAGTGTGAGTCAGAGAGACCCGTCTCTTGATAAAAAGAGCATGTGAGGTCAGCCTTAAGACTCTGAAGTGTGAGTTTGATGAAGTTCTTGTTTATGCTACTAGAAGGTTTCCAGTAAATGATACAAATTCCACACCTAGTCCATTTGCCAGTACATATTTCCTCCCTGCAATGTATCTTCTGGATAAATAACATGAAAATATTCTTTTTCTTTTTTTTTCCTTCCCTTTTAAAATATTTTTTTTCTTTTAATTCTTTCTTTTCTGCATTCACTAATTCACTTATAAATAGCACTGCCATCACAGGAAGTGATATATTCTGATAAGACATTTTATAGAGCTCACAAAATTGGTTGTTCTTATGCATTAGGCAGAGCAGAGATGCAGAGATGATACATTAATATTAAATATTAACATAAATATCTGTTGTAGATCCCATATTTATACCTAAATCTGGATGATCAACACACCCTCAAAAGATATTGAGTGCTCAGAATGAGCAGCACATGAGGCTACCTCAAGTTTTAAAACTGTTAGATAGTTTTTATAATGTGTAAAAAACTTTAAAAGACACCTATAAGTAAAATCCTCAATAAAATACAACTACAACCACATGAGATATGAAAGAACTGATTTCCTCTTACTTTATGTCATATATAGTTACTAAGGATTTAGTCTCGGAGGTAGTTAAATGCTTTGGCTGGAGAGAAGCACATTCATATGAAAATTTTGGGCTGTGCTAATATAAAAACAGGACACAATTTGTGAGTATTAGCTGTTTTTGTGGGAAAAGAACCCCCTACCAAAAATGCCATATTGTAGTAGTTAAAATAGGACTGAAAGGCAATGAGGTAGATAGATACAGAGAATGTTTTCCATATGCAGGGAGACTGCATTGAATGGACCTCTTCATCTTGGAAGGAACAACTTAGAGAAATATGACAGTTGCATAAATTTATTGTGGAGAACAGGGAATACTTGTCGGATCTCTTGCAGCACGGGAACTCAGGAGGACACATACACAATGGAGTTATCAGGTAGTGAGTTTAAAATAAACAGAAGGAAACACTTTTCCGTATTGTTGCATAACTGCACTGTGAGGTAATTTCCACAAGATGTTGCGGATGCCAAAAATATAAATGGACAAAAACAGACTTTGGAGAAATTCATGGGAATACATCCATAAGTAACCCAGATGCAATGTCTGGTTCAGGAAATATTCAAACTGATTGCTGCTGTAACTGAGAGGACAGATCAAGAGTCAGACACTTTATACATGTCTAAATTTTTCCATTTTTCTCTATATTCACTAGTAGCCAGAGACTCTCAGGTTCACCTCACCATGGGTCATGACTAGGAAAAATGAAAAAAATACTCTCTTATATCTGTTGGTTTTTTGAGATGAACTGTGAATTTTTACAGAATCTGTAGAAAATACAATATGTACATAGAACAGAATTTTGAAATTAAGTTGTTTTTTTTTACTTATTTTATTTTTCCCAGTTCTGTTCCATAATTTTCCCTTAGCACTGCAGTGGGAGCAGTCTTGCTCCCCTCCATAGCCTGATGGCCAAGATGCTTGGGGTCCCTGAAGGCAGGGACAGGCTGAGGCTCAGTGTCCTCCAGCGAGCAATTCCAGCATTCTGTGAAGAGAAATGAGAGCAAAGGCCATTTGATAAAAAATGAAATTTCACAGAAAAAAAAAGGATTTATAGCGTATTCTCCTAACATTAGCCGTGGAAACTTGACTAATCTAAACCCTCAGACTACCTACAGTGAATCACCATTTAGGTTTCTTCTGTAGTTAATAAAGATATAGAAGTGTTGATAGAAAGACTGGTTCAATTCTCTTTCTTTCTCCATTGATTATAGAGAGATCACAACTAATTTGTTCACAACTAATTATCAACTTTTTATATAGCTAAAGGGTAAATGTGACCCATAATGTCCAATTTCCCAAAGGAATTCCCTTGTCAGTGCAGGGGAATTTTTCTCACTCAATTCTGTGACATATCCCAGAGCTGAATCTCCCTAAATGCTTTGATGTCTCCTTTTGTTTTCTCCTAAACGTGATTTCCTTTCTGAAGCAAATTATCCTTTAGTCAAAGATAGTGGATTTCCAGCCCTAAAAAGCCTTTTATTAATTCATGAACCAGATATAAAATAAACAGTAGCAATTTAATTCCCATCTGCTTATTGCTTTTTCAGGGCCTCTTTGTGTACATGCCATCATCATCCTAATAGCTGCTTGGTCAGTCTCTGCATCTCTGCATTTGCATATAAGCTGAGGCTGACAGTGAAGTTTCCAGGAAGTGCCAAGTGAGTTGGTGTTCTTGTAATGTGAAACACTTCTCTAGCGGTCTGAGACCACACATCTCATTTCATGTGGGATATTGAACAATTAACATTTTTCAGTCACTTAACCATCTGGACAGAATAGGAAATGACAACTTAGTGTCACCATGAGCAAGTCATGATATCCTCAGCTTTCCTGTAGATGTAGTTTTAACACAATTTAACGTAATTATAACAGAGGATTTTGCATAAGAAGAAACAATTTAGTGCTCTACAGCATGCCTCAGCTGTGAACCCGATGCTGAGTGAGCTGAGTTTTTCTCTCAATATATATGTAATACTAGAAAGCACTAAGGCAGGGATTTTAAGGCAATAAATTGAAAAGGCTACTGAAATTTGAAAAGGCTACTGAAAAGTATTGTTTAGTATGAGGACAGATAAGAGATCAAATATTAATTTACATGCTACTCAATATAGGAATTTATCAAATAAATCCCTTCACCACAGGAAGGATAATATAGTCTCAGCACTTTCAGTCTCTACCTGTATATTTTCTGTACAATAGTGCTAGGATAAACCTGGAAGGCTTTCCAGAAATCTGGAGACTGTATTGCAAAAATCTCAAAAAGTACTGATCACCATTTTATGAACTCCAGAAGGCAAACAAAAACCACATCTATGGAAAATCTAGCCAGGCTAGTGTCTATGTTTGCCTTTGAAAATAAGTCCCCCTTTGTTACCTCATTATGTCCACTGATTGAAAACTATCGCTAAGGTGCAGAACACTGACATTTTTAATTACCTCTTGATTTGGTCTCAAGGTGAGAAAGGAACCAGAGGAGAGAACGCTTATCCATTGAGTGTGTAAGTCTTACAGGCTCAAATACAGCACGTCCTGAAGAAATATTGCTGACTCTCATTGTTTCCATATTTAACAGCTGATGCACTTAGAGAATAATGAATATTTGTACATTATATAATTCCTTTATATAACTTTATTGTCATTAGCTTTGAGAATATACTGAGGAACTGAGGCACTTCTCTGGGATGTGGCTTTCCCAAGATTCCACAGTGGTCCTTTGTCTAAACCAAAGCTGGAATTCCCCCTGTCCTGCAGTTCTGTCTTCTCTTGACTCCCAACTTCTTTTTCTTGTCTTCAAAGTATTGTTTCTTATTCTAAGGCATATATATAGCATGCTTATTTATTCTTTATCTTTTGAATCCTGATTTAGAATTCTCTGTCTCACAAAGCAGACACTGGTAATTTCCATCATGTTATTTCAAAAGCAAAGAAATACTATACTCTGTTTTCTTTAGTAGCTGGCTGAAGTCTCACAATCAAACATTGCTTCCGTCAGCTTTTGAAGGAAAATTAAAAGAAGCTCTTGCCCTGCAGTTATTGGCAGCCTCTGCAGTGGTTAATTATTCATATTTCAGACTCAGATTTACTTACAGCTTAATCAGCATTTCTCTAGACTTGTGTAATCTAGGAATGGTTTTATGAAGCATGGCAAAATTGTACATACAGGGTCACACCAAAACACTGTGGATGAATGGACCATTCTAATATCACCATCACCATTCTAATGTTCTGAGGGGAAACAGAAATCTCTGTAGTCTGCTGTGGAAAAGATACAATTCTTCCAAACTTGCTTTTTAAATTTAGCCCGGAATTTCCCTGAGGTGTTCTGGCAAACAAATGGCCTCTCCTATTTGCTCCTGGGAGGAGGTCAGGACTCTGATGCCATCCTCACTGAATCTGTGTTAGTGCTTTTCAGTTCTCTTTGGGAGGGAAAAAAAGTATTTATTCTGTGATGAAAATGGCACATGGCACATTCAGGAATGGTTTGTTCCAGGGGTTGTTTCTCTTGGGTAGATTATACCATCCAAGGTTTGCCTGTTCACACATTGTCACCTCACCTCCAGCACATCAATATTTCTGCAGGACAACAGTATACCTGTGGCCACCCTCTTAAGTTCCCTAGCCTCATCCAAAGGTGTATGAGAAGTTATCAGAGTATATAGAAAACACTCCAGTTAACAATGACAGAGCCCTTGCATTATTGCAGACATTTTGAAATTAAATATAAAAAAACAAATTGGTAATTTTTTCTCAGAGCTTCTCTTAAACTAGATAACACAGGGAGGAGTCCAGGTATTGCACCAAAAGTGAAGGGATGAGACCAGATTTTGCACCTTGATCATGTTGAGTATTAAAGCAGTTGGAGAGTCACCTGCACAATTTTTGTTTAGATCATCTAATGTTAACAGAAGTTCCTGTGAAGCAAAGTTCAGAAACACATACAGGCTCTGTTCCCAGTAGTCTGAGTGCTACGACACTCCACAAAAAGGTTAGAAAATTAAGAATGTAGCCATTTCTCAGGACCAGAGAAAGAGCTTTGAGATGGTGTAGGCTGCTAGATATGCACTTGTGTCTAGAGGTATGATGTGAGATGTATGGAAGACCCTGGTCAAATGTCCAGTCTGATCCAGAGAGGCCATGTGGACACAAGCCATCCTCAGCCACCAGGCTTTGGTGCCAGACATCACAGTGTAGACCAGAAGGCTTTACCAATATGCTGTAACCTAAGTTTCCTGGGGTGCTTACTCATATTGTAATAACTGTCTGGATGTGATTTTCAAGGAGAAATCTTGGATGTGTCCTATGTGTTATTGTGAATTAGGTACTTCACATGCTTTCTCTGAGGTCTGGCTTGGCAGTTTGAGCAGCCTCTGTTTACTCTGCCTGCACTTTGCAAGGCTCTGGCAGGTTCCAGCAGGAGCTGTTGATGTTGTCTGCAGCAGAGGAAGGTGAGGTGTGCAGGCAGCCAGAAAGGAAATCTGTGGTGAGACCTGCTGCAGCTGTGAGGTGCACAGCAAAAGCTACAACTGTGAAATTCATGGAGGTATCACATGGTTGTGAGTCTGGAGTTATAGAGCCTCTCCAGATCCCCTGGAAAATGCTAATATCTCTTTATAACCCAGACTAAATGACATGGGTTAACATCCTGTGAAGGTAAAAGCCTCACTAAACACACCTGACACAAGCAAGAAGACCTTGCTTGCATGGGGACTGCAGTCATGAGGAACCTTGATCAATGCATTTTATTTCTGTTGAAAAGCATCAACTCCAAGCTATGACAATTGCAATTTATGTGTGCATTTTCATCCAAGCAAAGTTGGAAAACTACAGATCAGGTTGCATCAGTTTTGGCTGATTATCAGAAGCCTGATGTCACATACATCTGATGTCCCCCAACAGCCCTTGGGGTACATAATTACAGAGTTTGGGCATCAGATTTCCTTTTCAAAAAACGACAAAATTTTGATGTTTCCCACAGAACAGGAGTGCATTTTTGTTAAATCACTGCTACAGGTTTTCTGTCATTATGTCAAAATGCTGTATTTTGTAATTTCAATTAATGTCATTTTGGCATGTTGAGTAGGATATACTAAGCATTAATTTAATTATAATGCAGCTGACTTTGAAAGTTAGCTATGATATGCAATTCACAATGAAAAAGAAACAAATAATAAATTGAAATATAAAAAGGGTTCAATCAAATTTACAGAGAGCTGCATTTGTTATTTATTTTTCTGGTTCTGATAAAACTGTAGTTTGATAGAAAATCCATCTCTTGAATATTTTTCCCCATTCTACTACAGACATAATACATTTGAAATGAACTAGTAGAAATATAAGGCATAGAAAACATCCAAATCTCCACAATGCCTCAATTCAATTGTTCTTTTTTAGATTTGTGGAGAGAAATGATTTGACTCAGAGCTGTAAAATGTTATCTGGAGGTGAAAAGACTTATCGTATAGTAGTATGTAAGCACAGGACTGGAAGAAGGCAGAAGAGAGGACACTTACTTTCCTTCCTGCTTGCTTAACTCAGAGCTCAACAGCAGGTACAGGACGTTCTGAGGTATAGCAAAAACTCATTAGTTCTCTATAAGGAAAGTTTGCCCTGGAGTTCATAGTTATTATCCTTGAAGCTAATGATGTGAGTTGAAATTCTATGCAGCTTTGGAGCAGCATGTTTCTGCACTTACTGTGTCACCTCAGCTGAACCCTTTTGGCTCCTAGAGACTTGCTGCAGCCCATCAGCAAAATTACAGGTTATGGTGAACAAATGCTTCAAGTTCTTGGGTAATTTCTGGATTATCAATGGAAATTTTTACAGCTCTAGTATTTTTCTGATGAAAGGATAATAATTTTTCCTATTTTGCCTTGAAATGAGCAAATGGATAACACAGACTCCAAGACTAGAGCATAAACACACATAGTCCTATAGCTTCATGTGCTCAGAATTTTATTCAGTCACATGAGTGCTGTCCATTGAATTCCCCAGTCTCTTACTAAACCTGGAATTACTATTGGCACTGGACAGCAGGTAGAATGCTCTTTGCTTGCAGTTGCAATATACTGAGCAGCATTCATAAGACTTTTCCCCGCAAGAATAATTTATTTGAACGGTAATTCCCCCATTTTTTTCTGTTTACACATTTGTGCTAGAAATGTATGAGACCCGGGTGTATATGACGTAATTGTGAATACAAGAAGCAGATGCATATGCAATGGACCAGATTTTGAGAGCCTTGTGCTTGGCTGTGAGAGCTGAGTTGTTAAGTGGCCTCTGTCCAATGCTGCTGGCTAGTGCTAAGGTCTTCATTCACTGTGAAGCACAAGACAGAGCTGGGTTGTATTCATCTCTGGGCTGACACCAGGGAGGTCGGTATGGCTCCTATCTAAGCAACTCTGTGCACTCCTCACAATGAAAGCAGATTAAAACATCCAGACAAAACACTCCCACATGACAGCCCACTTGTACAAAATTCAGAGCTAGACTGAGATCTAAAATGTCTCTATAGGAATTTTACTGTCTAAATGCTTGCAGTTTCCCTGCATGAGAAATTAATCTCAAGAAATTCAGACTAAAATGCTTCATCACATTAAAAACTAACATTTTGCATATAAACCAACTCTTTCAACAGTTTGGCATCTTTATATTTAGTTCTCTTGCTAATTCCCTTTTGCTAAATGGATAATTCAAAAATAGGAAATAGTTAGGTGCTGTTGTGTACCAGAGAAAAATTCAAATGCTATATGATACATTTGATCAAAATCCAAGACTTCTAAACCTTATTATAAAGTAAACCAAGGTCAACTGCATGTATACAACCTGCAATCCCTGTTTGCAATTTAATTTGTAGCTTGAACAGGACTTGTCATTTCTTCATTAGAATCTAGGGTAATTATGTTGTTTTGCACGTAATGGAAGAAGCCCAAATTTACTGCTTGAGATAAGAATACAGTCTATACACTTGTGAGGGCCGTGCCAGAGGGGAAATCCTTGGCTCAGTGGTAATTTCTGAGCTGTGTAGTGGACACTAAGGTGATCTGCAGCCCAGACGGCAACTCACCTCAGAGTGTGTTTGCTTCTTCAATAGAATTTTTATACGCCTAAATTGTATGAATTATAGTGAATCTTCCAGCAAAGTGCAGTGTGTCAGGCAATGACGTATAGAAGGTTAAATGGGATCCTTTGAAAGGCAGTGGACCTCAGCCCAGTGCTCCCATTTTTGGAAGGAATGTCAACACAGGACGAAGATGTGTCTTCATAGCAGGGTTGCAAAAGATTTTCCTTCTCTGTTGGCAGGTGAAGGCCCCTTGACCAAGTTTTCCTGTTTTGGCATGATGGAGTGAAAGGGACTCTTCCTCTCACCTTTGTGCATCAGGGCCCTATCCTGAACTAAGCATTCCTCTTTTCTGAGATGGGAGTTTACTAAAAGTGGTAGGTTGGGGCTGTGTCTCAGGAATGTGGGCAATAAATAAGAGGACTGGAAGCACTACCAGTCATGAAATTATTAAGAGGAAGTGTCAGCAGATCGTTTAATTGGTTATAGCCCTCTTGTAATGGTCAACACATAAACCTCGCAGCAGATCATAGCTGGTGATAAACTCACAAGAAAAGAACGACACAGTGAAACGGAGTTTGTGGTTTGATCCAATTGCCTTCTATTAAGGACACAGATCCCAAAGTGAGGGAGCCTCTGTGAAGACTGGATATCAGCCAGACCAGATTTTAAATGAATTATTAAAATGAGCTCTCTAGTTGTAAGGCAAAAGCTGTCACTGTGGTACTTCCATGCCACCTAAGGTTTAGAAGCACTCAAACATTCACTACATAGTGTTTCTCCTGGTAAACATGGTTTGTAATTCTGTTATTACCATCTCTGTAATCTGCTTCTACCAGAGGGTCTGTCAAATCAGATTGCAGTAGTGGATATTTGCAAGTACCAGTGTCTTGTTCACTGACTTTATTTTGGTTTTTAAGATTGGACTGCTGCTGAGGACAATGAGAAAAAAGTGAAATCTTCAAATTTGATGCTTCTTTGGTGTTTAATGTTTCATGGCTACACAGTAAAAGTGTTGCAGTGACCTGACAGATCCACAACTATACTCAAAGTTTCCTGCCATGATATTGACAGATTAAAGGGCATGAAGCATGATGGCAAAAGGTGCTATACAAATAATTACATCTCCTGAGCATCTTGTAGCACTGACTATACCTATACTGTGTATTTTTCTTTCACGAAAGTAAAAACTGGGATGGCTGTTGTAATTTAGATTAGGAAGCTGTTGAATAGTTGCGAGGAAGACCCTGACTTGATCCAGACTAAGAATTTGACAGGTGTAAGACCTTTCCCATGTAATGACAAGAGCCACCAGCTCAAGCAGTCCATTAAACTGAGCCAATGAGGCAATTCTGTTGTATATTCAGAGTACGAAAGCAGAGTGGTACTGAACTCTACAGTGGGACTGACAGATTACTCACCCTGTTTACCTGTCCCTCGCTGAAGAGAGTGAGAAGTTGATGACCACTCTTGAAAGTAGAAAATTGTACTGTGCTTTTATCATCAACAAGGATAAAATTTTCTGTTCCATAAAAAAGTTTTTTTAACTTTGTAGAAAAATAAGATGACACACTAAACTCTTTTCAATAATGCAAGGCAGCCCAAACCTCAGCTCACTGGCTTCTCTAGAGAAATGGAGGCAGTCCAGGATGGTGCAGATGTAAAATGTGGTCCATACTTTCCGTCTTTGATGCCAATGATGTTGAGATAACCCCTTTTCCTATTTCTGTTATTGTCTCATCCATCAATGCCTCAGTCACTTATGTCACTGCAGTAACCTCACCAGAACTCTGATTGCATTTACATGACTTGGCAGCATATATCATGTCTATACAAAAAATTCCCAGTCCTCATAGACAAACTGAGATGGGACTGTAACACAGAAAGTGACAAGTGTAGGGACTATGTTTTATCAAGGACTTTACATAGCAAATGAAGAAAAACACAAGGATACCTAACTAGTTTGTTTATGCTGAAAGATCATTTAAATGTAATAATATGGAATCAAATTAATTTTGAATGAATTTTCAGGCTCTTAATAGTTTCCATCTTCCAACTTTCCACAGTTTCCATCTTCCAACTTTCCACAGTTTCCATTTCTACAGAAATCATGTAGAAGGTATCATAGAAAAGATCATAATATCCTTTGTACTTTAACTCAGTCAAAGTTCTGTATAAAATTAAAATAAAAGGAATTTTTTCTTTGTGAAATTTGCTTGCACTGTGTTAAGTAACTTACTGAAAGCGCAAGAACAACAACATAGCTAAAAACTATGATATGCAACTAATTATGCACAAGTTTTGAAAATCAGTATAGATTTCATGTACTGCACAGGTAATGCTCAAATTACATGATGGAGATTTTTCTTGCTTTGAACTCCAGAAACTTCATTTGAGTAGTGTGCATGTTTATTTGTGAGTGAGGAGACAGGTGTAAAGCACGAGGTAAAAACATAGAGAAAAATTTAAATTCTGCATTTTTCCATGTGGAGTAAGGATCTTTGGAGCACATCCAAGGAATGAGACACTCCAAGTGCCACATGCTGGGGCAGTGGCTTAGGAGGAGTCATAGTGTGATCTTTAGCCACTCTCATTCTGACCTGGCTCTGCTAGCTCTTTAATTGAGGCATTATCTCAGGTAAACAGAGGTGCTGATAGCTTAATCCAAGTGCTGTAGGACCGTCAAGGCTATAAGGGCAGTTACCGCTTTCCACTCCACTTCAACACATGCCCATAAAATAGGGTTTGATGGTCTGCTATTTTCTTAAAGAGCAACCAGCTACATCAGTAGTGGGAAAAGGATTGTAATCCAGCCCCTCACAGTGGTTACCTTGGCTGGTTAATGACTACATTGTGTATATTTTTATACTACACCTTTTTGGGGCCTTTTTAATTAACTCCTTCTGTTTCCGACTAGTTCTTGCAAATAGGAGAATGAGGCCCATTTTTTTCAACCACAGAGTTTCCCCAGACAGCTTCAGAAAGAGGTAAGGAGCAGTCTCAGTAGCTGCCACATTCATTCTGAATGATTCTCAACCTTTCCAGCCGAGATGCTCTGCTGTCTATGTTTATTTAGAGATACTGTAGTCAAATACAAATCCATGTCTGTTTCTCTCTTTTTTTGTCATCCCTGAGGTTAAAAATAACATAAATAAAACAAATCAAAGTAAAATAAAACTAAATCATACAGCCTGTGGATGATCCAGGTTATCTATTTTGTGCTTAGACAGTGTGTAAGGACAGCACCCAAGGGACCTCTTCCAGAAGGGATTGAGCTCTTGATGATTTCTATTCCACCATCCATTTCCTCATCACAAGGTGATGCCAGAATAGCTCAAGTACCTGCAGCTCTGTGGGCATGATGATGATGTGGAGGAATCCCTTTGCCTGTGGTCTCTTACCTGTGAGAACACAGCATTACAAAGGCTATTTGCTGTGTGTTTAATTTATTTTTTAAAATTGTTTATTCGTAACAGTGACTCAGACATTGTGAGGTATTCTATTTATCACCGTTGTGTCCAAAAAAAGCATTTCTATTACCACTACCTCAATTTCAGTATTTGGACCACAGGATACCATTCAACTGCAGCTATTGAAATTGGCTGGATTTTTACGATACCAATTGCTGAAGCTATAGTATGTTTATGGTAATCTTACAATTTATATTAACACAAAAGTAATTGAATAATAAAGCTGCTTAATTTGCATTACAAAATCATTTCAGTAAAATAATAGCAAGTATGAATCTTTATTCTTATGGCATCAAATAAATCTGGCCTCTTGTGCATAAGAGTTATTTCAAAATAGAATTAACTATGAACTGACCTACAGGGAATTCCTGCCCTTGTATCACATGAGTTTTAAGCAGCTTTTTCTAAGGCAGGAATCAACATGGATAATATTACAATTCAGATGGGCAAAATAAACAAGTGCAATTTCCTTTAATCACCTATGAATATGCATAAACAAAATATCTCCTCTGTGGTTTAGATATCAGAGGCTTATTGCTAGTGTAGGAAAGCTTTGGAAAAAAAAAATGGAGAGAAAGTCAATCAGCTGAGAATAGTCAATCAAAAAACCTTCCCTCATCCCAAGTAGATTAAGTGTCAAGATGATTTAGGCATCATGTAAGTATTCCACAAAGCCCACAAGCTTTTTTAAAATTTTTTTCAAACTTAGTTAAGACAGCATCCTGAATAACAGTTACAACAGTCCCAAACAAACAATGAAGCCCAGAGAATGGCACGTTTATTTTCAAATATTTATCGAGTGACTCGGATAACTTTGGCAAAGGAAGAGCAAATCCATCTTAATTGGTATTAAACAGCAAATAAAACTGCATAAGAGACTCCTTGGTGTAAAGAGCTTAAAGCCTAATTGCAGGCACTGTGCAATGAGCAAAATTAAACAAGACACTTCAAACATGGTGAGAGAAGAAAGGACAACAATCCCTCTTTCAAGGTCGCATGGTTAGCAAATGTTAACTGCAGCAAGATGCCTTTACATATGTTATTATGGAGAGTCTGATTGTCTTTGGACATGGCTTTCCTTTCTTTATAAGAGCAGCAAAGGAAACTTTATTTGAAATAACGTTTAACTCTTGAATGCACCAAGGGCCCATTTGCCCCTCTGAGCAAAATTACCATGTCAGGTACCATTTCAGATCACCTGAACCACAGTATCTGTTTATATGTGCTCATCAAATATGGATTCATTCAACCTAACCGTAGGCAAAATGGGAATGCTGGGAAAATGTAGAAATCCTGAAGGGGCTACTCAGATGTCAAGAGGTAACTTGTAAAGAAAAAATGACAGTGTCCATGTCTGAATCTTGAGGTAGTCTTGGGATAATCTAGGGAAAGTGGAGGAGAAGCAATAATGTTAATAGTTTGGTGGCAAAGCATTATGAAGATATTGTGTGTGTAAGGGAAAAGGTTTCTACATCCAAGGAAACTGATCCTGTTGGTGGAGCAGTGACTGCACAAAGTAAAAGTTAATGTGCTTAGGAGACCTGCACATGCTGAATAGAATCATAGAATCACAGCATGGTTTGGCTTGGAAGGGACCTTAAAGATCATCTAGTTTCCATCCCTTTGCCATGGGCAGGGAAACCTTCCACTAGAGACCCACCCAACCTGGCCTTGGCAGCACTTCCAGGGATGGGGCAGCCACAATTTCTCTGGGCAACCCGTGCCAGTGCCTCACCCCCCTCACAGTGAAGAATTTTTTTCTAATATCTAATCTAAACCTACTCTCTTCCACTTTGAAGCCATTCCCCCTACGTGCCCTTGTAGAGTCTCTCTCCATTTTGTAGGTCACCTACAGGTACTGAAAGGTCACAATTAGGACCTTTCTCACTCAGGAGTGGGAGAGGTGATGATCAAAGAGCGCAGTATTGGTTTCCACTGACTTCTTTGGGAGCGATGAAGTTATCAACAGCTACACAAAATCAATATAAACTCTTGTCCAAAGAATCATAATAACATGTTTTATACATTTCAATACTAATATCAATTACCATAAAAAAAAAAATAATGAGGAGTCAGGCTTAGTGTTAATAAAAACCTTTGAGATCTTCAGATGAGAGGCACTGTAAAAGGCACATATTTTTTACTAACATGAAGGTAAGACTTTTTTTTTTTCCCCCTCCTCTCCAGTGTTATTACCTGTAGGATGAATTTGAAAACAAAATGCTAGGCTGTGGTCTCTTTCATTTTTATGTGCAATCCAACCCTGCTATCTCATTTCAGCTGGAATTCACATATGAGATGAAGAATAATAATTTTGTTTGGCACGTGTGATATTGTCCAGCTATTTTTACAAGAATGCTGAACACAGCTGTATGTTTCAGTCTCATAATACATTTCTTGCATGGTTACAAAATTCAGCTATTTCATACCCAATGCTGTTAAAAGCAAATAGAGTCACTAACTTCCTATCTAACATTTCTGCCTCATGGAGTTTTTCAAATTGACAAATAGGTTCAGTGTGGGTTCAACATATTTTTTGAGCCTTGCTTTTTTCTGGTACTTCTTAAAATTCCAGCTCCTTCTCCCTCCTTCTCCCCAGGCATTGCAGATTAGACGTAAATAGACACCATTCTCATTCATGTCACCTATGGTTATGATTGCCTTATGACTCCTGAACTGCTGGGAAAGTATTCATTTTCCATAAACTTTTGCCTTCACTCTTAACCTGCTTGTCAATTTAACATTCATTCTCCTTATTATAAGATATTGTGTATAATTCTATTTAGATTCCAGCTTTCATTTTTCTTCAGAGAATGTAAATAAAAGGACACTAGAGAATTTTTTTCCTGTTTTTTCTGTGAGATTTGATTTTAATTTTCTACTTTTATCTTCAGTATTAATACATGTCACCCATGAAACCTTCATGAGGTGCAAATGAGTAAAAGTCTGTTTAGCTAAATAAAAGACATTAATTTTTAGTGTCTGAGGGTGTGGTCCCATGGTTAGAATACAACACTGTTTAATCACACATTTTTATCTAGTGTTATTCTGACAACTTCACTACTGTATTAGTTTCTACTGTGAGGAATATATGTCTTTGCTTTATACTAGGACAAGATGAATCATATGGTTAAATACTCATTATTTTTGTCTGGTGTTGCACATCTGAGTGGATAAAGAGCAATCTTACGGCAATCAGAGAATCACAGATTCCTCTGAGTTGGAAGGGACCCACAAGGATCGTCTAGTTCGACCCCTGGCCCTGCACAGGACCATCCACAAGAATCACACCATGTGCCCAAGAATATTGTTCAAAAGCTTCTTAAACTCTTTTCAGGCTGCTGCTGTGACCACTTCCCCGGGGAGCCTGTTCCAGTGCCCAATCACCCTTTAGGTGAAGAACCTTTTTCTGGTATCTAATCCAAACTTCCCCTGACTCAGCTTCAGGCCATTCCCTCAGGTCCTGTCACTGGTCACTAGAGTGAAGAGATCAGTGCCTGCCCCTCCTCTTCCCCTCACAAGGAAATTGTAACTGCAATGAGGTCTCCCCTCAGTCTTCTCCAGGCTGAACAGACCAAGTGCCCTCAGCCCCTCCTCACACGGCTTCCCCTCAAGGCTCTGCATCATCCTTGTTGTTCTCCTTTGGATGCTCTCCAATAGTTTCATGTCTTTCTTACATTGTGGTGCCAAAACTGCCCCCAGCACTCGAGGTGAGGCTGCCCCAGTGCAGAGCAGAGCAGGACAATCCCCTCTCTTGCCCGGCTGGTGATGCTGTGCCTGATGCCCCCAGGACAGGGTTGGCCCTCCTGGCTGCCAGGGCACTGCTGGCTCAGATTCAACTTGCCAGTGACCAGGACCCCCAAGTCCCTTTCCATGGCATTGTTCTCCAGCATTTCATTCCCCGGTCTGTACATAATAATCCCTGGCCTGATGAGTAACAGGTGCACTGTGCAGATAGTTGAAATTCTTTAATCAAAATGAATTATTCAGCAAAAGTGATTTCCCAGCTTCCAGTCATATCATAATGGAGATTGTCACTAAGAAATGTTTCATACTAATGTCTAGTGGCTACAAACAATTTTATACCATCCTCCTTTATCCTGCATTATTTTCTTCACAAGATTAATAGTACAGACCACCTTTGTCTGAACACTGTCACGCACAGCATTCGTTATTGTGATGTGGTGTTCTGCCTTCTTTTGAATTTAGTCTCTCTGAGTCATGTTTCTGTAGGTATTCTCCCACACCTAATGGCACAGTCAGATCAGTCTCACTGTTCTTAGACTGCTTTACTGCAATTATTTTTATGGAGATGATGCACATGTCTTGATTTAATCTTACATATTTGAATGGTTCTGCTAAATTGTGCAAGCTGAACTTATGTCACTAAAGGGAATGCATTGTGTTCACATATGGCTTTGATTTAAGATTTATCAGTATCTATTAATTGTATTTGTAGTTAATATTTTACAAAACTTTTCAGTATGAAAACCGGTTTTATGATTCTTAAACTCTGAAAAATACTCATTAGGTGGTAGAAACCTTGTATTCCGATTAAATGTTTTTATCATTCTGACATAAATCAGCTCTTCTTTCTGAAAATACCTAGTCTTGCCCATCTAAAGATAACCTTACAGTTGCTTATTTGTGAAGCTCTGCCACCTTAATGTGTGATTAGATAGGTACCTGGTATCTGTCTGGGAGGGATGAAGGATATGACCAACCTAATTTCAGAAATTTGCCTTCTACGGTGTTTTGATAATTGCTTAAATATGACCAAACAGTCAAGCTTTTAGAAATTTCAGTTCACGCACTTTCAGAGCAAAAGTCTAAAACTAGCTAGATTATTTCCTTGAGGATACCATTGCCAACAAAGGTGGCCACAATAAGGACTAGGAAGAGAGATGAGGGACGACAGAGATAAGTGTTAAAAGAGTGACAGGAATGGGGGAAGGGATACTGTCTAGGGAATGGAGGGAAAGGATAGGAAAGCAGAGTTAACAAGCCCATCACAGCTGGAACAAATGTGTTCCACAGCCCAGGATGGTATTTCACATTCTTTTATTGTCTAGCAAGTGCCTGTAATACATACAGGAAATGGAAGGTTATTTACCCTGTGGAAACTTGGGCACTACAAAGAACAGATTTCTGACCCTCATGTGTGACATTTTCCCCGATTAGGCATCTGGTCTATTCAATTCATTGGGCAAGTTAAAGCACTGTCCAGATACCTCCCGAAAATAATTTTTTGTCTTCATGACTGAGTTCACATAGCTTCCCACATAATTAACACTGGTATTGTTAAGATTCAGGGAAGTGATGGTGATTTTTCATTACGACATTGCAATATCCAAGACCTTTCAATGCTGTGGAAAAAGAAAATCATTCCCTCCATTCTCATCACCTCCACTCAGCCTGAACTTCACTCTGGAAGAGCCAGAGACTATCAGTCAGGGAGTGTGAGACATCATATTTCAAAGTTCTTCTTTAAACCAAGATGAAGATGACTTGAACCTTTGTCTTTCACACTATTGCCTGGACTTCAGCATTACAAATAAAATTATTCAGTAGCTTTGACCAGTAAAAGTTTCATTCAAACTGATATGATTCTGTGGATGTGTTTCAGGGTCACTGAACACAAAAAAGCCATTACACTGAGAAGCTCTTGGTGAGTTCTGCTTTGGAAAGCTGCTAGATATTACAGTGGAGGGAAGCAAAGAGTGTAAGTCACCTTTTATATAGTTTGGAGGGTGATGGAATTTGAAAAAAGTGATAAAAATATGGTCCTTTTACCAGTTTTCAGAAAGCAGTGCAGGACAGAATTTTAAGGAAAGCTGTTTCTCATATTAACCTTAACATGCTCTTAATTACTACTTTTTGGTATTTTTTTATAACTGCACATAAGTCTCATTGTGCAATAATGGTATAAACAATGACCTAAAGAAAGTGTTTTCTAGGTTCAGACATGACAGAATTAAATAGAGGTTGTGAACAAGGGAAAAAAGAGTTGTAGAAAGAGCTGCCATGTCACAAAGTGAAGAATATATGATTATATAGGTGAGTAATCAGCTCATTTAATGGCCTTAAAACAAATAAATGACAACAATTTCTTTTACTGGACTTTGATGCTTAGCTATTACAGAACTTGCTAGGGAAATCCCAAATCGATTCAATATAAAGAACAGGTGAATTTTCTCACATACTTATTTCCATCTGCTTTTAATAATAAGTATATTAATGCATATTTGTCTTTACTCTGCAGAATAGGAAAATGCTTTATTCTTTTTTCTTGATTTTGATCTATTGATTCTAACTGGGAAATATATGCGGCACTTATGAAGCACAGACTTTGATAAAAAATCATCTGTAATTTTTCCTATGAAATAGAAAATACAGGGAGAAATGATCAGCAAGATAGATAGAAAAGTGTATTCCTTAAAGGAAAAAAACCCAAAAAAATCAAAACCAAAGCATCAAGTGAGGTATGCTGTTCTATTCTGTTTATTTAAAGTAAACAGTGTTGCAGATTTTTTTGGTGGCATTTTATCGATTTTTCAGTTATGAACTAGATCTCCAGCTACTGTTAAGGAAGATCATTCTTATCAAAATGATGCAGATTTACAAGACCTAAGAGTCTTGTTTATTAACCTTAAGTTTCTATGCAGGTCAAATTCATCTTCAGCTGATTTAGATTTAGGATTTTTGGAGCTTTACTGCCAAAAGAAGAATTTGTGGGGGGTTTTTTGTTTGTTTTGCTTAGAATAACAGAATCACAGAATTGTTTGGATTGGAGGGGAGCTCAGAGATCATCTTGCTTCAACACCCCTGCCATGGGCAGGGACACCTTCCACTAGACCAAGTTCCTCAGAGCCCCACCCAATCTGGCCTTGAACACTTGCAGGGATGGGGAACCACAGATTCTCAGGGCAGCCTGTGCCAGTGTCTCATCATCCTCACAGCAAAGAATTTCTTCCTGATATCTCATCTAAATTTACACTCTTATAGTCCTATCATTATTGCTTGTCCAGTCACTACATGCCCTTGTAAAAAGTTCCTCTTAGGTTCTCTTGTGGCCCCTTTAGGTACTGGAAGGTCTCCCTGGAGACTTCTCTTCTCCAGGCTGAACAACCCCAACTCTCTCAGACTTTCTTCATAGGAGAGGTACTCCAGCCCTCTGATCATAATCACAGCCTTTTTCTGGACTCAGTCTAACAAGTTCACAGATTTCTTGTGCTGGGATCCCCAGAGCTGGATGCAGCACTGCAGGTGGGGTCTCATCAGAGCAGAGCAGAGGGGCAGAATCCTCCCTCATTCCGCTGGCCACACTGCTTTGGATACAGCCCAAGACAGGGTTGGCTTTTTTGGCTGCGAGTGTTCATTGCAGGCTCCTGTTGAGCTTCTCATCCGCCAACAGCCCCATGTCCCTCTGCTCAGGGCTGCCCTCAGTCTTTCTTTTCCCAGTCTGTATTTGTGCTTGGGATTGCTCCAAACCAGGAGCAGGATCTTGCACCTGGCCTTGTTGAACTTCATGAGGTTCACATGGATGTAACTCTGAGGCCTCTCCAGATCCCTCTGGGTGGCATCCCTTCCCTTCAGCATGTCGACTGCACCTCACAGCTTGTTGTTATCAGTGAACTTCTCGAGGCTGCCTTCGATCCCATTGTCTGTATTTCTTGTTTATGTTGCCAAGAAAGATGTCAAATAGTGCTGGTCCCAATACCATACCCTGAGGAACCCCATTTGTCACTGGTGTCCACTTTGTTTTCCTTTTTTTTTAATAAAACTAAACACCTAATATCCCTTCATGTCATAAAACATATTTGCTACAATGTACCACCATATGGACTACCTACCACTGATCCAATTCTATAATAAACAGCAGAAGTGTATGTGGAGGAAAGCTGGGATGGAATTATCACAATTTATCATCTGTATTTCCAAAGGAAAGGATTGTTGCGGTCCCTTGGCCCACCGAGGGACGGCCCCCTGTCCATCAATTAGCCGCCCTCCAATGGGCTGAGGACTCCGAGTCCGAGGGGCCGTCCGTAGGCGAGGCCTCAGTATAGGCCCACTCCCCTATTCCAACCTGTTCTAGCATGTTCTACTTAGTTCAGTTACCTATTGGCTACTCGTTTTATGTATATTCATTTCCCTCATTAACTAAGCAATTCCGTTCTGGAAAGTTCTGCGTTACTCGGTTAATCATTGGTTGTTTCTATGTAACTCCTCCCAGTTCTGTACTTGATTGGTTCGTGACATTCGGGATCTTTCCCCTGCGTTGTACCCCATTGGTCCTTTNCCCCCCCCCCAACCGCTTCGGACCCTGGAGAGAGAACAGCAATAAACTCCTCCTTGCTTCGGAGCAGACTACCAAGGGAAAGCCCTCTCCTGCCTCCTTTATTCCTGGGGCTTGCTTGGGGAAGCGGTTGTGCTGGTCGCCTCGGAGAGCGCCTGTCGCTCGGTTGGCCAGTGACAGCCCGGACACCGGCCGTGCCGGAGATTCGACACCAACTGCGTGTCGGACTCGGAGAAGGTCGCTGGAGCCTTGAGAGGCTGACCTGCTCCCCCAGGGCGGCGACAAAGGATGGGATTTATTTCATCCACACAGCAGCATTTTCCTCTTCTCCTGGGTTTTCATGTTACTCCCAGTTACTCAGCTTGATGTGCTTCTGATTTTTAAATACAGTCATGTCTACTTTGGAGCAAAGAAAAGAAATCATTAAATACATTTATCTTTCTAAAAAAATAGAATTCTTACTGCTTCCCTTAGACTCTGACAAGATAGTAAACAACTTTATCCAAAATCAGCAGCTGAGCTTCTAAACTGGGCGCTTGTGTGAATTGTCTTGCAATGATAGTATTTATCTACAAAGAGAGTTAATTCATTTGAAGGTACAATGTGATCTTAAAATTATCACTGCTCTCTTTTCCTCTCACAGTGAATGAAGCTAAACAGAGGAAGAAGTCCTTGCCCTATATAAAAAGTTGTAGAGATATTAAAGAGCAGCTGTTACAGAATAACTAACCTTGCATGACAGAATAGATAAGTTCTTGTCTTTTACTGACAACTACCACTAAAAACCTTCATATGAATCATGCGTCTTCCATGCGGCAAATATGAAAACACAGACCTGCAGTTGTATCTCAGATACCACTGAAGGAATATTTGACAAGGACTCGCTATTTGAGGATGACGCTCAGGAGTCATCCTCGAATCATGCTGGTATTGATCTTGGGTTTTTCTCCTAGTCTAGTAATTATCATAAAATAAAATTGACCTTTTTTGGAATGTACAGTAGACAACAAATCAAGTTTACATACACTTAAAGATGTTTCTAAGTGTTATTTATATAAAAATCCTGTTGTTTCATATTTTTCTTCCAACATGAAGCTATGCCTTCTGAAAGACTGCAAATTGTAGGTTGTAGAGGAAGGAAATAGGGAAACTGTCAGTAACTATTTTTTAGCTGTGACCTTACACAGCTTGAGACCTAAAATGCAACCTTTTTTTATACAGTAGCAAATGGTTTTATCATTATTTTATTAAATTTCATAGGAAAGGAAAGCAATAGTGCATCAATGCTTTATGTTTTCTTTAGGGGAAAAGCTAACCTGGGTCACAGAAGGCCAATGGGAATACATGCTATAGGTACCATATTTATTCTGCTTGTAAATGCCAAGTGATTCAACATCTGCAAAGCCACATTTAAAGAAAAACTTTCCCAGATCATTTAATAGCTTTTACATCTGTAGCAATGTACTGTGGGTCATATTTGTAACTGCCTAAGCTGGACAAGGAACATTTCTCTTAGGATTTTTTTCCATGGCTAACCTCTATGAGAAAAATATTCTGAAATTACAAAATAGTAGTTATAATCCCAGGTATAAGATCTCTTTTTCATTCTTTTGGGAAGGATCAGATTTATACACAAAATACTGTTTCAAGGTATCAGCTAGTTCAGAGGATATTTAGAAACAAGTGTTAGAAAAACACAAAATCTTTGTCTAGCTTTGTTTTTTGTGGAAGGACGTATTTCTCAGTCACTTAACACCTATGCAGCACTGTCACAAAAGGCAGTAACATGGTGGAATTTTTTAGTAGAATCTTTAGTACTGCAAGGGAAGGGTAAACCTCAAGAAACCCTTATTCCTTTTGAGGGAAGCTACTGAGCTTTATTTGGCTATGTTCCACATTTTGCATATTCCTTGCTGCATCCTCTGTGTGCTGTCATTTGAGAGACCCCAGTGGGAGTCCAGAACTCACTGGGTGCTACTGAAAGATATAGAAAGGATTAGAACATTTTTTGCGGTAATTAGGCAGGAATGCTTCCATTGAAGTCATTGCAGAAGTTATTGTCTTAGCTTGAGTAGTTGAAATGTTTTGTTTAACACACATAGTTGCTTTCTGAAATAAAAGAATCTATTCCCATTTCACTGGGAAGAAGTTTCTATTGTAAATATATTGCAGCATTGTCTTATATAGACACACGATTATTAATTCCAATTTTCAAACTAATTAGGCAGATAAAGATGGGAATAAAAATATAAATAATAGTTCTTTCTCAGTGGTTTCATCCTGTTAAGCTGGAGGTGGGAAGGGGGAATCCTAAAGAAATCATTACCTCTGCACAACATTGTCAGTCTGACTTGAGTCACACCAGGCACTGTGACTGGGTACAACACAAAGCTCTTGCTCTTTAAACTCCATTCTGCACATCTCCTATCCTTGACACACAGGACGGCTTCTGTGGTGTCTGGACTACCTTTTTTGCAGGTCATAAAGCTTTGTACAGAGATTTTTGTCATCAGACTCGATGATCTGTGAAGGAGCTTGAACTCACCAACTCATTCAGGCTTGATTTCAGGACTCATGCAACTGCTGCTGCCTTTCTTAATCTTTATCTGTCATTTTGTGTTCATACTTTCCAATAAAAAATTCCTTCCTGGAGTTGCAATTTGTTTTAAAAAAAGGATGCATTACCTTCAGTTAAAGAAAGAAGTGTGATTGGACTAATTAATCTCTGACAGATTGGAAAGGGTCTTTTTCTTGGATACAAAAGACAAAACAAATATAGAAGAGTGAATCCTTCCCATGGTACCCTCTATCACATGTCTGCTTGAATTACTGTCTCCTGCCATAAACAAAGGATGTTCTTCAAATTTTACATCCTCTTCTCCTTAGTCTACCTTGAAGTACAAAATAATTTAATCCAAGTATCCCTTTGCTCTAGAAAGTATTTTTTCTATTAGGTTGCTTCGATCCTCCTCCCCATTCCACTGGGGTGGGGGGAGAGAGTGGGAATTGAGTGAGTGGCTGCATGATGCTCAATTGCCATCTTAAACCATGGCAGAGGTGAAAGGTGATTAGGCTAAAATACATGTTCTCACTGATCAGTAGAATAGTTTCCACACACACACACACACACACACACATATATATATATATATACACATAGCCATGAAGTTAATTTTTAAATCTGATTCAATACTCATAATTTTTCAGGTGTCATTCAGTCATTCTTGTTTCCCTTTGACAGCAATACAGAAATGCACCCAAGACATAGAATGTACCCAAGGTAGATGTCTGTTTTCATTCAGTCATTCTTGTTTCCCTTTGACAGCAATACAGAAATGCACCCAAGACATAGAATGTACCCAAGGTAGATGTCTGTTTCCATTGGTCATAGTCTCTGAAGTTTTGGTCAGCTTGCTTCCACCTCAGTCACATTGATTGAATATCTCAATTCAGGCAGGAAGAACTCTTGGAACACTGACAGAAAAATGGCATTCCAGATGGGATAAGTTTATTCCATTTGGATAAAAAAATCATTTTTCTGATTGATTGTCTTGAAGATCTACTAATTTTTCCCTGTATTAGTTGATAAAAAGGCTTCTTCCCCTGATTTTTATGGAAGTAGCATGCACGTTCCTCTTTCTACTACTTTGATGTAGAAATTGAGAAGATAATTGAGTAAAGCCCCTTGAACTCAAAATGGTGATTAAACAAAATTATTTACTAGTTAAAAAAGTAGTTTAAAAATTCTCTTTGAGGGATTAACTTTTCATACAAATAGAATGCAAAGAACTATTTGTTCTAAACTGAGCACTAGTCGATTGATATTGTCCATTAAGTGGTACTGTATTGTTGAACACAAAAAACCATAAAGGTGTTTTACCCTAGCAAACAATATTAGCAATAGTGCTTCTTTTTCTTTCATATATTGTTTCTACTGTATTAATGACTGATATTTCCTATGATATAGCTAAGAATAAGATTCTATGTGTGATAGTTATGGCTGGGGTAGAGTTAATTTCCTTCATAGCCATTGGTATAGGGCTGGGTTTTGGATCTGTGCTGAAAATAGTGTTGATAATAGGGGGATGTTTTTGTTACTGCTGCTGAGCAGTGCTCACAGAGCACCAAGGTTTTCTCTGCCACAGAGAAGGCTGGGGGTGCACAAGGATTTGGGAGGGGACACAACTGGGACAGCTGACCCAAACTGACCCCAGGGATATCCCAGATCATGTGGTGTCATGCTCAGCATATGGAGCTGGGGGCAGAAGGAGGAAGTGGGGGGACATTCAGAGTGATGGTGTTTGTCATTCCGGGTCACCATTACACATGATGGAGCCCTGCTCTCCTGGGGATGGCTGAACTTTTACCTGCCCATGGAAAGTGGTGAGTTAATTCCTTGTTTTGCTTTGCTTGTGTGCACAGCTTTTGCTTTCCCTATTAAACTGTCTGCATCCCAACCCAGGAGTTTTCTCTCTTTTACCCTTGTGATTCTCTCCCCCATCCCAGTGGGGGAGAATGAGTGGGGGTCTGTTTTCAGCTGGGGTTTACTCATGACACTTTTCCAGATAAGCCCAACAAAAGGCACTTTTGCTTGAAAAATGTACTTTTTAAACTTCTGGCACAATGAATTTATTTGGTTTTGGTTTTAAAACATATGTGACATATGTTTTAAAACAATGTGACATATTATTACATGTCACAATTGCCCTTCTTTATTGATTTTAGGTATCTCATTAAATTGATCCAAAAATCTCACCTGTATTTTAGGGTCATTGAGAACAAAGATTGTTTGTTTTTCTTCGCAGTGCTCAGTGAAACAGAGCTTTCTTCATGTTGTGAAAAAACCACAGTAAATTAACATGAATTGCCAGGCTTCTTTCAAGCAATGTTTGATCAGTAGTGTAAAGCGATAAGCATATATTTATTGCACTTTTTGCGGAAACAAAAGAAATAGCATTAGCTAAGTTACAAAATGATGTGCCCTGTGGACATTGCCTGAAACAATTTAATGAACTTGTGAAAATTCTGAGTATCATTCTGCTAGTGGGACAGGTGTTTTACATGACTGTCCCAAAGCATAGTCTGTCATTGTCATTCTCATCAGTGCCACTGTATCTGTGTGACATCTGCAATATTTATAGATAAATATCAAGTCAAACTTCTTCTGCTGAACATTGTAATTTAAATTGACCATGCGATTAAGAAAACCATAAAAAGGAGATGGAATTAACCTATGTCGTGCCAGGGGCTGTCAGAATGGAGGATGCTGCTATCCTTTGATTGAATCTAGACTGAGTTCTCTAAGTACTTAACACAGAATAAATGTTACTTTTCTTCAACTGGTCTTAATCATCCAGACATCTCCCATAATCAGAAAACAGCTACCAGTACAACCTACTGCTCTTAAAACTGGGATACTCAGGGGCTCCATGAGTCCTTAGTTTATTTACTTGTGAGGCTCTCCTGTGATAGACAGGATCATCCTGCCTAGACCCCAGTGGTTATTAGGACCAACAGCCAGCATTGCATGAAAGAATTGTGTTGCTTTCACACCATTTGAATATGTCTTCATTAAGTGATTTTTACAACTGACACCAATGGTTTTGATCTTCAGCATGTCTGAAACAAGGCTGAAATTGATATTTTATTCTATTCTAAGTATAAATACAAATAAAGAACAATGAACCTAACTAGAAATAAAATCAGGTCTTCCGCAACATTTTATCTGAAATCCTGATCCTCCAACCGCTATGCATTGAAATGATATCACAGGTCATAAAAATTACAATAATTAAATTTTTTTCTGCAGGTTTTATGTCCAAAAGTTATCTCCTGCTGATACCCAAGAGTTATCTACTTCATGACTACAGTGAACTGTGGTGGATTCTGGTCCTCATGATGCATTTCTATTTTTTCCTCCTTTTAACATAAAGGACAAATACTGGCCATATTTTTGAATCATAGTCTTCATTCCCAAGGAGTTTTGTGATGCACTTAATGCATCATTTGACTTACCTATGAAACTGGAACAGGCATGGCCAACTTTCCTGGGATACTAACTGTTCTGTAAAGAGCCAGACCCAAGAAATCTATCTGGTAAGAAGTGAGAACTAACTGTTTTTCACATGACTAACTGGACAGATGTGTGTTATAAGAGTCATATATGGAGACTTATACCCCTAAATTTCCATAAAAGCTTTGCTTTCATTTTTTTAAAGCCCTCCATCAGCTTGGATATTAGTGCCCTGAATATTTAGTGATTTACACCAAAATCAGTAGGTCACAGCAAACAATCTGGCCAGTGTCATCTACAGCTGATATCCATTTGCTTTTGCAGAAAGCTGTTTCCAGTACTATTAATCTGTATTATCAATGATACAATATTATTTGCAACTAATCATTCACTTCACTTCGGACTGTTAAATATAGCGAAGTCTAGGCAAACCTGATACAAAGGAAATGAACTAATAGCATCTACTTATGTTAAAAGACATAAGATTTCCATCAGAAAATATAAAATGGGATCCTAGATTTTTGCTTGGCTGATACATATTGGTGACATTTATGCATATAGTGAATACTAAAAAAACCAGGAGAATTGCATGAAGGGACTCTTTTCTGTCCTTGTTTTTTCTCATTTAGGTTTGGTGCTGCATTATATAAATATATTATACTTAAACAGCAGCAGGTGCTTGACAATGGGAACCAAATCTTCGTCAAGCTGTTTGGATTGCTCCAAACTGTACTTTCCATTCTTGTACTAGCTCCTTCACATCCACAGAAGGGTAAATCAGTCTCATCTGCTGATTTGATAATCACAGTTTTCAGATTCAAAAGTCTGCCTTGTGCTGGGCAGCACAGAATGGCAAACTGATTTCTGGGATCTCTACGTACAGATATATTAAGGGGTAACATTTTGCTACTGTTTTTTAATTTAAAGTATAACAGAAAGCAAAATTTGAAAAAGGAGAATACGTTGAAAATTAGATCCAAAGGTAGTAAGGGGACCATCACATTTCCTTGTTGGTTTGGTAGCTCTGAGCAGGTTCGTAGGTGCTCCACAGGCTACACTGCAGGTGAGGCACTGGGAAACTGAAATAATGTAAATGTCTACTTCTCACAGATGGCATAAGAAACATCTGGGTTTTGTAGCCTTCATGAGATCCCATGGAACATAAATCTGGGAGTTATGGAGGGAAGACAAGGTACCCCTGAGCAGATGCAAGATGGTCTTTCCCAGATTTTTGTGACTGGAAGGGACAATTCTGAACATCTTGTCATGTTTGCATAACAAAAGCTACTTGTGTTTTCTAAATGATGAGAGAGATGGGGTAACTAGGACACTAAATTTGTACATTAGAGGAAACTGCCAATAAGATAAAACTGCTAGACTATCATGTAAAATATGAAAACATGTAAACCACTGCCTACACCGTGGTTAAGAGTCCTTTTTAGTGAAAGGCTACTGTTCAGTGCAATCACCCCATAGACTTTTGTAGGTTTACTATGTTGACATCCATACTACCATATAAACCAGAAGACAAAACTTTTTAACAGGATTACCTGAGCTCATGCCTGGAGAACAGACAAGGACCAGGACACAAGAACCTTTGTTTTGCTGGACTAAGGTGATATTACCTATAAATTGTTTTGCGACATAAAGGTTGCAATATGGGGTTGCTGCATAAGTAGGATAAGGCTAGATTATCTCTGAATTACCAAACAGTAAAACTGGCGTTCATAATATAAACAGTTAAAGTACAGAGACCTGTCTGCTGACAGTAGAGCATGAGCCATTTGATTTTATATTTCAGAGATTTTACATAAAACCTCTTTATGGTTACACAAAATGGTAAAGACCAAAGCAGCAATGGAAATACAAAAAAATGTAAGAAGTTTGGAAGTGGCACCTTATATCTTTAAAAGTTATTTCCTGTTCTAGAAAACTAGAGGCATGGGATGCAATGTAATTGTCTTTATTAGATACAGATTTTATTCTTTTGCCTCTGGAAAACATCTGGCTGTGTTCTGATGTTTTTTCCTCTGCAATGAATGGGATGTTATCACCCAGGGGCCTGGGAAACCTTCCCCTGACACCAGGTGTCTCGCAGAGCATCATCACTTTTCAAAAACATGTTGAGATGAGCTTTATGCTAAATGTCTTAAAAGGTGTTCTGCAAGGAGGAGATGAAAAGGGGACACAGAGATCAAAATGAAGATGGAACAATGCTGCACACAAGGAGTGGATAGCAGCAACATGATCCCATCTTAGGTTTTCTGTTGTTTTTGCTGACTCTTTCCATTGGAATGACCTTTTTGATCGACAATGGCCCTGGTGATGAGGTATATTTTACAGGCAAATATAGTCACTGTGGGTATGTTACAGTCAATGAAATGATAAAGTTGCAATCTACATGTCAGTGAGAAAAAAATTGAGGAACACAGATTCTTCATAATGCTTTAATGTAAATTCTCTAAATACATCTTTAAATACATCAGGACACTGACATAACTGTTTTATACCCTCTCAAGAATCCCTGAAAATTGTTTAACAGCAATAATTTTCATATCAACAAAATATATTGTATTTTGCTCTCTTTAGTTTATGCTGCTTTTCAATAACACTTTAGCATAATTTTTACTGGTACATACTATTGTTGGAAATTTCCTGTCTGGTAAACTTTTAAAAAAGAATAATCAGAAGGAATAAAATCTTATGTCATCTGAAGTGATAGGCAACACTTCCAGGGGGGGAGTTGGCCAACAGCAAGAATGAATGTAGTAATATCAGGGAACAGAATTGATCAGGGTGAATCTCACAATGGAGATATTCCTCTTCACTGACTAAAACACAGGCTGGATGCCTATGTTTCAGACGGCTAACATCAGATGAGAAAGGGCCACTGGTGCTAACAAAGGGCCAATGGAACATGTTATTAGCAGAATTGTAACTACCTTAACTTATTTTTCTTAGCTTTAAATCCCTTTTAGGCACTCTGGAGGGAAAGAAAAAATTCCTTTCAAGAATATTGTAATGAATTTTCTGACCCTTTAGATATTTATTTTGGTTCTGTATCGGTTTGTGACAATATCGACTACACCTTTCACCAAACTCAAACTGTTTTTGCTGGTAAGTTTACCTGCTCCAAATAACCTTTCCTTTTAGCAGAGAAAATTTACACAGCTTTTTTGGAGGGTCTCAATGGTCAACACTTCACTAAAGGAGGCTCTGGAAGGGTCACAGAGAATTTTTTGCAAAATAAAAAGATATTGGCAGCTATCAAGAGGTCTGGTATTTTACCTAAGTATTATTATCTATGTATAAATAGATGCCTGATGATAAACAATACAAGGTTCCATTCACAAAATAACAGGTCTAGATTCTTTGTATCAGTCAAAGAACCACAACAGTAGTGTAATACTCTATTGTATAGTACATATAGTATAAAATATATATTGTGTAATGTGTAATAAGATAGTAGCCATGTACACTTCAGAGGTCAATCCTTCAACAAACTCTGTGCCAGTGTGTTCATATAACCTTTGTGTGATGAACTAGACCTAAAGGACGTAAATATTCTTCCACAGTAAACTGCTTGTAGGATCAAAATGGATGTGAGAGAGGTGCCACTGTCTTTTGTTTTTTCCTGCTTGTAAATCATAGAATGGTTTGGGTTGGAAGGGACCTTAAAGAACAACTGCCCTGCCATAGGCAGGGACACCTTCCTCTAGACCAGTTCAGGGCCCCATCCAACCTAGCCTTGGACACCTCCGGGAATGGGCCATCCACCACTTCTCTGGGCAACTCGTTCCAGTGACTCACCACTCTTCCAAAGAATTTCTTCCTAATACCTGATCTAAACCTGCCTTCATTCAGTTTAAAGCTGTCAGTTGTGCTGTCACTCAATGCCCTTGTCAAAAGTCTCTTTCCAGCTCTCTTGTAACACCTTTAGGTACTGGAAGGTGCTATAAGGTCTCCCTGTAGCCTTCTCTTTTTCAGATTGAACAGCCTGTCTGCAGAGGAGAGGTGCTCCAGCTCTCTGATCAGCTTGGTGGCCTCTTCCGGACTTGATCCAACAGGTCCATGTCCTTCCTGTGCTGGAGACCCCCAGAGCTGGATTCAGCACTGCAGGTGGGATCTTATGTGTGCAGAGCAGAGGGAGAGACTCACCTCCCTTGCCCTGGTGTCCATGCTGCTTTGGGTAGAGCCCAGGACATGGTTTTTCGGGCTGCAAGGGCACATTGCATGAAAATTTTTGTGACTTTGAATGAATAGAAATTAAAGGACTTGCACTTTACTGCTTGACTATTCTTATACATCACTTTGACTTCTATTTTCATGCTGACAGCTTAACAAAACCTTTGTTGGTTAATTTGAATGTAATCCTTTCAGGTAGTGGACATCCAACCAGCATTTCTGAAGGTAATTAGTGAATCAAATAAAATGCTAATGGAAGCAGGTAATTACTTGAGAGCCGATGGGTAATAGTGGGAGGTAATTATTTCAATATCTGCATGCTCTTACTCAAATTGCAGATGGATTGCCACAGCCTTGCTCTAGGAAAGCTTGAAGTGTCGCTACTTCATTTTGAAATGGATGGGAGAGAATCATTGCTTAAGTAAGGATGCATTTCACACCATAAAAGGAAGCACAGTCACATAAACACTTTAATTTGATAAGATAGTCTGTAATTTTGACAGGCTAAAGTAGTCCAGTATATGGAAAATGCAGTGCTTCTTAAAAGCAGGTTTTTACTCTGTACAAAGTTGATTAGAAAAATAAGATTCATTAAAACACAGATGAAAAACATCTGCTTATATGGCAGATGGTAATTCAGCTATCAACACATCCAACTGTTAAATGAATGGACTGATTTAATACAAAAAGTATGGCTTTCCCTCATCTATGGCTCATTCATTTGCAGATTGTTGAAGTAATTTTTTTTCGTATTAAGCTGAGTTCTTCAACAATTCAAAATTATTCAAGTCCTCCTCCTCCTTGCCTCTGGCATACACCTTCTCTATTCTATTTAGCATTGCTGCTAAAACAAACGATTCATCCTTAATGTGGAAAAGTGGAAAATTTGTGTGTCCTTTCCAGGCATTATAACAGACTGGGCCTAATTTTTGGGCTGTAACACTGATTTCTAGGGAGTCGAAGTGATTTTATCTGGTTTCTCCTTTACAGTGGAGAAGGATGTTGTGAATTTACTTCCTGAATTCCTAGAATAATTTCATAATCAGAAGTATTGCAGTAAAGATCTGTTTAGATACCGCAGTCCAAAACAGTTTCCTAAAACAATTGCACTGAATCCCACCCTTAAAAGTAATATAATAAAACAATTATGAGGCTCTTTCACAGTGCTTTTGTATCCTGGAGGCCAGCAAAAAGCTGTCATTATACATGGACCAGAAGGCATTTCTTGGCTACTTGACTACTCATTGCAGAAGACTGCATTCTGCCTTGCATTATAGTTGTGCAATATCATTGCAGTCAAAAGGGTTGTGAAACTGAGACCTGTAGATAGAATTTCAGATGGGTTGTTCTGCATTTATGTTGCTCAACTGCTATGCACTGATGTCTCTGTTCTGTGAAGTTCATAAATGTCTGTATGTGACACAAATAAATGCTTAGAATTAGACACTTTTTATTCTTTAATAAGTGTAGCAGCTTTGTGTTTGATTCTAAAATTATTAGGAAGTAAAACTCCAAGTTTTAGAGTAGCAGAGAAAACCTCAGAAGGATACTGACACCAAGTAAGTGCATGGCAAGTGGCTGGGGCTTAGTCTGAAACATAAAAAAGGTGGACATGTTAACTTAAGCATTTTTTTAATCTCATAACACAAAATAAATAGTATAATAAAGTAAAAGTGTAGATTATAAATAAAGTATATTTATAAAAACATATTTTAGGAAAATATAAGTGGCTTCCTGGACATTTTGACAAAAACATAGAGTCTAAGGCAAGGTAAAGCTTCTGTGACGGTAGAATCAAAAGAAAATAAAATATGAGATAAAAATTAGTATTTTCTTCTGTTTTCAGTGAGAGCTTTTCAGTGCAGTTGACATTTCTGGTTAGGACACAGAATGTCCTTTGACTCACATGAGCAAGTGCTGCTGTGGCTTTGGTGAGAACAGGAAGTTTCAGACTCATATCAGTAATACCTCAGGAACTGACGCTTGGGCTTCTCTTGAGTGCCTGATGTTTATAAAGAGCACTTTGGAGAAACATGATGTCCTGAAGTTTATTTCCTGATGGCTTGAAAATGCATTTTCAATGATGGTTTGCATATTCAAATCTATAATCACAAAAAACCATAGCAGAGAAATGACAGTACCTGTGATTAAAGTTACATGACTCATATAGCAGAGAAGTCCAGCAGAGTGAACATACTGTTACTTGAAAATAGGTCATTTATGTGTGCTAGTGTAGCAATAACATTACAAGGAAGTGTCCAAAGTTTTAGAAATCTCTCCTCTGGAAATGAGCACCAAAAGAGCCCAGGAGAATCATTTCTATTACTCGATCGATCAGATTTCTCCCCAGGAAGTATTTCATTGTTAGTTCTTTGAAGCCAGTGTCAAACAAGCATGTTGATAAAAAATACCTCTGCCTCATTTTGGAAGAAAAAGGTCTGGAATGCATGCTATTCTCATGCTATGTCAGGAATTCAGCATGTTCAAGGCTTTGACCATATTTCTGGAAGTACCTGTTATAAGACTGTGTAGAATTCATGTACATACAGACATCCAGAAACAGCACCCACTTTTATGTATGTTAGACTGGGTCTGAAAATTGTTGGACATTGCTTTTCTCCTATCCAAGATTCCAGTTCAGGAGTGCTCACCTACTAAGGAATGGACTTGCAATTTCAGCACTCATTCCTCTCCGAGCAAAATAGCAAGGCACAAGTTTGCCGGCAATAACAACAATGGAAAGGCCGTCTTAGTTCATCCTCAAAGCAATCCAGAAAGGGATTTTCATAACATGGTTGAGTAGGTGGAACTTTGAAACAAACTTACACAATTGGTGTAACTGTTCATAATTCAATGAACCCTTCAGGTAGTAAACATTTACTCCTCTTCTGAAGTCTGCTCATGTTCAAGGTACCTTTCTCTGGGACAGAGTCTAAAAATAATTTCCCTTGAAGTCAATAAGTGACTCATCAAGACAAATGTTTTGACCAGGATTTTGTTTTTACTGGCATGTTTCAGAGATGGGACCAATGAGTGTACACAACTTGAAAAGCCAATCAACCTTTAGAAGAAACTGAAAAACATACTATTGTGCTGCTGCAATTGTTGAAGAGGGAGAAACTGTAGAGTGAGACGGGGCAGATCATTCAGCAAATTATTATGAAATCAATATATTCTGAGATTTTAAAATACTTTCTTATGGTTTCTTCCATTCATACAGAGAATACTTAATAGTTTTGTGTTAAGATATTCCCTCGTTTTATTATGTTGCAAATTGGCAATTTTTGTGTAAATATTTTAAAAGGTTAATTCATATTAGTAGAACGAAATACATTTTATAATATATTTTCTGATAGCTGTTCTCCAAAGTTTTTTCTAAGAATTTGTGTTACTATTGCAGCTAAACTTCAGCAATAACAGAAGGAAACTAAAAAAGGAATTTTTGAGGCAAAGGCTAAGGCATAAGTGAAGCATGACAAATAAGGAGATCTAACAAATGCTAAAGTTTTCTGGCACACTGATCTAGAGGGTTCTGATATTAATTTTTTAATTGAGGTGACAGTGAGATTCTAGGATTCAAACTGACTCAACTCCACCTACATACAGTACCAACACCTGAACTGGGGATCAGACCTCTCCTGTGGACAGTGGACAGAAAAGGAATTTTTTGGGTATGTGTCTGATCTCATAATATACCTTTTCTGTAAGTGGGGTGAGGTGCACTCTGCAATCTCCAGTTCTGCCCATTGGCCACACAGGGAGTGTGTGCACTTAGCTTACATGCTGGTATCTTCACTGTGCGCATTTGGTCAAAAGAAGTGTATTACAACTCTCTTTTTCAACACAAATAATTGAAGAAAATACTGTTGACAAAGATCTCTCTTTGGTGGAAAACCACAATTTATTCCAGGTTAGTGTTTAATGGAAAAGCTTGAGGTTAATATTTGACCCTTCTTTCACCTCTGTGGCTCCACTGTGACTTCAGAAAACTTCAATGAATAGATCTTATTATTAGCAGATAAGATTATAGTACAGCTTCAAGCGTTATGAAAATGCCATGCTCATTGAAGTTTGGAAGTTCATTATGTTTGCTATCCCTGGATCTAATTTAAGTGATTTTTTTTCCTGACTTTTTAAAACGATACAGAAGCAATTTTTTCAATGTGCAGTGAATAAATAAATCGACTATTTCATTTTTCACATCCTGGTTTCATTTGAAATATTCCCGTTTCATTATTATTTTGTAATATTATTTTAAAGTCATCCACTTTGAACTCCCTCACCCAGGACCCAATTAATCTCACCTGAATGAATCTGCTTATAACACAAAGAGTGTTGAAGTCAGTGGATAAATTCCCTTGAGTTGAATGCACACACTTGAAGGGAGCATAAATATTTTCATAATCAATGTTACAAATTCTCAAAATTTTATAAGGTTAAATCAAATGCGAACTTATGTACTTGGGAAAAAACATGCATATCTACACTATTCTGATCAGCTTCACTTTTCAAATCTGTTCTATTCCATTTGAAAGTGGTCTTGAAATAGAACTATAAATGAAGAAATTTGGTTGTTTTATTTTCCCAAGCTCTAAAAATCATAATTTCCTAGCAATTGGCACAGAGGAAATTAATCCTCTAGGTGGATTATCCAAAGACATAAGTAAGCAAAACCACAGTTTATAAGTGCTAAAAGTACAATATTTAATTACAAAAACGGACATGATGAACTGTAAATGTTGTGTAATATAATGAATATAGGGTATAGGAAAAGCTGTGTAATACTGGCAGATCATTGAGCAGATGAAACAAAACTAGAAAACACATGTCCAGACATAGTCAAGACTTCAATTTCCCATTTTCTGGCAAAGTCATTAAAAGAAAAACGTAACTTTTAGTTCCAAAGGCTCATGGATTATAAATCCATGAAGAGAAGCCTTGTGGGATCAGCCAGTATGTGGTGGAATAAGTTGAAGATGGCAATCCAAAAGAAATTAGCAATGGCAGCTTCTGTCACAAACATTTTGTTGGAGCTGTTACTCCATTTTTCTGGAAGACAGAGGTAGAAAGAAGTGTAATTAATTTTTCAGATTTTAAAATATATCTCACATCTCAGAGCGTGTGTTCTGCAGAAAACCCAACCCTGCATGAACTTTTTCGCATGAACACACATTTCCCCCACTATGGTCATCCCTGTACTTCCACCTCTTGGGAAGAGACTTGAGGAAAGACAAAGTATTCCATGTTTAGTGTTCAGTGGTGTGACACCTATCTCTACAGCTTATTTCTGTAGGCAAAATTTAGAAGCGCAAAAGTGAAACATAGCAGTGCTTTGTTTCACCCATGGGGAGATTTGTCTCACCAGGGCTGAAATGTAAGATCAGCACAAGATCAGCACAAGATCAGCCATGCATTTTCTCATGGGGAATAGAAGGAGAAGCCAGGAGATAGTTTGACTGAACAGGTAAGTGAATCATTATATGATTAGCAAAAAAACCCAAAACAACAAGAAGAAACAAAGCGGGAAAAGAAAGGACCTTTTTCTTTCAAAAGAAGAAAAAAAAAAAGAGTCTAACCTATATAGAGACCAAAATTATTGATTTACAAAAAATAAACAGTAGCTTTTAAAGGTAAAATTAACTTGACATTATTGTCAGCCAACTTCATTTTATAGGCCATTTTAAACAATGGAAATAATTGAATCCTCTAGATGAAAAACAGCCAGCAAGACTCTCTTGATTCTGCTAGATATTGATTTCTCTTATCTCATACACTCAAACATGGTCAACACAGTAACAGCTGGAGGGAAGAGTAGCAGCTGTCCTGAAAAGAACCAAACTGGCAGGCGCATTGTCCAAAAGAGAGAAAAGATCACCTGCAGCTGCCTGGCATGGCACTAGGAACAGGCAGCCTGGCAAACAAAAAACATGAACTGAAACAGCGTGGAAAGTTCTAGAGTAAGCCAAGGATGCCCAGAAGGTCAAGGCAGGAGATTACATCACTCTCAGGTTGCTGCCTTTGGTAAGATATGAAAGGGTTGATACAAGTCCCCCAAGGCAAAAAGCAAACACAGCATTTAAATTTCGTGAGGAGAATGAAAAAGAGCAGCTGAGTGACAGCCTAGTGATCAACAGGATGCATGTTTGGCAAAGTTAAAGCAGTTTATCTGTTTTAAAAACAAGGCAAGAAAATAGGTCAAAGTGCTGCGATCAGGAACCAGTCAAGCCAGAGGAATCTGTGCTGGCTATGAAAAGTCGTAAGACAACTATCTCATATTAATATTTTGTAGCCTTGCTATTCACCCTTTGGATAGTTAACCATATATTTACAAAATGTATTTTCTGTTTCTCACATGATGAGCTTAAAAGTGGTGGAGAAGAGAATCCAGTATACAAAACATCTGCTTAAATGTAAGAACCTGAATGTGTCAGTCTTCCTTTTGTGAGGTTCTGCTTCATCTTACTCAGCAAGTGGTGTTCAACACCCCCAGAGGGAAACTCTCACGCTGCAGTTCTGCCCCATAGAATTTGCAGGATACAGGCAACTGCAGTCGCTGTGCTCAATAAATAACACGTATAGAGCTCTGACTGCTGGGTTTGATATTCACAGAAAATCTAAACCTCATCACCCCCCAAGATACCACCCTGAGCTGGAGTACTGAGAGACAGAGAAAACAATTAGGTCTGCTGAAGCTGCAACACACTTCAATAATTTTATTTCTCCTGTTGTAAATGTTATTAGTAAGTATTGATTAATTTCACTAGTAACCACAATGCAAATCAAAGGCTTTAAAACCTTCTGCTTGGGTGGGAAGTCTGTGCAGAGGCTGTAAATGGGTCTGGTATATTACAGCACTGTAATTAAGTTAAAATGTCATGAAAATGAAACATTCTGGAAAATTTAAAAATATTTTCTTACATTGTGCGAACAGCATATTAGAAAGAGGTTTCTATGGAGAATAGCATGCATGTAAACAAATACTAAATATTAATCCATATTAAAATTTTCTTTTTACAGCAATCAAAATCAGGGAAAATGTTTTGGAAGTTAAAGCGTGACTGCCTCAGATGAGCATCCTCGTCAAACATAAGCTGTACCTGTTAAAATGAACAGAAATATGTCAGGACAAGGAAGTACATGTGCTTGAGAGGAACAGAAACAAACCAGGGTCAATTTAGGCTTATTGCCTTTGGTGGTCTCCAGACTGTATTTACATTAGGCCATATAGTCACACTTTAACAGGCACAATGTTTTGTGCAATGCACAGGGATGAGCCCACAAGGAGGAAGGAGGGAACCCCCAAGGTGGTTCTGGCATGGTACCTGCCTACTGGAGGGACATGGTCTGGTGCTCTTCCTTCTACTGAGCTGTGCTGATCCATCAGGGGCTTGTGACATCCAGGAAAGTACAGGAAGAGTATGGGACTGTTTCTTGCAATGGTATTGTAGGCAGCTGAAACACATTTTCATTTTAGGCCACTTGTAAGGAAAATATGGATGAAATAGTTTTGGAATTATAAGGTTTCTTAGATTGAACAGCTTAAAAGAGATTATGCACAGCATTGAGCTGTTTTGTATTTATCAGCCAGTGAGACCAACAATGAACGCTTTATGAAACTTCCCCATGGCTACATCCTTGTCTACATTGAAAGGGTCAGAGGAATTCAAGGGTTTTGAAGTCTATTTTAAGCAGTGATTTTTCCATCCAGAAGCTGAAAGAAGCTTGTTTCAGCATGTCACTACTTTGGCAAACCCTGCCTAGGGACCACCCCAACTCTAGCCAGATTTTGGCAGATGGTGGCTGCTAAATGGAGTGATGAAGCTATAATTAATATAGAGGATTTGGCCTATTCTGTTACAGGCAGCTCTTGTTCCAGCTTCTCTGAGAAGGCTGCCTGCAAATAGGGGCTTTGGACTAAGTGCCATAAAAATTAGGCATGAAAATTAGGAGAGGTACTGTTGTCTGTTGCAGGGCTGCTGAACTACACTGGTAAGGAGGCTTTATGCTGGCTTGTATTTACGCCGACAGACTAACAAAAGCTAATATTTTAACTCAATCAAGTTGGATTACAGATACACATGTAAGCTACCTGATTCAGAAGATCTTCTGTCACTCAATCTAGCTCCAAATATTGCAAAGATGTGTATGAAAAATGCAGAATTGGAGACTGATTTGTGTGTATCACATATGTGAATTTTCTGGGTTCCTGCTGACAACCTTAAAATGCACCTTGCACATACTCCCTACACAAAGACACCTGTAAACAGGATATATTGGATTTTTGCTGTTGGGTAGACAGGGTCTGTTATTATTGCATAGCCAGAGACACAGTAATGTTGGGCTCTTTTGCTGCTTGCTGGGGTGCCTGAATACAGAAATTCATCCAGGTTTTAATGGAGTTCATGGCCAGACATGGCCACAGTCACTAATGGTTGAAATGGCAGACTGCAGAGGAGAACACAACCCAAGGCTTGTCCTTGTTTATGTATTTCTAGGTCTTATAGCAAATAGAATAGTAAAAATGATTCCTTTCTTGATGGGAAAGATGCCTGATTACAGGCATGAATAAACATAGTTTATTATCCAGAATTATAGGTGTACAGGCTTAATCTATAAATTTTTTCAAAGTACTTTTTTTATTATTTTATGAATTACAATAATATAGTTGGGTTTCTTTCGGTTTTTGGTCCAAACAGCTCTTTAAACAAGCACCATTTGAAATTAATGTATCCGGAGGGATTTTTTCTTTCTTACTCTTTTTATCCATCTGTTACTTTTCTTCAACACATTTTATTTTGACAGTGTCTGCATCTTGCCTTTCCATCTAACTTTCCACTGCTGTGAAGAGTGTTTTGGAGAAAAAGGTGGGTTTTTATTTTTTTATTTTCTGACATAAGGACTAGGAAAAAAATTGCCTGATGGAGCTATTACCTTGAAGTACTTTGCCAATCTGATGATAATGAAAGTTATTTCCTCCTGTAGTTAAAAATACACTTTTCAAAGTAATCATTTCAGTTCTCAAGCCACTTCTCATGACTCATTGCTCCAAGGCAGGGATCTACGGCATTGTTTGTGAAGTTCTCAATATTAAAAATATACAATCTATTAATCAATATTTCCCTGAGTGTGAAAAACAGTTAAATCCAGATGCAGGTGTAAGTCTGAAACTGAAACAAACTACACACAAAGACCAGCATACTAGATAACAGCTTTAGCTACTTAATTATAGAATTTTGAAGATGTTGGAAACCACCTGACATGGCAAATAAAGCAAAATAAGGGTAAATTAATGTTTTAAGAAACATCTGAATGCATAACTCAGGCTGATAGCAGCTTTGCAATTCCCATTCAGCCTACTCTAGAGCTCTAGGTTAATATATCCATATAGTTTAGGTGTTCGGATATTTTCACTCTGTGTGTGGATTTTATCTCTTGTGGAGTCTGCAATTTTGGTCAATTACACAGTGGGTCTCAAAAGCTTTATAGTTATTAATGAAATAAATTTGTTCCTTCATAAAGAGACATGTTCAGTGGGTTCTTCTGAAAGGCTACTGACCATCCCATCCCACTACTGGCAGGAATAAATGTAGCACTTTCCCAGGAACAAAGAGCCCCAATATTGACAGAAAGAAACTCCAGGCTGACAGAAATCTAGGAAGCTGACTGCTATACTCACATGGCTGGAAAACTGTAGTAAGCTGGTGCATGTTGTGGTGGGCTGACCCTGGCTGGACAGCTGGTGCCCACCAAAGCTGCTCTATCTCTGTTCTTCTCAGCTGTGCAGGGGAGAGAAAATATTACTAAAGGCTCATGGGTTGAGATAACGGCAGGGAGAGATAACTCACCAGTGACTGTCATGGGCAAAGCACACTCCATTTAGGGAAATTAATTTATTTATTACCAATAACATCAGAGTAAGATAATGATAAATAAAGGCAAATAATTAAAAACACTTTTCCCCCACCCCTCCCTTTTCCCCACGCTCAACTTCACTTCCAACTTCTCTAGCTCCTCCCTGCCAGGATCACAGTGGGATGGGGAATGAGGGCTGTGATCAGTTAATCACATATTGACACTCCTTCCTTCTCAGGGGCAGTACTCCTCACACTCTTCCGCTGCTCCAGTGTATGGAGACAGTCCTCCATAAACTTCTCCAACATGAATCCTTCCCAGGGGCTACAGTTCTTCACAAACTGCTCCAGTGTGGGGTCCCTTCTGTGGGGGTGCAGTCCCTCAGGAACAGGCTGCTCCAGTGTTGGTGCCCCACAGGGCCACAAGTCCTGACAGCAAACCTGCTCCAGTGTGGGCTCTTCTCTCCATGGGCCCACAGGTCCTGCTCCATCATGAGTTTCCCACTGAATCACAGCCTCCTACAGGCATCACCCTGCTCCAGCATAGGGCCATCCGTAGGCTGCAGGTGAATATTTTCTCCCCCATGTGCCTCCATGGGCTTCAGGGGCACAACTGCCTCACCATGGGCTGCACCATGGGCTGCAGGGAGTCTCTGCTTCAGCAGCTGGAGCACCTCCTGCCCCTCCTTCTGCACTGACCTGGGTGCCTGCAGGGCTGTTTGTCTCACACCTATCCTTACTCCTCTCTTCCTTGGCTGCAATTATCTTGTGCAACAACTTTCTCTCCTCCTTAACTCTGTTATCCCAGAGGTGCTCTCACTGCGGTTGATGAGCACAGCTTTGGCCAGCAGTGGATCCATTTTGGAGCCTGGCATAGACTCTGTTGGACACTGGGTGAGCTTCTGGCAGCTTCTCACAGAAGCTACCCCTCTAGCCCGTTACCAAAACCCAGTACAGACATCTACAAAAATAAATACACAATCAAAATCTTCATGCAGTGGTATAATCTCTGAGTGCTGAAACTTCCAGTAAAATCACTCAACAAAATTTAAGTATTACTTGACTCTATAACACACTCCTGAAGCTGCCTCTCTGGGGGCAGCACACCATGCACTGTGTAGGAGGAGCTGCAACTTCCATTTTGACTGTGGTTTATTAATCTTCTGCTAAGGAAGTCCTGGAAGAAGTGACGTATCACAGGGAAGAGAGCAAGAATCTCAGTATAAAGCCCACTCTTCCTCCACCACTGAAACTGAGATCTTTGGTGCATGAGCTCAGCTTGTTACTGTTCTTTCACACTTGTAATCACTGAAACAGGCTGCTGTGACTGTGGAGGTGGTATGTTGGGTCTGCGCGAAACAAATCAGCCAGCACATATGTGTGGGCAGCGCCTCATTGTAATTTAGAGAGCCTTGTCAGCGAGCTGTAAGGATGGGTGGATGGAAGAATGGCAGAAGCAATTTGAGGCTGTGTGGGAGAGGAGCTAGTGGCCCTATACATGCTCTGCCTGGAGCACTGATGCTCTACTGGAGAGGAGTTCAAATACTGAGAAATTCCAGTAAAATGTAAAAGCTAAAAATAAAAGGCTGGCTCTTTGTCTGGAGTAAATCAGCAGGGATGTGTTGAATCTCTGGATTTATCTCAGCTGAGAATCTCAGCTTGTATACCTCACCCTCATCTCACACTGCTCTGCCAGAACATCGAGGGATATCTGGATAATCTGGATTTAACCACATTCTAGTGCTGAGTTGAGAGGTGGAAGAAATTGTATAAGAAGAATTCTTAATAACAACTCTTACTCATTTAATGCTGTTCATATTTACATTCAATTCTGAATGAATTAGTTGCTCTAAAATGAAAAATTTATGTATGATAAATATTTTATCTTTTTTAGACGACTGTTGAATAGTTTGAAAAATACCAGCTCTATTGAAATCAGGAGAAACACTTTAGCATAAAACTATTACAGTGAGAAAGCTGCTGCTGTAATCTGGTCTCTGAAACCTGAAGACCCTAAAAAAGTTACCTGAATTTGCAAAGCTATTACATATAACTTGCATACATTTTCAGAAAACATTCAAGCTGGCATGAAGGAAATTTTTGTCTCTTCTGCTGAAAGCAGTGCTTAATTTAAGAAATACTAGTAACATTTTACCTGGAAGCACAGCATATCTCTGGTTGGAATTTAATCTGAATAAATGAGGGGCCATCCACTCCTGCAGTTAATTAATTTTCAAGGCTTTCTTGTATCAGAGTTCATTTTTGGAGAGCAAGAGAAGTGAGTCTTGTTTTCAAAACCTTAAAAGAAAAACGTGTTTCAAACCCTAAAAAAGCTTGTCTGTAATCCACTGATTTAAGCGTATCAGAACTAATGCACATTTATTTGGAAATCAGTAAGATTTCCTTTGACCAATTTCAAGCACCAGAATCTAGTAAGCCCATTCCAGACTGTATTTACAGTCTGGAAGCAACATCTCTGTCTCTGAAGGATCAGGGTTTCTGTGTGTAGAAAAGGCAAAAATGGGTTCCATGAGGTGGCTCTTTGCAACCTCTCAGTCTTTCTATAAGATCTCATGTCATCATCCTGGTTCATTTCCTTCAGAAATAGTAAATTTCCACTAATCAGCACAAGTTTAATAAGATATCACTATACACAGTAGCAAGGAAGAACAGCTCTCTATGCTTTAAGTCTTACCATAAAGCTTAAAAAAGCATACTAGCTTGGCAGTTCTTAATCTGAATTTCTTCCAGCTCATCTCCTCTGTTTCTTATTGCCATTCATATCCTTGTATAAAATAGCAGTCTCCATCAATTTTTATTTCCCTGTCATCTATTATTCCTCTCAGCCTTGAGCCATATTAAACCAAAGCTTTCATACTTTCCATCCATTGTCATCTGTCTCATGCTCAGCTTTTACTTGTGTTTAAAGCACTCTTAGCAAGAAAAAGTCTGCAATGTGTGATCAAAGTGTGGTTAGGACCTTAGCCTTTATTCTCTTACTTAGAAACTAAAATATAAGCATTAGATTGTAAACAAATAATTTGTAATGAAAAGTAAATAAGAGAAAATAGTTTGTGACTATTATTGTGGCTTATCTGCAAAACTTTGCAAATTTTTTATATTTAGAACATGCCATAAAGTAATACAATGTGAGTGCTTACAAATTACAGAATGCATTTGTATTAAACAAAATCAGAATATAATGTGATATTAGGTCATCAAATTGTCAGTGTACTTTATGCCCCTGAGCTGTTTATAAATAGGTGGCAACATTGAAAGATTCATCATTTCAGGAGGTTTATAAATAGGTATGTAATGTTTTTCCCTACATGAATAACACATTTTCAGTGTTCCGTATTACAGCTTGAAAATCATGTCATACTCATTAGTGTACATTAAGCCACAGGACTTTGGCTCTTACCACAGTTAATTAGTTAAAAAAAAAAAAAGAAGAGTACATTAGAGCTGGTAAAAAGAAAGGAAGATGCAAGGATGGACACAAAAAGAAAACTCATTTTCAGTTGTGAATAATGTATTCATGGAGTTCCACCTAGTAAGTGCAAGCTCAAATATATTCATAGAGTATATACTATTAGCTTGACTGTGATAGAATCTTTTTTTTTTTTTTTTGTGGCCAAAATCTGCTTGGAAATAGTGCAGCTAAATATGTTCATTTTCCCAACTAATTTCTAGACAGTACCTTTTAACAATTTGTGGCTTAGAGTGCACTCAGATTTTGCACAAAGTCCTGTCCTGTGCTGTGGGGACTATGGTCCCCAGGTTGCTTGAGAAGGCTTGCTTTCTCCTGCCTGCCAAGGGAAGGCAATACAGCCTTGATCACGAAAGACCCCTGCACCTCTTACTCGTGTGCATGGTTATGTCCGGTCTCTGGACATTTTTTTCTGACCAGGTGAACACACTGAGGAAATTAAAGTGGATTTAGACCCTACTATCCTGCTGTATGAGACTGCTGATAAAAATGAGCACAATGGTGTAAAGGGACTCAACTCTTCTGGAACGCCACAAAAAGCCACAGGCTCATACCCTCTCATTAAAACAAATGTAAAATGTCATTTAGCAGCAAATACAAGACAAGAGATTAAATCAGGAATCTGGGTCACATTTTGGAGACTACAGCTGCTCTTACAGAAGCAAGTGCAAAGAGGCACTGAAGTGAGTTTCAGCGGTTTTACACCTTGTTTGCTGGAGCTTTCCCTATCGGTATCACAGCTCCATGGCATTGCTTGCAGGCTCTGGCACTGCTTTGAAACAGAGTGCATCTCGTCGGAGAATTCAAATGTGACTTTGTTCTTGCTTAAACGGGGATCTGAAATGATGACAATTAGCCAGGCTGGGGTTTGACAAGGGCGCTTTCCCACTGAGGTTGATTTGCTCTAATGGCTATTGATTCAACAGACTGTAACTTGGAAGAAAGGAGGAGCTGTGAATGGAGCAGGGCTAGAGGAATTAAATTACCCTAATGTAACTTTTAATGGACCTACCAGCAGTGTCCACTCCTTCCAGAAGGCCCTGGAAACAGCTCAGTCCATAATTTCAGGCATTATCACAGGCAGTTGCATTGCTAATGCTCTCTATTGATAAAAGGATAAATGCTATTTTTGCTCTCGGTGTCAGGAGGACTGGGTATCACATTAACGGCATAGATCGCTGAAGTTCTGTCCTTGAAATAGTCATGGCTTTCAATTTCTTTCTCAGCATGTGTTTAAATATTCCCAAGAGCCCCAAACTGCCTCAAGTTGCTTCCTGTTTAAATAAAAGATGATTCCTCTTTTTATTCTGTGGAATCCATTCAAAAGAAAAGGTCATGCCCAAAGGGAGAAAGCAATTTCCTTATTCTTCGTTTCAGAGCTCTAGGGATTTGTAATTTAAGTTTCCCAGAACAGTCTCCATATTTTTATAATTGATATTCTTTGTTAATTTTCTTTTTTTGGGTGGTGCTGTCATGTTTGTCTAGTCCTAAAGCAAACCCAGCATTTACAGTTGTTAAACCCCAGGCCCCTCAGAAATGCAGCATGACTGAGATATCCTCAGAGTAGGTAAAAGGATAATAAAAAGAAGTTATTTCTTTTAATTTACTTTGTTTCCGCTGATGCCTGACACTAGTCATTCTAAATGCACATTTCTTTCTCACTTAAGAAGGGGAGACCATGGAATATTTCACAGGGAGTTATTAATGTTTAATAATAAGCATTGCTTCAGTGGTGAGTGCAAGGTTTTGTTTTTCAGAAGATTTTACAAGATTTTTCTCTGAAAATCGATGTAATCTGGCCATTAGGCTGATGGGGAGAAATTATTCCAGCAGCCCCCAATGATATTTGAAAAGAGATTTATTTTCCTGATGATGTAATAAAGCATACATATTTTAAAAATTGATTTTGTCTCTTCTATTTATGTTATGTCTTACATTGATTAAACTGTATTAATGGCAATAGAAATAGGATAAATTGTTTGAGGGTAAGCCCCCGTGGCATAGTAAACACCAGCATAAATGGATCTAAGTCCATTTATTTCTACAGAAGTTCAAGCTCAGGAGTCAAAATATAACATCTTAAAATTCTTAGATTCAATGAATATAAATATTTTTATTTTTGAAGAATGGATAATAGACTGATTTCTCACATTATGTGAACAGCTGCTAACATAAATTATGATATATAATTATTTATTTAAAATTTTATTCTGATATTGAGAAGCGTTCAACTGCATTTAAAAACTCAGTCAGGAAACCAGTATCTCTGGCTGGAATCTGATTTATTTTCATTTACTTGCATTTTCCATGCTGGTTAGAAAGGAGAAGGTACTTGCTAAATTACTCAATACTGCCAAGTTAACAAGTATGCTAAATGTTTTTAGGCTTTTTTTACTTTCTTTACAGCCTCTTTTCTCCACTCCTCCCATCTCAGACAAACTTTTTTTAGTTAGATTTCTGGAAATATCCTGCTCATCAGGATGAGGAATGTTTTTGGGGCTCCCTGTCACCTACTTGATTGCCTCTATTTGGCTTTGGGCACTGCCACCAGCCCTCCCTTCCCTCGAGTCTCCCTGACCTCCTTCCTCCACCCAAAGATGCTCCAGGCTGAGAAATTACTTCCCCTGCACCTTCCCTTCCCAAAGGCCACACCAAGTAGCATAAGACCAAAATTTGTATTCCGTCCCACATACTCGGGCCTTACTTGTCACACCTTGTCCACGGCATCATTTGGAGTCTGGATACCCCCTGAGGTGATGAAGGTTTTGTGGATGCCTGGTGTTATCCAGGCTTAGCTTTGTTAGGCACAGACAATAGCGAGTGCAGCCGCTCTCCTGTGATGATGGGAGGGGCTGCAAAACAAACTGGTCAAACTGTTTCAAAACAACATTCATTAAAAGGTGGGGTTTTAAACCTGACGTAAGTGAAAGAGCTTAATGAATAGTTATAAAAGAAAATTGGTTTAGAACTGTCTAGATAAGCTCATACATAATGCAGTCTGCTTTCCTTAATGTAACATTAAGGGTATACATTTTTATAAGTAGGCCATCACCTATTCCCATCCCATACAAGTCCAGACCGATTACCTCCTACGTGTGCATTTATTATTCATAAGTATCTACTGAAAACTATGGATTAACCATTTTAAGAGCATGTTTCATTTGTGGACTTTCTGCCTAGCTTTCCAAATTTCTTATTTGTAATGGATAACATTGTGAGTGGATGACTGAATAATTTTGACAGTAGAGCTAATAATGGAGTATGAGACTGATATAAACTTTCCTTATAAATAATCATGGAGGTTAAAAAGAAAATCATGGGTGCTAAAAACGTTACAGATTTTGGCATACAAAGTATATTAGACACTTGAGAGGAGTCTTTGTGGGCAGTGAATAATGCAAGCACACGACCATAGCAAACCAAACTGATAGTCTGCTCTCAGGGACACCATGGATCAGGCTTCCCTGACTGCGTGTCTGATGCTGGCTGAAGTCATGTATGAGAAATTGTTCTATTAAATTGAACAAAATTTCACAAGGGTGCCATAGCGGCTATATAATATTCTTAATCTGACTATGAGTATTGTTGCTTGGCTTGAATGGATGCGGTCTGTGGGGGGGGGACGGGGTGTGTGTGAGAGAAAGATAACAAGAAGGATGACAAGTGACAAAATACACTAAAGATAAAAAGGAGACTGTTGCTATTCCATCCAAGGTCCTGGATGTGATCTCTGCGGCAAATGAAAGAGGCTAAATGTTCAATTATCCTTTCTAAATTTTCGTTTTATGCATGTGCAATTACATGCAATTACAAACACATTTGTATACCTAGAAAAGTATTTAAATTTATATGAAAAAGTCTGCATAGGTACATGTAGAATCTGTTTTACAAATCTGAATAAAATATCATCATGTAGAGGAACTTTTTTCCAGCGCTGACTCAACAAATGCTTTCAGAAGCAAAAATATATGTCTGACACATAAACCTCTGTACTCTTTCAGCAACAGGTACTACCTAGGAGCAACCGGGTAGTAATTTGCCAGCCTGAGAACAAACCAAACCAAAGGAGGAACTGCCCTTTCCCCACTCCCACCTTCTCTAATGAACAAATTGTTCAAAGATATAAACCAAGCTGTTGAAAAACTTCAGACTAAAGAATGTGCAGCAGGTGGCAACATATGTGTCCAGTTAGTTCCAGCCAAAACAGTCTAATTTGCAGAAAAGGGTACAGAATTTCACTGTGACTCAGCTGAGGGGGTGATTCAAAGATGCTCTAGCTCAAGTGCTAGACTTGCTGAAGAGAGTAGTTATTAATTAAATGGAATTTCTAGACTATCCCGACCTTTTGGGTGTACAATAACTCACTTTAATTTTTGTCTGTCTGTTTGGGGCTCATATTCCTCTAGGATTTGGTCTTCTGCTTCTCCATTTCCAAAAAACAGTAAAACAAAAATATTTGCATAGTTTAAAGCTTATGAAAGAATAAATTAACTAGGCTAAAAGCAACTGATGAAATATCTGACCTTTTGGCCACTGTAATGTACAGAAACGAATATTTATCCACTTTTTAATACGTGCACTCTCCCTCTAGTGGTGATGTAGACACTGCTTGACGCAGTCACCACATTTCCAACGTCAAGGTGATTATGGCTTGTCTGAATCTATGGCTCTGAATCTTGTCTGAAATTATGGTTCTGTCTGAATCAGTAATTTTGATGACATTATATCAAAAGCAATTGTTCTGACTAGCAACTAATGGCACTTGCATGTTGAATAAAGAAAATAAGCGTGAAGGAATCAGCAGCTTTGAGAAGGCAACAGTCAAAGTAACAAACAAGCTATTAGAATAGTGACTGAAAGCTATTACTACCTGCTGGGTATGTGGCTGGATTTTAGTGGTTTCTCTTTAATTATGTCTACAGAGTTACAAGAACTATCATAATTATGAAATTATTTTTTTGGTTTGCACCAAAGCTAACACAGGCCTAATAGTGCTCTAAAGCTCATGTGGATAGGCCTGGTAACTGAAAACACATGGTTCAAACAACTGATTAAATTTCAGAAGATGGAATATAAATTAATATTAAGCATATCATTAATGCTGAAATAGAATATTTTCCTACATTAGGTCATCAACAACTAGTGGAATGATTTGGGAAATTGTAATTTCTTCTGATAAAAATGTCCTAGTGAGCAAAGGAGAGAAGAAAGATGGGCAGCTACTGTTGAAAACAGTTTGAATTTAAGTCTTTCTTCTTTTTAGGGAAGAATTATTTTTGGGAAACCTTTCTGAGCAAATACAACACTGAAGGTTAGTCTGCACCAAAAAGAAACCAAGTGGACCTCCTTTCTGAAACAAAGCCAAGTGAAACCAAGCCAAACTAGACAGCAAGCCTGAGTTTAACAAATTAGAGATATTTCTTGGGAGGGACTCAATTGTCGCAAACACATATTTTTCACAGAATTCACATTTTACAGAAAATTTCCAACAGGCATGTGTGTTGAAAGAGCTCTTCAATATAAGTACTTGACATCTCAGGTATGTTGGCTGTAGTAGTCATGGATAGCTCTTACAAAAGTACTTTAAATCACTGTTGAAGAGATGAAAGTGATCTGAATAATTTTTTTTCTTTTCATCGGGAGTGATAACAAACAAAGAGAACAAATTTACCAACAGATCTGGTATCTGACTGGTAGCAAAATCCAGGAATTTTAAGGGACTAAACTACTTCAAGGTTTTTTTTTTTTTTTAAACATTATCAAGAAAACTAAACCAATGAGTAAAAAATACAGGCATCTTGAAAACATTCTGTTTTGCTAATTTGAGTGTTATCTTTTTAATTAAAAAAAAGGTTCTTAGGAGGACTAAGCCTCCAGTGAAAATGTCGGAGGGAAGAAAACCCTGCTTTCTTTGTTTTTGATTATATCAAGAAAGTATTGATTAAAAAAATGTATCTTTTAGAACAATTGAAAACTAATTTTCCTTTGTGATTCTTCAGAAATCTGAAATTCTGCCAGTTATTTTCAAAGCTATACCTGCATATGAACTCAAATCCTCCTGTAAAGTAAGTAATGTGGCTACTTGTACCAGCATTTCTACTATATTAAGTAAGCTTTGCATGGGGCTTGGGTTTCTTTGACCAGGGGATAGGAAGAGAAAATTAATATTTATTTATGTATTTATACAGCTTTTTTATTTATTTTTAAGAAAGGTAACCTTCTATATGCACAGGCTCCTCTTTGAACAAGTACAGTTTCTTTTTAAATGTTTCTCAAGAAAGATGATGTGCAGAGATTTAAGATATTTAATTTCACTCCAGTGAGCACACATTAGCTCAATAGATTGTATTTTCGAGATTGGATATTTAAGCAATTATTAAAAAAAAAACCAAACAGTTTAATGATTTTTGAAGCATCATTAACAACTCAATAAATTAAAATTGAGTGTTAAAAGGACAAAAAAAATATTACCTAAATAATTTTATATTATTCATTAAGAATATGAATTAGTCATGGAACTGGAAAAAGCTTTGAAGAATATATCTTACTGTTTTAAATTTTGTCACCTTTCCCCATTTTTGCACTCAACCAACCCCTTTTTTGTCTTTTAAGACTATTCAAGTGTGGCCTGAACTCAGTTTTGGAGCCTGGCCTTCACGATGGCAACAAGATGCTCTGTGTACTTATTAGAAATACGAAGTAAGCAAGTAAATACCAGATGCTGAACTTCCTGCTTTCATTCTGCTTTGTAAGAAAGCAGCAACTGCTCCACTTTTCACAACTCCCTTCCCAAGAGGTAGTTAAGCTGGCATTACCATCTTTTTTGTATGTTGAAAATAGTACAAACAGACTACTATGGACAAGCAAATAAGGTCTAAGAAGAGACACGTATGTTCTCCTTGACCATCCTTTCATCCTATCCTAATCATGTTTTTCACTTTCCCTCCTTACTTCTTTGTGCTGAACACTGATAAGGGAGAATTCAGCCCAAAGCTAATATGTCATTTTAAAGATAATGGTTTTGAGTATCAAATGTTTGGCCTGCACTTTTGGAATAGCAGACATATTAGATCACTTCTTTTTGTGGTGCCCTTGTTTATTTGAAAGCAACTTGTACTTTGTCTTCTCAGCCACAATCATGTATAATATTTTGGGTAGCAGAATCTAGTTTTGATAATTAAATTTTACATTTAGAGATGCATTCTTATTGAATTTCCAGGTTAACTTTTTTGTTGTGACTGCCTATTTTAGTTATGACTGCAGCAGACAACTGAATGTCTCTGTCCTGACATAATATCATGCATAAATAGGAAAATTAGGAAAAAAAATCCATTTCACAAAATAGCAATCTTACCATAGCACACTATGTTTTGGAAAGACTCTGATGTTAGCAAAACAGAATCTTAGTTGGCAATGTATTGTTCATTCTTGCCCAAGACATTCTTCCTGAGCAAATCCTGCCATCAGTCTTTCTACATAACGGGACACAAAAAATAAAGCAATGTATTGTCACTCAATGGTCAATGTTTGCAGGCTCCCTGACAAGTTACATTGTCAGACATATGGAAATCTGCACTAGGGGATGCTGAAAAAGAACCATAAACTGAAATGTGGTAAAGAAGTATGGAGACATAACATTAAGAAACACTTCAGAATAATAGTGTATAAATTCTGTATGACTCAACAGCTGCACAGGTAGAGAACGTCCAGCATGAGACCGGCTGATTTAAGAAAACTTGAAGGCAGAATTAATCATTGATGTGGCTATTTCTGGAAATGAAAGGGATTTTGAAAGGGAGGAAAATGTGAGAACCATACAGATTGAGTGACTGTACCATAAAATAAGATTTCTCTTGGTAATTTAGCAGTAAAAATAAAACGTGGCCAGCTCTAGGATCTAACAAGAATGTGTTGGACACAGAATTTGTCTGGATTTACATATGATGCTTGCCAAGTCTACCATTCTTGGAAAACCCTCCTGCATTCCTTTTTCTCTAAAGGGAATTCATGGTTTATTTGTTTGCTTCCAAAAATGAATATAAGCAGAATTTATATCCTTATGGGAGGATGTACGATGTAGCCCAAAGTAGCAATGCAAGCAACTTCTGGTCCTTTCTTCACAAAGTCAAAGATTAGAGGCTGTCATCAGCAATCACAGTAGAGAACATCACCTGTGTTTCAGTCATGTGCAACTGGATCTTCCACATTTCAGATAGTGACTGCATTGAAAAAAAAGTAGTAGAATAAAGCAAAACAACTAGTAGAAAAGAATAAAAGAAGGCAAAATTGTCTGGAGGTATAAAAATTTGGACAGGAGCTATCCAGGAGCATGACTTGCAGGGCATGGTGGTGAGGGGAACCTCCCTCCAAAGAACCATGGAAATATTTTGAGATTTGTGACTCAGTCAGATGCAGTTTTTTAGCTGAAAGATCAGCAAGAAAGAGACTTGCCCACACCTGTGACTATATGTGAAGCAGACTTGGCAGGTGTGTTAAGACGCAGAACCTGAACTGAGATTGCAGGGTCTTTGACGTAGATGTGACAGATACTCATTTGAAAAGATATTCCTTAAGGACCTGAAGCAGCACAGAACTATCAACTCCTAATAGCTTGTACAGATCCTAAAAAAAACTTCCAGGGCCTGATTCTGGTCTCAGAGTCTCCAAATTGTACAGCCAGAAATGTCTGCTGCCTTTGCAAATGTTATGGACCTGAGCAAACAAATTTCTTTTCAGCACTGCTCCCTCAAGCTAAACTGCTAGTCCTGCTTGGTGGCAATGCCATGTATTATGAAAGGTTGCAAGGAGAGCACCCTTTCATGAAGTATGTGGGGAAACAGGTTTTAAATTCATCGAAAGCTGAGTGCCTCACCTTCTATCATTACCCTCTCTCTGTGCTTACAAGTTAAGCAGGTTTAAGTCTAATTAGAGGTATCTGGCTGCAGTAAAAAATACCAAGGCACACTAAACCAAAAAAATCCTCCAAACCCTCAGACAACCTTTCTCTCACCCCAGATATTCAGCAGGTTGCTGTGTTTTTCCTGAACTGGTGCCCCTGCATATTAAGAACAGACTGCTGCTAGAGCCATTGCCTTTGGAGTGTGAAATGGAATGGCATTAAGTTCTGGCTGCTGTGACTCATATTTGTTTGTCCTCATACAGCTCGGATTGCCTGCTGGCATCCTGGATTGCAGGAACATACGCACTGCGCATCCATGGAGCAATGCCTGTTTCCTCAGACAAAGAACTGAACACTGTGTGACAGCAGGCCCACCCCTCTGGAGATCAGAGAGTGCAAATCTGTTCTTATGATGAAATCCACGGATGATTTCATGGGAGAGGACAATGAAAGGAAACATTTCAGCAACCCCACAGTAAAGTACTGTAGTGCTCTTTCCAGAGGAGAGGCTGTGAATGAAAAATGAATATGTGGTAGTAATTTCAGATGCTGTAGATTCAGGGCAGATCTACAGCTGCTGACCTTTTTGTAACATTTTGCAATAGCCATACATTTGATCTTCTAGTCCTTGCTCATGAAAAGGTTTGGAAAAATTGCTACGTGAGAATAATTAAAAAAACCCCACCCTTTTTGAAGACTTCCTTTGTGAGAGAAATTTGTCTTGGCTTATTTCTCTGAAGGTGTTGACACTTAAAGTTTATTTTCTTCATCAAATTGTGCTCTCAGTAATACTGTACAAGTTCCCACATCATGAAAGGCTGTGTGCTTCCTTTCCTGCACTGCCCACTCATCACCCTGACCACTGCAGAATCGCAGAATCACGCAATCATCTAAATTGGAAAAGAGCTTTGAGATCATCAAGTTCAACCTGTGACCTAACACCACCTTGTCAACTAGGAACAGGAAGTCATTTAAAGTTTGACAGTCACACTGGCAGGTGTGGATGAAGCACCTGAGCAGACTGCAGAGATGTGCACCATTGAATAGAAATGTGCAACATCAGGAGCAGGCAACGGTCTTGTTTTCTGCTGGTCTCAGGGTGGCAGAATCGCTGTTTTTTGTTGACTCAAAATTTAGGAAGTGTTTAATAAGGGAGGAGGAATGGAGGAATTGATTCCTTTTATAACACTGAATTTTTGCAGCTCAAGGGATTGCTCCCTTGCACTGAGAGCTGAAACAGGCTCTCCCTTCTGTGTGATGCAGTCACTCTATAATCCCAAATCCAAGTAACCCAAGTCTCATCAGGAACTGAAAGTCACTGTCTCCAGTGTGAGGGCTGATTAGCTAAAACTGCTTTATATTGCTGTATGAGGCACATATCTTTTCTTCCTACCAAGCTGGACATTCAGAGATCCAAGATCTATTTTTCTTTACAGGTAAGATGCTGCCTTGCTCCTGTGGGAAGAAATAACAGCCACTTTAGCAGGAACTGAATGATAGTGCAACTACTGCCTAAAAATCAGTGATACTGTGTTGTTCAAATCAAAATAGTGATTCTTTGGCATACTGTTAAATACTGAGCCCATCTGATTCTTGGTTATTATTATATTTCTAAAGACTTTCTGGAAAATTTAGCAGCATAATTTTTCTGATACACACTATCTTACAAATCACCATGTGGACAGATTTTTTTTTTTTTCTCAACAACTTTAGAACTGAAGCTCCCAAATAGCACTTCTATTCTGGAAAGTTTCAGGATTTTTTTTAATGTTTCAATCTTTTACCACTTTCTCAAATGTAGTTGAAATTTTGGAAAAAATGAGGCATGTTAGCAGACAGCAGACAGACACCTCAATAGGCAGACAGCATGATCACATAAGCACTGTTTTCTTAGGAAACTGAATTGTATTGGAGCACCAGGAGACTAGTTGTCTGAAATCTCTCATCTATAACTCTGGGGTAAATGTAATGTTAAGTTCTTGGTTTTTAAAGGTCTACTCCTAACAAAACTTCACTTAATAACCTTGCTGATCACTAATGGCTATTCAAATATATTCTGATGGAAACTAGTATGTTCTGAAAACTGCGTTTTTGTATTGTTATTAACAAATTTACTTGCTTCATTTCATCAGTAGGCCTGTGATACCATCATAAAAATATGATGGGCTCTAGGCCAAATTTTTCTTTCTTGACTGTGGAGAAATGGCTTTTTGGCTTCTAATAATGATTTCACGTTCTCTCACTATTTGTTTGCATTTCCCTCCTACTCAATATTACTCATTCTTGCCCTCAGTTTTGGGAAATTAGTTGTTTAGAAGACCTGTGTATGGAGCTGATTAGGACTGTCCTCTGTTTAATTATCTATTGAATAGAACCAGATCATGATCTTGACTCTGTAGGCAATCATCTACAAAAACAATTAAATGTTGTCCTTCTTAACAGCAGATAAAATCAACCAGTACCAAGTACCAGACAATTTATGAGGGAAATCATGTTCTATAGCTTTTTAAAATTGTGGTGCCTGTGACCCACAGCTTTCACTTCACAAACAGGGTGTAATTAGTTTTCTATAAATGACAAGAAGGTATGTGTAGAGTTTTCCGGTGTACTTCTTTGACCTTTCAGTATCACCATCTCCTTACCCAAGTCAGCCAGTTCCCAAAATCCCCAAATGTTTTGCCACATCTCCGTGCTTAATCCCACTGTGTCTTTACAATTTGTAGTCAAGTATTTTAAAATTCCAATCACTTGAAACATGCTTGCTATAACATACTTTGCCAACTACAACACACTTCTGCTTTCCAAGAAATTTCTGTTGGTTTTAGCCTAAACATATGAACAAAAAAAAGTACTTTCTTCACCTTATTTCTTCCCTAGTTTAATAAATTTGAAAAAAAAGGAAAAATTTGGAGTACATTGGTTTTATGACCTCTATTGATATAACTATTATCATTGTCATCACTATTAATCAGATCTTCCAGATTACTTCATTTTGCCATTGCCCAAAGAGACTAGTCTGTACTCCTTATTTATAAACCTCTTATATGGATTGTTGTGAAAAATTCCCCAAATCCCAATATATACTCAACAGCCGACTGCTTTCTCACTTGTGAAGTGAAAGTATCTCCAGGGAAGTCAGCTGAGTCCTGTTTGACATCCTGAAGACTGTAATTTGCTTAATTCCATGTGGTATCTCTTTATGGAAGAATGTTGCAATTGCTGTAAGTGCTTACCAAACTTATTGTTGCAGATTTATTTTTACTCCAGTGAAATGTTGCAGCATTTACTGTCCATGTGACTTCTGCTGATTTCTATCCTAAGAGCCTGTAGTAACAGGGCTTTCAACAGCTCTTAAGCTGTGTTCACTATTAACACTAAGACTGATCAAACTTCACTGGAAAATAAAAACGACGGATCTCCACTCCCTAATTCTACTCAGAAACTATTCCAGAAAATGACTCCTCAGACAGCTGCCATCTAGTTTTCGGCTGTATTCTTGAGTTTACAGAACCTGTTATTCTTCATTCTTCCCAGCATGCAGTGATGGACAACAAAGTGTCTCTCTCGCAAGGATGCTGAGGTGCCTCTCTCGGATGCTGTTTGCTCCATCCCATCAGGATTATTATCACACACAGACTTTGTAGCTTTCGGTTCCTTCAGAAACTTGTTGTTTGGTATCTGACTCACTGAGTAGATGGTAGTGCTGCTGCACCTGCACTCAGAATAAAGTTGAAGGCATCCTAATTTTCATTCTCTTTTGGTCACCAGGAAACTTACTCAGTTTCTTGGCAGTTCCAGTCTGGTGGTGTCCTGCAAAACCTCTGCCTACTCAGTGTGAAATGGCATTAAATAACTGCTTCTACACAATATGCATTTTTCCTATGATGTGTTGGCCAGAATAAATTTGATGTGCTGAAAGGAAGAATATGTGAAATAATATTTCTCTGTATATACAGAGAAGAAACAAGGGCCCTCTCTTGGGCTCTTAAGGCCAGATATTTGCTAGACTTTGCCTAGTTATAATCTTTCAAGAATATCAGGTTAAAGCTATTGACTGCAGTGAAGGATTTACCACAAAGGATGAAACTGTATTACCTGATCGTATTACCTGATTTTGGGCATCTAAACCTTGGGAAATTTTTCCTGTTAGTTACATATTTGACTTATATAAGATAGAAGTAAAAAAAAGGACATCCCACCTGTCATATATATTTATTTTAAGCTACTTGCTGGAAGTGTCTCTCCCTCATTCTACTACACAAAGAGCCTATACAATCAGCTTTCATTAAATTTCTAAATATTAGATGTGTCTTAGTTAATTAACCCCTTAAAGGTTTTTAGGCACTGCCGTAAGTTTTGACTCCTTAATTTTGATAGACAGCACTTCACATTTGTATTTTCTGGGGAGAAAATACCGTTCACACAGAAAACAAAAGTTCTGGGCAGCCTAAGAGCTGGTTTTGCACTAAAGGGTTTTGCAGGGAACAGGGGGAAGAAGCAGACTGCAACACTAAATGAGCTGAAATCAAGTGGCAGAGATCATAAGTGAGAGAAGAAAGCTGTTCCTCATTCACAGACCATATGAATTAGTATCTTACCTCTTGTTTCTAGACTGGAATTGCTGCTTATTTTGTCTTAACAGCTACTGTCAGAAATAAAAAGGCATTCTTTAAATTTAACGACACAGAGTGGCACTCATTACTTTTCAGGTGCCAGTGGTTTCACTGGATTAAGTTGTGTCATCAAAGTAATAGACTGTATAGTATGAATAACGTTCCAGAATTGATAGTGAATTTTCTAAATTCCCTTAGTTCTATGCCATTAATATTTCCATAGCAAAAATCTGACAGACCATAGCCTGACAATCTGCTTTCCTTCAGCAGAGGAACAGTGACATATATCAAATAGTTTCTGCAAAAGACTAATTGAAAAATACAGATTATTCAAACAAAAGACATTTTCTTTAATTTACCAAAATCTTAGCAATAGCTTTTGTGACTATTCCCAAAACCCCTTCTGCACATGACCTTAAACAAGTCACTAATCTCTCTAACGATTCAGATACTCAACTTACAAGAGTGGGATAATAATATTTTCTTTGAAATACGCTTCAAGCCGTACAGATGAAAAACATTAGATAAGCAGCAGCTGTTATCTTCATTGTTATTAAAACCGTGCTGACAGGACACAACCAACATGGTAATTCCTACAAGATCTCAAGATACAGTTTTATGCCTTTTGCAGACATGATTCTGTACTTGATGCCCTAACCCACTTAACATAAGAAATAAGCAAGATAATGTAATTGTTTTCTGCTTTATGTGGCCTGACTTTTAATACCAAGATGTCTCCCGGGGAAAACATCTTGCTATATTTTAATAAAAATTTGGAACAGCTGCATGTACTGCATTCCAAGCTCTCCTCCTTGTATAGTTTATCTCCAAAACCACCTTAGAGCAAACCCTACTTGTTTACTTCAGTGGAAGTTTTTCCACAAGGCATGTAAACTCATCCAACCTATCTCTCCCTAGTGTTTATATTTAAAAATACCTAATCCATCTCTGCCAGCAAATTCAAGGAAGAGAATAAGTATAAGCTATCCAAGGCTAAACAAACAAAAAAAGTCATCAAAGTTTTGGAAAAATTCATTAGTTCCTTTTCTTCAGATGAACAAGGAAGAATAAGCAAAGCAGTGAGTGAATCCTGGGTTCCTAATTCCCCTGTTCTCAAAAAGTTACCTCAGGCTCCTGCTAAACCCTTCCCTGTTGCAATAACTTCTTCCCTTAAATCTGAATGGGGAAAAGACTGTCAGGGCTGTGGCTGTCCTGGATCCACAGTAAGAAAATATTTTGGCTCCAGGAGAGTGGTGAACTCATAGTTGAAAGGGAAACTGAGTATTTTTGTTTCCTGAGAAAATCAAGCTGAAAGCAGCCATAGATCTGCACTAAATCACACCCAGTACAGCGCTGAAGGCCAAGCTTTAAGTGTAGCTTCATCATCCACGTGTTCTATTGGAGGACCCGTGTTTAATGCACTGAACTGCTTTGAAATCTGCAATGCAACCACAAGCCTTATTCCAGCTACCTAGAGCCTGGGATCCCTGTTGATCACACATCTGTTGTAGGTATATGCACACTCCAAGGCAAGGACTAAATTACTTTTTCTTTCTCTTTTGTTCTGTTTATCAATACTGTACTGGCCAAAAGTACTGTGTATTAAAAGTGTCTACTGTGACTAATAGGATGCTGTTAGGGTGAAATGATTCTGATATAAAAATATTTCTCTTCCCATCAAAAAGAATAAATGATATGGATATTTATAAAAAAAATCATCCTTTTATTGCTACTAAATAGGCTGCAAACTTTTAACAGATGAATTTAAATTGGTTCAGCTTCTGTGCTTAGATATTAACATGTTATATGGGAGTGCACCTGCTTTTATAGCCAGTCAGCCTGCTTCCCTGAAGGGAGAAAAGTGATGTAGGATCCCAGAGTACCTCTGAAATATTAGTCAAAGGCTGACAAATACTGAACAGTTTGCTGAGACATGTAGAGATGGCTTCCTCCCAGGGGAGTGGCTGTGACCTCGGCCCTTGCACTGTATCTCTTTTAGTACAAATATGGCAATATTCAAGAGAATTAAAAGCCTTCAGGCTTCTGTGTTGTAGTGGTTTAGTTCGCATTTCTTACTTTCTGTGAGATAGGAGATTTGGAGAAATGCAAAGTAGGCTCAAACTTAAAGAATATGAAAAAAAGTATTACTAACAGAGTTAAGAGTAAAAAGAAATATTAAGAAATTAAAACAAAACCCCCTTTTCTCCAGCACCTCCCCCTCTCATCCAAGTCACACAAAGGATAACAAAGGATGATTCTTGGTCAGCATTTACATTTCTAAAAAGTCTCTCTAATATTTAAGGAAATAGAGGTCTCTTTTGCTTCTCGTGGTTCCCAAACTGCACCAGCTACAGCCCCACCCGAAAATCTGCCGCCGTAAAAAAACATCTCTCACATGGAAAGAAATCACAGTTTCTTCCACACTGTCACCATGGGCCACACATGGGGTATTCTCGTTTAAGGACAGATAAATTCCAGCCTGAAAAAAACCAGCTCTCTTCTTCACAGAAATTTTAAAAGTCTCTCACAACCTCTCACAGCTCCTGGGTAACCTGGCGTGGTCACCTTTGTTTCTCTCACAGGCTGCACACAGAATTCTCATCCCCCCATGTCTTTAAATGAATTAAAGAGAAAAACAGTTTGTGATATTACAGTTTTTACCACGGTCTGCAGAAAGCAGGTTTAAGCTACGCGCTGAAAGCGCGACTCCTCCCTCTCTTCTCTGCCGCCATCTTCAGCTTCACTCACTTTCTCTTTCTCTCTGACCCTGAAGACACCGTGTTGACGAGTGGTCTTCAGTGTTCGGGCTTTATGATGGAGAAAGCCTCACTCCCTTTATGCTGCTGGTTACCCGATGTTATCTTGCAGTTCAATATAGGCTGAGTTGGTTGCAGAAAGTTCCATCAGCTCTCGCTGGGTCTGCGTGGGCCTTGTGGGGGCTGGGGGGGNAAGAATGGAGCCCAGTGCCCATATTCCCTCCCCTGCTCGCGGGAAGGCTCAAACCCAAAAGGGAACTTCCTGTGTCTCTACAGGGCTTAAAAATATAAAGTTCAATAAGCACTACTGGTTGAAAGATCTGTCCATCAACTCAGGTTCAACCCATGACATGTGTGGAACTAATTGTTGCCCTGTCAAGGAAAAGGCTAAAAAATAAAGACTAGTTAAAAAATAGTTATCTTATGCACAACCTCCCATGGTAGACATAGTAAACAAGAAACTGGATCGAAGTTACTACTGATCATTGAACCCTACTGGCAATATCACCTTTTAAACATGTTCAGACTTCTGGATTTATTTTTCATATGCAGTACTCTTGGCTGTGACACAGCCGTGTTTGCTCAGGGTTATGACAAAAATCTGTGGGTAAAATAAAACCAACTGCATTGCTCCAGTCCTTTCTTTCAGGATGTTTCTGGAGTGTGGTGACAAGATGGCTTTTTCCATTTTCCAGAGCATTTTTTGCTTATGTTATCAAATGAAATGCCACAGACAGTAAAAGAAGGATGTCTCTGTACTAGTTACATAATACTGCAGATCCAGGACTGAATGCCTTCAGCCATGGGCACATGGTCATATTTCACTATTTGGTAATACAAACTTGTGTTTAGGTTCAACCCCACAAGGTACACACTCGATTGCTGGAGGTATGTGAGTGAACAGATCATTCTGATCACATTCACACTGAGCCTAAGAGAGGTTAGAAACCAAAGATGATGTTCAAAAAAGATGTGATTAGAAGGTCACTCCTAGGTCATGACTTCTCCTATGTATGGCAAAAAATGCCCCAGCTATCATTCTGGTATGCAGTCTGGTCACACTCAACTCTGTTGATGTAATAACTGGGTAGCTTGGGCCTGAAGAGACTGAATGTCTGTAATGACACTCAAGCCCTGCTACTACAAGCACCCATACAAAACAATAAAATCATAAAGATAGCAGCCATTGTCTTCAAAGTAGGAGTTAAATAACATTCATTCAGGATCTCAATTCTTTGATGTCATTCTAATTTTCTGATGTTTTTTGGGGCACAACAGGAGCCTTTTAGATTCGGTAGAGAAATTAAGTCCGATGGCTAATAACATTTTTCTTTATTGTGTTTTTGTCTGAAAGCCTTCACTGGAAACAGATGCCTAGGAAGGGTCTCCTCATTGTATTCTTTCCTTGGAGCTGTCTGTGGGATTTGGTACCACCGACTTCTGGACATTAGAGTGTGCCAGGATGTGGAGTCAGCTCCTCAGCTGCTGTAGTCACCATGTCTGATTATCCCATGCATTAAAGCCCCAGATTTCATCTAAAGAAGCAGCTAAGATTTCTGCTTCTATTTTGATTGGAAGACTGTTTTAGAACATCATTGTTCTGACTGTTTTAATTTCCAGAGCAATTTATTCCTGCACAACTTATACTAGGGTATTGTAATGCCAGCATTGTTCTTTAGCTTAAAATAGCTCTTCTGAATCTCTTCTTGCCCCATAAAACAAACACAACTCCACTCAACTTTTGTTTTCTTAGTCTAAACTCCCTTATTACCCTGGCAATCTCTCGTTAACTCTGCTCTAGTCTGTGTTCATCGTTCTGGTACACAGATGAATAGAATCATCTCGATCTCTTGCACAACAGCATTAATGCTTCCGAGTTTCTTTTGATGCTTTATTTCTCAATACATCTTAGGAACTAATCATTTTTGGGTGGTTGCATCAGACTGGCTCAAAACTATCCCCTTTCAAAACTCAAGACCTTAGAGGTGAGGGCTTTTTCTGTTTAGTTAGGTGTTTTTTTCTTGTTTATTTGTTTACTCTTTTAATAGATGAAAAATTATCTACCAAATTCAGCATCTGGCTGATTTTTTTTTTTGATGTTTCTTTATAATGGCAGCATTTGGTATTAGGGAAAAGAATTTAAAATATAAATGTACTGTTCCTGAGTGTTTAAGGCAGTGTCTTCCTTGTCTATCTCTTGCTGTCTAATAGTTAGACATCTAAGGTAACTCTCTAGACTCTTTTTATCATCAATGGAGAGAGACAAGCACCTCTAGCGTGTGATTTAGCTCATACTAAAATAGATATCTAAAACAAGAGGGAGGCATTGCTCCTTGGAGATTGCCTGTCTCTCCCTGTAGATGATAAAGGGAGCCTAGACAACTGTCCCAGATGTTTTGCTTAAATTCTAAGTGGCTAAAGTAAGAAGACATGCAATGATGAATCTTACCCTAAGTAATTCAGGACAGTGAAAAGCTGCTTCAAAAGAAATTTAGATTTGCTGGCATCTATATTATACTAAAAGGCAATAACATTTGTATTTCTAGCTAATTGGAAAACTTTGGACATATTTTTCTATTAACTGCAACAGATTAAATACATACAGGACATTTTTAGTAATTTAAACAGGCCCCTCAATAAAAAAAAACAAAACAAAACCCCACCTGATTATGTCAAATGTTTTATGCTTGCTGAGTTGCACTGACAGCCCTGGAGAGCCACAGGAACACCAGACAGCTCTGAATTCTGACCTAGATCCTACAAATATAAATATGATTATTTATCTGAAAAGGACTGCTCAAACATGAGAAGGTGCTGGTGAATGCAAGTGCTCTCAGGATTTGGGCAATAATTCTTTGCAATGTTACAAATCTATCATGCAATACTGCAATAATACCCCTCCTATTGAGTACATGATATGATGGATTAGACCCAACTATTTTAGCAGAGGTACTTCTATTTTTTAATCTCCATTTTACTATTTTAACTATTTTGTCTTTCATTTATATTATCACTTCCAGATAGAGTAAGATTAAATCAAAAGGTTTACCTAAAACATGTTGGAGCTTGATGTTATTACCTATAGTCAGCTTTCAGTAAGGGGAAGATTTCCTGGCAAAAAGTGTCCTGCTGCATTTATTTTTAGTAGGTAATGAAAAAATGCCCTTAATATTTTGCTCCTTGAATGTGAAGAGGCACTTAAAATTAAACCCCCTTTTGTTGTGCTAAGACACACTTTCCACTCACCCACCTGAACACGAATAAAGCATGAAGGCAAATGAACAGTTTAGTCGTTAAATATGAAATCACCTCTTGTCTTTCACTCAGAGACACCTCAGTCCTTCCACAAATAAGTATAAGAATAAAATCGAGAGAGCTACTTCCAGCTTTCTGTCACAGGAAATCTTGCTGAGACTAATCTGCTTTTTAGAAGGTTTACTTTTAAATAGGATTTCCTCTCACTGCATGTACACACTGAGTCAGGAAGCTCCAGTCTGAGTCAATGCTAAATGCATTCGGTTTTCAACTTGAGTCAGCTTGCAAATGGTGGAACCAATGATTCACTATTTCCATCCTGACCTTGTTTACTTTATATTCACACTGTGGCAGGTGAACTCTTGTGTTCAAGATCAAGTTATTTAAGGGGAAACTGATGCCATCCATTAGCTTGCTGCGTGAAAGACATATTTGCATGTATGAGAACAAGCTATCGGAAGGTGATATGCCACTCAGACATTTCAGAGTTCACCCTTTTTTATAAGTCTAGCATAATCTGCATATTCTAGTAATGCTGGATAAGTTAATTGTCATCTATGCTTGTTACAGGCCTATTATTTTTCAGTCATTTGCTTCTAATATCTAATTAAATAAGATGATTTTTTTAAAGGCACGTCTGTCTGAGAATAGATTTACAATGTGGTATGCTTTACCTAAGATATAGGAAGTCTCGTTTTAAACGTGTGTATGTAGAGCTGCATTACCATCTGTTCTGCTGGCATATAAAGTTTCTGAATGGCCTTTGCATTTTTATTTACCTTGTCCCTTAGTGTTCAACAAAAAATATGAAGCCAAATTAAGAACCAAGAGTTTCATTATGTTATGGGCCAAATCCTCTGAAGTACTGTTTGCTGGCACTATTATCTCTCCCTAAGAACTTATCAGAACAAGTTTCTTCATTCATTTTTATCAGTCCCATTTTATACTCTGTGAGGTGATGTAAGAACACCAAAGATCCTTCCAAATCAACCATTTTGAGAAGAAAGCACAGTTTGAAGTCTTCATTGAATGTTTCATGGAATTTGTTCTTGAAACCTAAGACTTATTGAACTGAGCCAAGTTCAGTCCATGTCTCAGTGAATGGTTTTGATCCCTTACTAAACCTTAACAAATCAAACAATATATACCTTTTAAGTCCAAACATTCTAAATGTCCCTTGTTCTAAATGACAAACCTGTGGAGAAAACTGGGACTGCACAACTGTCTCACCTTCCTCTTGACGTGTATTATTTTCTAGGGAGGAGATAAAGCAAATGGGAAAAGGGTGCATGGCTCTATCACTTTCTGACGAGAACACTTGCTATTTGTGAGGGACGGTTGAGGGACTATGACACAAGCCTTGGGGTGCTTAAACTTTCTCAAAGAGAAAAAGGCTAGAACTTAATGTTCTCATTTCCTTTTGTGAGACCACTATCCAAAATTATGCCATTTCTTCAAAAGAAGGCTTAGCAATATTGATCTGGGCAGCATAATCTAGATTTTCACACTGGCTGTCTTGGGGCACCTCTACAGAAGCATGTAAGGCCCATGATTAATGGAGGCATGGAAATGCACTTAGTCCCATGAATCATTCTTCAGAGGTACTGAGCTTTCACACTGTGCCTGTATATACATCTATATAGAGGACAACTGGCTTCCCCATTCCTATCTTAGGCTGACTGACTCACAATGCTGAGGGCAGGTGCTGGCTTTTTAGGCAATGACCTATAAAACTGGGTAATCTGGCTGTAACCACCACTAGTGTGATTCATTTTACTTAACAATAAACAATCTCTCAATCAACTACCTAAGCCTAAACCTTGTCTTTCTCTCTGGTCAATGGACAGGAACAGATACTTATTGAAGGTCATTTCCCCCAATAATTTACAGACAAGTACTTTAGGATTAGTTACATTACCATCTGGTGTTGCTTCTTGTTTCTCAACAGCTAACTAAAATTTAAGTATCTTACAGATGTCTCAGATTAACTGGGATGGATCCACCTGAAGTGTTTTAGGTCTCACCAAGACTGATTTCACTAAGCCTTGGTCAGGCACATTTACTCTAGTCAACATCGGAGCCACAAATGGTTGGAGGGTCACAATAATTCTTTATAGGAAATGTTAAGAAAAATGTGAAAAGCAAGCCACAATAAGAAAACCAGAAATGTCTGAAAGAAGTCCTGTGTAAGGACAGTTAACGGTAACGCTGTTGGTCAGAAAATCTCTAGGCATCTGTCCTTTGTTGAGTGACTTGTGCAGTAGCGTGTCCCCAGAGCCTGGTCACGCTTTGCAGTTCCCAGCATGAACACAGCACTTGCCATCAGGTGTACTCTCCCACTCGATGTGTGAGAAGAAAATGTGACTCACCAGAGCTTGGTAACACTTAATTTATCAGGGAATTTTCACTTCTGGCTGTCACACACTGTAGGCATAATAAAACAAGAAAAAAAAAATCAGTAACCCAGATATCTAGATAAGTGGTTAAGAATTTGCCTTTACCTTCTAAGTCCAACATGACCTCCCCAGAAAATGGCTCTTCAAGAAAACCCTGGATCTTGGTCAAATGAACAGCAAAGGACTTCCCATTACTAGAGCTTTTTGATTTCAGCAAGGCTATAATAGTTCAGGTACAGCAGAAGAATTACAAATGCTGTGTTGTCAGTGGGTAGAAGAGGGACTTGACTGTACATGTTATGCATCTAAAGAATTAACTGTAAATCTAGGCAGCTGCATTATAAAGGCAGTACTAAAATTTCCAATGTGAACTTTGCACAGCTGTATTATTACATGCAGTTGTGGAGAGCAGTCTCAATGCACAGAATTCCTGCAAAGATGAGGGATTACATTCCTCATTATTTTGCTGAGAAAATGAAGTTTACTACTGCAGCAGTAATAGAAGGACTGATTATAGAGATATTATGGAGTAAAAATAATGATGTATTTTGGAAAACTAGTAAAGTTAAAAGTCCAAAGCCCAGGAAACAGAATAACAATAAGTTTATTTTGAGGAAGTATGATCCCCCTAGAAATCACAATAAGCAACCCTGTCACAGAACTATATCTTTCAAAGTTTTTGTTGTTTTCTATAAGCTTCATGTACTGAACTTAATTTTCTGTTTTCAGTTCAGTCACATTAAATTAGTCACCTATAATATACCCATAATATAATAATGAAAGGGAAATATCCCAGTTACATCTTCCCATGAGAGAGTTTTTTTTTTGGCTTAGATCAGGATCTTAATAAATTCTTGAGATGTACCTGACCGATATCCCACCTGCTTTCAGATAAACAACAGCAGGAGGAGTATATCTGGATCTTGAGTTACTGTGTAATCGTTTTCTTGCTGAAGGTATTATAGTACCAGGAATGTATTTATTCAGCTGTTATAAGAAAACAAGCAGCTGGAAATTAGTTCCCTTGCTGACTGCAATAGAACTATTGGGAACTTGTTTATCTACTACTAAAATGTATTTTAGTAATGTAAAATGTTTTGCAGGGTATCTGGTCACATTTTATTTTGTCAAGAGTGGGTATCCTGGAAGCAAGGCAGTCTGAATATCTGAGGACTGTTTAAGGTACATTAGAAATGGGGATTAACGGCTAAATATTTCCAGGTCTTGTACCAATTTTTGTTCAATTTTTGAACATAAAATGACCTTTTTTTTGAGAAGTTTTTGAAGCACAACAAAATACCAAAACCAGATAGTTTGCAAGAAGAGTTTTCTTTGATCTATCTCTAGAGTATTAAATATACTTTAAAAATAAACTGAGCTCTGGCTTCATATCCAACTGATGAACCCATACTGTTCACAAAGCTGTCCTAACAATACTAATGAAATAAACAGATATAAATAGTCAATATAACCCAAAATATCTTGTTACCTTATTAGTGTAAAATAAAGATGCTTTTTACAAACAAAGTCTTCCAACTTCTAGTGCTCTGAAAATGGACTTGACCCCATTTTTCCATAACTAAATAAACACAGGAATACAATTGCTTTATGTGAGTTCCTATTAATGAAATTCTAAACATAGAATGCAGATCATGGGCCCAGCACATGTGCACCTAATGCTTGATGCATTAGGTGAGAATCCAGAGTTGGAAGGGGCCTCCCAATTGCTCTCACTGGCACTGAGGAGCATGGAAAAAAGAAAAGATAAATGCTATCTTTCCTTTTTTAATTTTTTTTTTGGTGTAGTAAAAGGCATTATTTGGGAAACAAAGGTAATGAAAGTAGGGGATTATTTTAAATCTTCAAGTAATTGTAAATTTGTAGATAAGACTATAGTTTAGCAGTAAGAGAATTTTAAATCCTGCAAAAGTAAGACAGCCTAGTTCTAAGAAAATATGTATTTTTCAATTTTGAGGTATAGTGGACAATTGGAGTTATTTCTCACACTAGACTTGTTCAGATCTGAGAGCCCTCATGCTGGACAGACAGAGCTACCAGGCGCTTGGTTCCCTGTCAGCCAGACACATGGATGATGAACAGCAAGGAAGGTGAGCTGGCAGGAAATGAGGCAGATTTTGGAACCTTCTAATTTCCGTTGTCCTTTTGTTGATGAACAGAGAAAGACTTCCAAGTTCTTTTGGAAAATTCCTGATCAGCGTTAGCTACTGACCTTCCTTCCTCACTTCTGCAGAGAGTCCTCATGCAGGCATGGGAACAACACCAATAAAGAAATAGAAAATGTGTTTCTTGTATAAGGAAGAAGAAGTGTGATGTCAGCTGCTTTGCAGCTTCAGAATGTCTCTTGCTCTTTACAGGGACTGTGGACCTGTGGGACAAACAAAGGAAAAGAGAAGGAAGAAGAGGGGAG
>VZRV01008672.1:94516-110601 GCA_013398115.1 Falcunculus frontatus
GGAGAGGAGAGGAGAGGAGAAGGGAGGAGAGGAGAAGGGAGGAGAGGAGAAGGGAGGAGAGGAGAAGGGAGGAGAGGAGAAGAGGAGAAGAGGAGAGGAGAGGCTCAGCCTAAAGCTGGTCTAAAGTCTTTTTTCTACTTTCTCTCCCTTTCTTTTTCTCCCACCATTTGATGTTCTCATGGAGGGAGTATGATCACAATCCTCTCACATCTTTGCCCTGCAGGAGAGCAGCTTTTTTTCTAACGACACTGACTGTGAACTCAGAGGCAGAGGAACTTTGACAACTCAGAGGTAATACGCCTTTACTAAAGAAACAGCTTTGAATGTGGATTTTTGCTTAAAAGACTGTAAATAGTCATGGTGACATACTCTTTCTTATGGAGCAGTATGTGGTATAACAGGTGACGCTGCATTCCACACACATGAAAGGTGTAATAACCAAAAGTCCTTGTTTCATGATCACATTGGGACAGGGAGAAGCATGAACTCTCACACTGCTCTACCACCCAAAATGAAGGGCAGTTTTGACCTCTTTGGTACCGGCAGGACAGGCATGTTTTGACTGAGAGAACACCGCCAAGAATGGCCTGTGGCTGTGTGTTTCGACCTGAATCACCTGTAAGGAAACCTGTGCTCTGAAGCTGGGTAACATCACTTTTTGAAATCAAGTGCTTCTAAAATATCTCAGGAATACTTTGTCAAAAAATTCTGATTTTACAGTCTTTCTTGGGCTGAAAGTGGTAGCACCATGGAGACTAAACACATCCCAGAAAATCTTCCAATTTCAGAAGTCACAGAAAATATACTCTATTTTTTAGAGATCATATCACATCAGTAATGGCTATTAACTAGGGGCATTTAATCACAGCAATATTTTGCATAGCAATGCACACTGAAAGTTTTGTGCCATGAGGGAGAAAACCTGGGGTTAGAGATCACAAAGCAACACTTTGTTCTATGCAGCATAGCAATTGTTCTGAAGCTACAGAAGGCCGGGAAACTACTGAGAAGCTGCTTTCTTAGGTTACAGGATGACATTTCTGGATTATTCACAGGAACACACATTAATATTTTACTCCGTTTGGCACCATTTATGCATGGAAAACTTTACAGTTATTAAAGCTGTATTCTGTAACTGACACACAGAACCTTCACTGTGTGCCCTTGTTTGCTTTACGGCTTTGGAAGGGTGTTAGGAGAAGGTATGAACAGTTTCCACCACATCTACAGACCTTGGTAGAGAATTACAAAATTTCATGGCCATTCCATCTTCCATTAGGCCAAGCAGAAAGAGATGAACGCAAGCTGCTCCTCTGTGTTCAAACAGGACAGGGGAAAGGAAAGGAAAGGAAAAGGAGACAATTTAGATTATCTACAATCTGCATAAGTGTAGGGATGTGTGCACTGGTGTGGGCATTAGGCATCCATTTGCTTCACAAATGGCTGTAGCAATTTAAGGGACTTTCCCCACAGACCGTTGCCTCTGGCTGTAGGTTGCAGCGTCTGAACACACTTAAGCTGCTTCAGTGTAATGACCAGTAAACTGAAAGGCCAAAGGACCATAGCTGAAGCTAAGTTCTAGGCTTCATGCTAAAACACATGAGGAAGGTTCATACTTCTTTTCTCCTGCCAAAGTTGATGAGGTGTTATCTGGTTCACGGGAAGCAAAATATCAAACTGCTCCAGCTGCTTGCTTCAGTGAGGACTCATTTAAGTCATAATTGAACAAGACCTGAAATACCTATATGAGACCAAAAAACCAATTTTGTGGTCAAGCAAAAAGATGACCAGTGGTTAATTCAAGAAAGCAGTGCAAATTGCTTAAACCTAGGATGAGAAATTCAACCCTATGATGGTGTTGCTGATAATGGGCAGTTTCTGTTTCCAGTTTCTAACTCTTCCTTTTAAAATGAATAAAACCATAGCAAGATTATGGCTTTATCATATTTAAAATACACTTAATATAGTTTTGATAAAGTATTTATAATTAGAGGATGGCTATGATTAAAAATTTGAACTTTCAATACATGTTAGATTCATAAGAATTTTATTCCCGAATCTAGGATGGCCAAGTAAAGAAGAGAGGAAGGGGAGGAGGGGAAAAGGGAGAGGGCAGAGGGAGAGGGAGAGAGATCATACCAAACAATAAGCCAGAAAAATGCTCAAGATATTTGTCTGGGAGACCAGTTTTCAATTCTCTGGATAACCCATTAAAAATACATTATTAATCTCATTGTTTTCAATACAATCGATCTTATATTTATTCTTAAACCTCTGATAGAAAAACATTTCTAGTCCTAATAAGGTTTTTTTTAAATGTAGTTATGTTTATTTTGTCTTAAATTAAAACTCTCACTGATTACAATGGCAAATATATCCACATATGTAGGGTAGATAATATATTATAATGTACTCAAAGTTGCCTTGGTAGAGCTGACTTCGTAGCTTCCTCATAAATTCTAATATATGATAGTCTGAAGTTGCAACTGACTTAATCTCTTTTAAAGGAAAAAGAAATTAAAAACTCTTTTACTCTTCCACAGTATAGGACACTGAAATGACACAACTCCATGAGATGTTTTTCTTCCACAGGTTTCAAAGACGGGAGAATTTCACAGAATGTCTTTCTTTCTTGAGCGGAGTGAGAACAAACCTCTGTTTCAAATCTCCTGGAGCACAGGAATTATAAGACCAAGTATTTCCAACAACTTGAAGTATTTCTGATTCAAAAGCTTTTAGCAATCACATTTGCAGTGTACTAAGAGATCTGCAGCATGATGACTGCCACAGCCCAGTTACCATGATGACGCAGGAGGAAAAGTCTATTCTAAGCTTCGATGGCTTTTCATTAGGCTGTGTTAAGAGACCCACTCACAAGGCTCAAGTGGCTCTGCTCTTAGTGGGAGATTTGTCCAGAGAAAAAGCTTCAGAAGATGGTAAGTTTCAGAGAATTCATCAGAGTTCAAACAAGTTCAGAGCTTGTGAGTGACACTTCCAGTAAAGGCAGGCAAAGCTATGAAAAGAGGAAGGGGGAGAGACAGCAATAGGTAGAAAAAAATATCGACACCACACTTGCTATTTTGTGTTTTTCTTTTGACTTTCCTAATTTCTTTGCCTTTTTTCTTCACAATTCAAAAACCAGCTGTCTGGAAAATTTTCTAAGCCAAAGAAGAGAAATGTCTAGGAAGGATCAAGGTAAGGATCTCCTTGTGTTCATTCAGTACAAAGCAGAGCAAAATTTGGCCTGGCTTTGAAATGACTGTAATGTCTACAATCACAGCACATTGCGCCTGCTGCCAGAAATCATACCAGTAGTTCTGCCTTTTTAATACTACTCCTGCTTATCTTCTCACCAAGAAATAGCCACTTATATTTCTTGTAAAAAAACATTGCCACTGTGAATTGCAGAATATTGAAGATGCCAGCCTGGCTATATAGACTTTTCCTATATGAAAACAATTTAAATAAAGGAATTTTTAAAAATAGTCAAATGTATTTAACATTTAAAATGCATTTCAGGGTGCAAATTGATTCACATTTGAAAGCCACAGGTCATCTTCTCACACACACCAGAGATAAATGAATAGCCCTACATAAGAAAAATTTCTCTGAATGCTCATTACAGAGTTAACGAAAGAATATTTAACTTAGGAAACAGAAAATTGCTCCTGTCCATTTTGAAAAATGAGGGCATACAATTTAAAATTATTTTGTAGTAGGTCATTCTAAAGAGTTGACAGCCAAGAGGGTCGGCCTCTATTATAATGATTATATTTAGTAATTACATTTAATGGTTTTACTAGTTTGAAGGATTTTGCAGAAATCAGATCTGTCTCAGCACGATGTCTCATAACATCGGCTTAATACATTTGTTTTAATAAATACTGAATAAAGTTTACCAGAAGTTATTATTGAAATTATTGCTGTTAATGACAAGTCAATGACAGGAAAGGAGTTATATTTAATTTTGAACACTAAATGAATGCCAGATCTAACACTGAGGCTTGGACTACTCTATCATATTACAGAATTGTTGACACTGCACATATCTCATACTCTTCATACGAGGCTGTGAGAGTGGTTGAAACTAAGGAACGGTATTTTGTTACCCTATTTCATTCTGTAGTCAGTTGCCAAAAAAAGGGGTTTATGTACCTGACTATTAACAGCCACTGTCTTTATATCTCTTTTACTATATTTGAGTGGTAGATATTTTCTAAAATATTTAAATGAAAAGAAAGAGAAATACTAGAAGTTAGAATAAAATTTTATATCAGACATGTTTTACTTTCAAAGATAAATGAGAAACTTATGGGTCCATTTTCAAAGATATTTTTGCTAATGTTTGACATTGCAGGCATACCATATTTCTTTCAAGAACATCTCAGAAAGTTAGGTGTTAATTCACCTTTAATTATGTGCCTGGACATCACAATGGGTGTCTAACACTATTTTGATGGATTGAAATACCACTGAAAATTTGATTGTAAATATTCAGTTGAATATAAATGGCCTAAGTTTATACTGCATATAAATTAGAGGCACCTAAGGCAAAATTTGAAAATTACCAAATTAAGCACAGATGGATTACAGAAATCTGTGTATAAACTAAAAATCTATATTCCTTTTACAGTTATTGGGGTAAATAGCGTCATATCATTGAACCATAGAATAACAGAATGATTTGGGTTGGAAGAGATGTTAAAGAGTATCTAGTTTCAACTGATATTTTTAGGGTGAAATTAATTACGTCCTAAAATACCCACCTAAAATAGGCCTGATGAAACCCCCTCTGAAATATTCCTGTTTTCTATAATGGTTGTCTTCATTGATTATGAAAAGGAGAGTGTAGGAGTGGGGAGAGAAGAAGGGGTCAACAAATAAAGACAGCTTAAAGTTGAAACCCCTTCTAGTATATCTCATCTGAAATCTCTTTCCAGTATCAGCCAGGTGACAATAAAGTGCTGTGATTTCGGTCTATCAGTCTACATGGTGCAAGAGATGTTTCATTTGGCATAAATCACCAGAACTGTGTCAAGAATAGCACAGATACATTAATCTACACAAATTGTCCTCCAAAATATAAATGAATCCTATTCACAACCCCCAAAACTAAATCCCTCTTCCTGGGGAAGTTATTCTGTTGTATCTGAATCCTGTACCTTGAACTCAAAGAGTTCACTTCACTCATTTTTCATTTCTTGTTAATAAAAGTTTTGATTTTTTTCTCCAACAAATGAAAATGATAACACTGAGAAGAGAACAAGGTGATAAAAAGGCCTCACTTTTATTAAAGTGAAAGACAGCAAGTGTAGTAACAAGAAAAAGTTAATAGGAAATCTACATCTTTTGGAAGATGTGACTTATTCAAAGCAATGGATAGCATCTGATATTGACCAAATTGTTATTGTAGGTGATAATTAAAACAAAAATTCTATTACTAAGAGTCACTCCAATGAATTTAAATTTATTCAATTCATGTCTCATTAGTGCATATCAAAAATAAATCACTTGCATATGCATCTAAGGAGCTTTAAAATCTTTTTGATTTTAAGAGATAAGCCATTTGTTCTGCTCCCAGTTAAAGGTCAGACAGCACTTCTCTTACCACCTTGTTTCCAATGTTTATAAGTTGGCTGTAAAAATTAGAGTGGAAAAAGTAGGCAACTTTTTCTTTTTTTCAAGGGGAAAGGATTCTTTCTGATAAGTAAAGAAAATATAAAGTAGATCTCTTTTTAAAAATACAGAACATCTTGTAGAACTTCTCAATCACTTGATTCAATTATAGTTATTCTACTATGCCTACTTTACATTGTCAGGGGGACAAAAAGAGAGAGCTGGCCAGGGAAGAAGAATCTCTCTCTGGGAAATTAACAGATATTTGTGAGGCAGAAGAGTGATTCCTACCAAGAAATCCATGTATTGCTTTTATATAAGAACAGCAAAATGTGGAGAATGGTTTTTAGAAATATATCCCACTGTCTTTATCTGTCAGAGGATCAAAAATTGCTCCAGCAGAACATTCCTTGTGCATCAAGTGAGAGTCTCCTTGGACACATGTAACTCACAAGCTCTAATAGGTGTCTTGTGAGCTAACCTTGACATTCACTTCAAGGGCAGCTGGAGTTCAGTCCAGGTCTGAGGAGATGTGGCTCTCAAAACTGTGCCTTGCTCTCCCTTGCAGATGATTTCTTCTGTAAATTATTTTCAGATATCTCAAAGCAGATTTTCAGCAAGTCTGTGGATGCTAACCAGCTGTGGGGAGTGGTGGATGTGGTAGAGGACCAGGTTGGCATTTGAAGGGATCCTGCTGGTTCAGAGAGATGAGCAGACAGCAACCTCATGAAAATCATCATGGGCAAATGTCAAGTTCTGCACAGGGGAAGGAATAGGAAGGATACCCCCATTCACCAGAACAGGCTGGGGGCAGGCTGGCTGAAGAGTGATTCTGAAGAAAAAGGCCTGGACATCCTTGTATTCAACAAGCTGAGCGTGATCATCAGTGAGCCCTTGCATCAAAGGGGGCCCACCATGTGCTGCATGAGCAAGAGAGTAGTGGGCAGTTCCAGGGAAGGGATCCCTCCCCCCTGTTTGGCACCTGGGTTATCACATCTGAGTACTGTATCCAGTCTGGGGCTCCCTAGTTGAGCTAGATATTTGAGGTAGAGATACTCTCTCTACACTGAGAGTAGTCCAGCAAAGACCAGCAAGCTGAGCAGGGGGCTGGAGCACAGGATGTATGAGGAGAGGCTGAAGGAATGGGGTTTGTTCAGTCCTACAAACAGTTGTTAAGATGGGGATCTTGCTCCTATCTATAGCCACCTTTTAAGAGAACATAAAAGAGATGGAGGCACACAATGGAGACATGAAAGGCAACGAGAAAGATAGAATGTGGGAAATTCTGATGCAATATTAGAAGTATATTTGCTAGCAGGAACGTGGTCAAATACCAGAACAGCTTGCCTAAAGGGGTTGTGCAAACTCCATCTTCGGAGAGCCTCAATACATGACTGGGTAACCTGATCCTACTGGACTTGTTCGGGGCAAAGGTTGCATTGCACAGCTTCTGAAGAACCCTTCAAACTCATGTGATTCTGTGAGTCCACTTTCACCTACTTGTAAGAATTCATATTTGCATGTACACCTTCACTCAAATGGTCATTGGAGAGCCAAAATTTTTTCAGAAGCTTATGCCAGAGGAAGTTAAGTCTATTGTCTACTGTAATGTTGCAGTAATACAATTAAATTCCTATTTTTAAGATTTTAGGAGTACAAATATTCCAAGGCAAAAGACCTCAGGGCAGGCAGTTGTAGTTCTAGCAGACCCACAGAAGGCCTTACCCTTTACTTTTGGCAGGCAATTACAGCATTGTCCTTCTTTTCAGCCATTGTCTCCTGTTGGCTCATTTGTGAACACCCATCTGGTTTGAGGGAGGTGAAGGCTGTACTTCACAAGCTAAGGATCGAGTGTCTTCCTGCACATAATATTTACACTGACACAAGGGTTATTACACCTTTACATAGGTGTTAAAATGCTGTAAGATGTCATATTGTAACAGCTGCCTCACAGTGATATAAACAGCCATGCAAATTACTGAGCAGAGGACATCAAGGCTGTAATGAATTTACTTGCAAGTAGCCTTTGTACTATTTTTGTTGACTTCTGAATTATGAAGTTACGCACAAAATTTTCTCTAAGCTAAGTTCAAGTACATATAGTGATGCAGAGTTTCGATACTCTGCTGTTAAGAATTTGTGTTATTTGTCAATAGGAATATTAACTTTACTATGCCAGGTCTGACCCTTGATTTTTTTTTTTTTCCCCTTAAACACATCTATACTGGCTCAGATTTTTAGAAACACTGAAACACTGCTCTGATGCAAATAAAACTATTTGGAGAGTGACAAAAGAGCCAAATGTTTGCATACATTAACTTCTTTGGCTACAGACTCTTTTTGAAACCTAATAAACAATGAAACTGCACATATTAAAATGTGCCCTTTCAGACCGCATAGATCACATTCTGCTTTCAATTCCCCTGGGGCAGCCCAACTGAATGTACAAAGAAGGATTTAGCTGTATATAATTTAAGTTGCTCTTTAGAAAAAATACTCAGGTTTTTATATATGAAAATATACCAAAGTGACAAAGCAAACAAACAAAGCCAAATATAAACCAAGATTCAATAAAAGTAATTTTGGAATTCTACGACATCGATAGCTTTCCATTTGTCTGGTGAACAATACAATGTGCTCATGTAACTATTCCCCAAAACAAGTTTCAAAAATCATCAAACCCTCTGCTCTCTCATTATGCAGGTGGTGTGCAATGCCAGATGCAAAATAATTGATGTGGTTTCAAAGTTCCTTGGATTATTTCACAACTCATACATTTTAAAATATGTAGGAACTTGCAATCTGTGTGACAGTGCTAAAGTCCATTTTTCCATTTAGTTTTGAACTGTCTTTATAATCAGAAGAATTTAAATATCTAGTGGTATCTTAAATCCTTTTAAGCTATGAATTCTCATTCCTGTACATAACTGCTAGAACCTTTGAGAAATAATTATAATAAATTCAAAATAGTTCACAAATCAGTTGGAAGATAACGCTCTTTAACACCATAATTTCAAAGTCATAACAAACAGGATCCTAGTGTTAACATGAAAGCCCCAACTTGTGAAAAAAAGAATTTGTTAGCAGTCTTTCAGGGGACAGGTTCCTAATCTCTGTGTCTGGTAATTAGAGTCTATTTATGGCATACAAAAATTAAAATATTTCCCCAATTTTATCCAGTCTCTTAAAGAGGATTAGGACTGGGTCAGGCTATTAACAGATCCAGCTGCTGGGGTCATATGAAAACGGGAAAGATGCCTACTGAATTTGATTTACAGATGCCTACTGAGAGGCAATAAAGAGCATAGCCATTCCCCAAGTTATAGCTCTATTCCTCAGGAGTGAGAGGTGTTAGCGAACAGGAGCTTACAGCACGATGCTCCTCTGTGCACTGCCTTGTCAGACTACATGTAGAACTGGGGCAGGGAGAGCTGCTGTGCTCCTTTTGTGGCCCCACCACTTAATGGAACTACTGAAAAAAACCTGGTGAGCAAAAATGCTCTGTCTAAAGGTAGGCTGAGGGAGAGGGAAGGGAAAGCACCGAGTGTAAATGCATGGAGCAGATTTGGGGGCAAGAACTTTCTGCTTGTGGACAACTCCTGTTGTTTGGTTTTCTGAGGTGCTAACAAAGGTGAAATAAACTGACAAATTATAGTATATCTTGATCTAAACTATCCCCACTCCCCCCTCACCGTCCCTCTCCCTTAGTTTTAGATGCTTTTGCTTAGGATTTATGTATACATTCAGCTTCAAAACAATAAGATTAGATAAGCCTCATTGTAGGTAAGAAGTTACAGAAACTGAAAAAATCTTATGTGTAAATCAGGAAATTACAGGGAAAGAAGATGTTAAAGGTATGGCAGCACTGGGCAGGAAAGATCAAGGAAGGAAGAAAAGTACTGTACTTCAGCAAATCAGTGATACAGATAACATTTGTGCTAACATTAAACTGCACACATTTCATCAGGAACCTGTTTATGCATCTGCAGTTGGGCACTGATTTTTATATTGGCCAAGTCAGCCCAAGATCCAAGATCTCATTCCTGCTTTTGCCAAAGAAGAAAAATTCTCACTAATTAAGGTGAAATATGCTCTTTGTGCAAGGTTGAGCTGAATCTCTATTACTTTTTCTAGTAAACGTGGAATAACGTGCCTTGAAACATGCCGATTCTAAACTATCATCCATAAATTCATGTCAGCATCCCTTCTCTTCCCCCCTCACCAACTCCTTCTGCTGTGCATTCATGTACCTGTTATAATAAAGACATCTAGTCAAGAGATTTAATTTAGAGTTCTCATTAATCATCAGATAAGAACTCTACACTCACAGCCTCTTCATCACCAAGAATATTTTGCAAACTCTCAAAATTTACTTTAAAAAGCTTAAATCCACGACAGATACATTCTTATCAGCTCGGTCTAACTTTCAAACAACATTTAAATGATATCTGCAATCATACACCATGCCTTTAAATATTGTCTTATCTTCTAAAATTCAGACATCTAAGACTTGGGACAACTGCAGCCTTATATCCATGGAGATTTCTCCCTGAATCAGAGCAGATGTCATGTCCCTGAGTGAAAGAAGGCAGAATTTGAGGGGTTCTGTTTTTGCAATCTGATTCCAAAGGCACAATGGTGAAGCAAGTTTATCTGGGAAAATTGCAGGGATGACTGATGCACTGATAAAAATTTGAAGAAGATTTAATGGAAGAAAAAAAATAAGCCTTTCAAACTTCATAAAAAATTTCATGTCCAAGCATGAATTCTATCCATCTGCAAAGAAAAAAAATGTCATGTGTCAAAAAGAGCAGAGAGAAGACATTTGAATTGAATAAGCCATTTTTTAGTCTTGAATTAGTTTTATTCCTCTGTGAGTTTAGGGACAGCAAATAAGACAAACAAATGAAGAAAGAAGACAGATGTGGAAGATAGTATGGAGAAAGTGGCTCCCTGGGGAGAATAATGGAGTGAGGGAAGGGTAGGATGTGAATCGAAATCCAACGAACCAATTATAAAATGTGGGTGTGGAGTGACAGAGGGAAACCAGAAAAGATAGTAGCTAACAAAAGACTGGAAATGGAAATACATTGCATCACAGACTAAAATGACCATGTTAATTGTCTGTTTGAAAGAAGGTTGTGAGACAGGACTGGTACTTTAATGTTATTTACTCCATTCCCAGTGACTCTGAAGCCTTTTGCAGACTCAGGTCTCAACTGTGCATTCATCAGTCTAAAATCCACCTTGGCTGCCAAAGCAGGCTGAGTTGGAGGTAGTGAAGGGTTCCTCCTGCTACACCTCCTCAGTGGGGTTGCTCTCTTTCCCTTCTTGCTCCAGTCCCAGGAAGGTGATTCAGACCATGAAGAGCGCAGTTTTGCACTCTTCGTGCAAACGTGCAAGAGGTGCAGTTTTCTTAAGGAAGATGAGGCATTTCTCTACTTGTTCTGCTTGCTGTCTTTCTAGAACAGCCTCACCTTGACAGCATGGCTGAGCAGCGGCAAAGATCATTGCTAAAATGGAGCTGACTCTCAGCAAATGGGGAGAAGAAACTAAATATAAATAACAGTAAAAAAACATTTTCAGATAGAGATAAAGAAATAATTGTGTAGGCTGCTGTTCTACCCCAAGACAAAGCTGGCCAAAATGATTCTTAAAATGTCAAATTGTCTTCAAAAAATCAAAATACTACTCAACAACTTGATTGCTTTTAAGCATGAATGTTGTGAGTTAGACAATTTTGGAAATTATATTTTATGTGTAGCTAATTTAGCCAAAATTTTCAATCAGGTGACTGACTTGGGGAGCCTCCATATAAATACAAGATCACATTGATTTTATGTACTCATTCAGCTGTTCCTGAATGCCTGACAGGCCTGACAACTTGATCAATAAGTGATCCCATTCACCCAGACCTGCAGGTGGCTTTTGTACTCTCCCTGCTGGAAGATGACAATCACACTCATTAAAGGCAACACAAAGCATCGCCAGTGACATGTTTCCTGTCAGACAAATACAGCCAAGGCCTATTATGATTTTATCTGAGAGAAATTGATTTAATCAGCAGTCTAAGATTTAACCTATTGTTAATAATGCAATTTAAAGCTTTTCTCTGTTGCTTCTGACCAACCTAACTGGAATTTAAATGGGTAGAAGTGACGTGAACAAGCTCACAAGGGTCAGAGTTTATCTTCTCTGTCTGTGCCAGACTCCTTGATGTTTGATGTGAAGGACTAATCCTCACGATTCCAGAAACCATCCAGTGAACAAGAAATAATTTACCAAAGCTATTATGTCACATATTGCTCTCTTATTTTATGTTTTACAGAAGTTTCATGTTCTGTAAGCTTGAAGCATCTGGAAGAAGCATCAGACTGCAAGCTGACAGGTTGTGTAAAGATAATGTTAGATGAATATGCTGTAATAATGATCTATTCATTTGCAGCTTGTTTTTAGTGCTTTCTTCTTTCTTTTAATTCAGTATTACTGAATTCATTACAAACTACATTAGCTTTGTATTTGTTGGGAAAAAAATATTTTCAGTGATTTTTTTAAAATTTAATTCACTGAAATTACAAGAGAAAACACATGAAATAACACTATAATGATGACTGAAAAAAAAAGGATATTGATTTCTTGTAATGGACTTATTCTACTGTCAGTCACTGCCAGTTTGTAGTACAAACATATTTTTTTGTGACAGATCTGAACCAATCATCATAAATTCTGATAATAACTTGCAAATTTACTATTAAATGTATTAAAATGAGATCAAGTATGAAAACTGGTTATATAATAAAAATACTTTCTTACTCAACATATCCATTCTCCCTTAGTCTCTGACTATAAACCTGTTTCTTTGCTTTGCATTCTGCTTCCCTCATATTCAAACAGTATTTGATGGGTAAAAGAAAAAATAAAACCAAACAACAGGAAAAAAAAAAAAAAAAGATAGCAACACTTAGTCTGTGCTCCTGTTAAACAACATGAGTTTGGAGAGAATGTATGGTGCAGGTTGTCCTGAAGGGAAGAGCTGAGATGGTGGTTTCACAGATCTCTTAGAAAGAACATGTCATGCCCACAGGACAGCATGGTTAGCCGAACCACAAAGACATTCAGAGACTTAAATTCACAAATAGAAGACCATTATATTGTCAGAGTCAACCTTAATATGTGAAACTAGTGATTGTGGGGTGAAGATGCTAAGTAAGACTACTAAGTGACTCTGGGAGTTGAGGGAGTAATCTGTGTGTGAAGGAGAAGTGAGGGTGAAACTATTACTCCAATCAACACCGCAGAAGATAAAAATCTTCTGATTACTCTACAGAAAATTATGATTTTGCTCCTAAATTGTTGTTACTCCATGTTTTCCTCTGGTTGGGCTACAGCTCCTGTGGGCTGATAAACATCAGCTCTAGCATCTCTGATGCCTCTGTGGAGGAAGAGCAGGTGTACAGTTCATCCCAGGATCCCAACAACACACAAAACATCCTCTCAGATTTCAGTTGCAGTGCTAAAGCAGTGCTTTTCAGCCCAAAAGCTGTCACCTGCTGGGTGGAATGAATCCAATATCTTCCAAGATATTTCATAGTGAGGGAAAAAAAAATATCCATCCTTGGTATCTGAGCTGGGAGTTCATTTTTGTCTTGCTAAATTTTACGTTAGAGCAGACAAGTAGAGGGAACATCATGATGACAAGTCAGGATACACAATTGGAAAGGTAGGCTTTTCATTCATCAGCAGAAAAATGGAAGGTGAAAATGTAGCATGGGTTGGTTTTCCCCGGGGAGGCTGTACTGGGAGTGCACTGTGCAACAATGAAAGAATGATGCACATCCCCTAAAGGAGAATTGGAGAGTTAGTAACAGGGAGAGGAAACAGCAGAGAACTGTAAAAGCTACAGAAGAAAATGACTTTTCAAGTGCATTAGCTGCAGTGAAATTGTCAAAACAAGGCTGTTTCTGCAAGACAACTGAATAAAAATCTTACTAAAAGGGTGGAATGGCAGTGTCACTGCAGTGGAAGTCAAAATGGGACAGCTTTACCAAGGAGTGAGAGGAAAGAAATTACACTAAATCTCTGGGTGAATTTAGAGGTGAAGAGAAACAAGACAAATATCTAATAATGTATTGGTGGAATCTCTAGTAAGCTCTGAGGAGTAAAAGGTTTTCATACTAGTTGTAGCTTAAAGGAAACTGAGACCATAGATATTAAAGTATCGTGAATAAAAGGAAGTTATTTATTGACTCATCAAAGAGATTTTATAGACATGTGTTTCAATTATAATTAAAGTTATACTTTAAAAATAGTTCTGATGACAGAGTAAGTATGGATCTTCATTATGTTTTCAGTAACACTTAGAAACAAACATGTTCGGGAAAAGATTTAAATGTCACTGTTTAGACATGCACAAGTTACTGCTGAATAGCCAGTCAACATGAATTATCTGAGCTGTGGTGATAGTCCAGGGTGACTTTTGAAAGAGCAAATGCAAAGTTATTTGACTTAGTTCAGTACTACTTTGCCACATGTTAAGTAAATTTGATTTGCCTCTTGTGAACTTGAAGTTGCCTATATAGATAGTTACCCATTTGTAATGTGTTTAATGGTGTGAACTTTCAGTGTGAAATGCTACAAGAAGATCAGAATGACTCTTTTAATCCAATAAGTGACCTTTAATACTGCTGCCAGTGTCACAATGATCAGCTAAATTATAGTGAAAATGAAGACATCCTTCTCCTGTTGCTACTGATTTTAACAATTTTTTCCTATACTATTGTAAAGTAGTGACCCATTTTTTGTTATCATGCTAGTTCTATCCTACTATGAATCTTACAATAGTTTCTGCTTCCTCTTGAAAATTCTGAAAAGATTATTCCCTAATTCTGTTAGAAATTGCTAATGACTCATGAATATTAAATCCAAACAAACCACCTGGTTTTGATTGTTTCCTAATCCTTCTTAAAATCAGAGGCCCATTTTCGATGGCCTTTGCAACAGAACTCTGCAATTAGAAATCTACACAAGCTTCCCTCTTTGTCATCAAGCTGTGTGTGTCTGCTCAAAGAAAATTGCTACAGCTGTCAGCTTAAGTGCAATGACAAATATGTTTCTCTGCATATTTGGTTTCAGCTAGTTTTTTCAATTCAGTATGACTTCACTGGCATGACAAGTTATACAAGTGTTTCCAGAGAGTAAGGAAGACGAGCTGTCAGGTGTTTAACGTAGGTTAACCCAACGTGGCCCTACACATCATGCTTGAGTTCAGCCCTGTAGCTATTAGGTAGCAATACTGTTTCTAGCATCAGTGGCAGGCTGCTGCATAACATGTTGCTGTTTCTCCTTTCTCTCGAGGTTATATATAATCTTCATTATTTCTTATGAATAATCTGGTAATGATACTGTGGGATTTTAGATATGTGATTTGAGATAATGTTGATCTCCCTTTTTGTTTATTAGAGCCAAAGATTTTTTCCCAAACCACCTGTGATTTCTAGGGTTCTGTCTACAACTCTTTCCCTCTGAACTGCTCAGCCCCATGCTCAAAAGCCCCACAGTAAGTCCCTGAAGCAATTCAGTAACTTGTTAGGAAACAAATCTGAGAGTGGAAGAGGACTATCATCCCCAGCTATCACAGCTTCCCTTTCAAGAAATCTGAAGGATTTGGGCCAACTGTTATTAAGTTTGCTGTGAACTGAGTGTTTATTTTGAAAGTTCAGTCTATGGAAATTACAATGACAGATTTTGGCATTTTCAGTGATGCTCAGCTCACCCAGACACAACTAAAGCAAATAAGAAATTTAGACTGCCAAGGACATATTAAAAAGGGGTGACAGAGACTGGGATGGTCAACTGAGTGGCAGGGATTTTTATTAAAACTGAAATTAAAGGTTTCCTCTGTGTTCAGAACTGTTACCTATTGCTGCCATTGACAGATCCAATGAAACAATACTGAATATTGCTGCCATTGCTAACAGAAAAATCATATTGAGACCCTTATGGAAGTCAGTGCATCACATATACTTTAACCAAGACTCCTGAACTGGTCCTGAAAAGGAAAATCTGGGTCTACAATTCTCATCACAATTATTTGGATTACTACTTAAGCAATGGATGTGTTGTTTCCATAAAAAAAAAAAAAAAAAGCAGAAGTGCTTGCAGAATGCTCTTAAACAGATCAAAAGAAATAATGAGTTTTCAAAGAACCTCATTCTGACACCTCCAATCCATCATAACTGTATTATACTGATAATCTCTTCTCTTTTAATCAGTGATGCTCAGGAGAAAAATGAGGAACCTGTGAATGTATGGATGAATCAGCACCTGATTAGCTGTCTTCATAGAAGCTTTTCTGTGTTTATTCAGAGAAAGTGAAATTCAAAACTTTGAGTGATAATGATTCTTGGTCCATACTTTTTTCCTAAGAGAAACACTGTTTTTAATTCCACCCCCCCCACCCCCCCCACCCC
>VZRV01008672.1:110616-121349 GCA_013398115.1 Falcunculus frontatus
CCCACCCCCCCCACCCCAATACTACAGTTAGAAGCATTTCAGTTAATACACCATACACACAGATCCAGATCAACAACATTTTGGAAAGACAGAGATCTTAAGCCAGCTTATTAAATGTAAGATACCACACACCTGCAAAAATGAAATGTAAGTTGTTTTCCAAAGTGTTATCTGGCAAATAATCACTAAATAAAGAGCAAGTGTCATAAAAAAAAAAAAAAAATTTTTTTAGAAGCTTTTATTACCCACCTTCCCCTTCTTTTCCTGCCAGCCCTAAAGCAGCCATACTGTTGGTTGGAACTAGTTAGAACTTTGCAGAATGCAGGATCTTGTATAGAGCTCATATCCTGAAAGGAAATACCTAACCACTAAGGCACTGGCTTCTGTGCTTTTGGAGTAAATACAAAGTTGAATTTTCATTAATTTCTGCAGCTTCTTTTGCCTTCTTTCATTCAATTTTTGCTTCTGGGGCTGCCTGTTCCTGGACTTCTGCCACTGCAGTCCTCAGTGTCCTCACATCCCCCCCAAGCACCGCAGTGATGTTCAAACTCCTCCCCAAAGTGTGACAGAAGCTGCTGGTTGAGTTCTGCACTACAGTGATTTTAGGGCAGCAGCAAGTATAGTACCAGGGAATATGGTACCAGGTATGCCCTAATCAGAAATAAACTCATGACTCAGTCTGTCTAACCTGCCCAAGGCCTCCCTGAGCAGAGAGCTCTGGTGAGTGCCTGTAGGTCCAGCTGTTTGGGGTACATCCTTCCAGTCTCCTAAGGACTGATTGCATTTCAGGACAGCTAACAGCCAGCTCATTACACCTTGCCATTATTGCTACCCTCAATTTGAAGGAAACAGTTACAGCTCTGCTCACCACTATCTCATTACCAGCCCTCCTTTGATGTTCCAGAGGCGGGACAGGATATCTGTCCTTTGTGAGCACAAATGAGCCGCAGTCACAAAAAATGTAACAGCTTGTGAAAATAATGGCTTGAACCAATAATCTGGAAGACTTGCAAGTGTTATGATTCCCACCATGTCACATAGGGCTCTCCTTGCATGCCAAATCCTAGTATATGAAAGGGACAGTCAGGCATCCCCCTAACATTGGGTATTACAGAAGAAATCCTGGATATCAGCATGTTTCATAGATCACATTTTGTACTAGCTTCTTATAAGTCAAGTCTTAATCAGACAGAGCTGAGTAAAGGTGACTGTGATCATCTCATTATATTAGGTCTTTGCAGCACATTTGCACGTACATCTGTATACTTTTGAATATATATACTTATAAAATAATTCCTGCCACCCCACTGCACTTAGTCTTTATCCTCCAATACCATCACGTCCACCAGGACCAGCCATTATTTCCTTTGGTGGGTTTCTCTGAAATGGTTCAGAAAGATAGCATGATGGAGCATATAATTTCCTTACCTTCACTTCCTCTCCATGCAGATGCCAAGGTGGTATGTCACCAAATGTCAATTCCTCACTTCTCCCGAGGTGCAGGTGGGAGTATGCTTAATCACTGTAAATTCATTCATCTGTCTTACTGATCCCTCAATCTGCATGCTGTCAGCCTTCTCCTAGAAAGCTAATTGCATAATCCTTGTTCTCAGCACCGACCTTGTCCCACATGGTGCTACATGAGGATAAAAGCGTGTAGGTGACATTTGCTGGTCAGGTTTGCTGTGTTGTCACACTGATGCCTCTGAAATCAGTAACGTGGTGAAGTATTTAATGAAAAAAAATAGAAAGCCTTGTACTAACCTACTTGTAATTTCCACTTGGGATATAATTGTGCCCTTTCTTGGTACAGCTGACAATAATTATACAGCTGTCAATACAAATACAGACGTAGGTTGAGGAATGGATGTGCATCAGAGGACTGATGTGCATATCAACATGCCTGGTATTGGTTCAGCAATGCAAACTTTGACGAGTACATTTCTGCAACTGCTAAACTGGTGTGGTCGGACACTTCTTATTTTGAAAATAGTTTGGTAAGGCCTTGTTTTACAGAAACAATTAAAGAGCACCATTTATAATAATCTGATGCAATGTTTTCTGTTGCTGTGGCCACAGAACAATACAGGCATACATCACTTTGTGGGGAAACTGTCTAAATTACCAAAAGCTTTAATAAACAAGCTAACAATTGATGTTTGAGGGCATGTAGCCTTGCGAATGAAAAAATTTATGAATCTGCATTTAAATCTCTGCACTAAATTGCAGGTTCAAATGTTTTAGCTTCTAAACATCTGACTGCTTGTTTTGTTGACTACCATCAAAATATTAGCATTTGTGCCTGTAATAAATTGTGCCCACAAAACTGTAGTGTCTCTTTCTCTCACTTTTTAAAGCAGGCACTAAATGTAATTATATGTATTGCTCTCCAGTATCACAGCAATAAGTAACAGTTTTTGATCTCAAGCTATGCGAATATTCTTCACTCGTCTGTGTATCAAATAACAATTTTAATCAACATTAACTTTCATTTCACTGGTAATATTTATTTTTATTTTTGTGTTTCAGTGTGAACAGACAAGCACAGGCTGTAATAATTATAGTCCCTAATGACTAATAGCAGCTGCTGTGAGGAGTGGCTGAGGACTCTGGGTTGGTCTAGTCTAGAGAAAAAGAGGATGAGTAGAGACCTCATTGCTCTCTACAGCTTCCTGAGGAGGGGAAGTGGAGAGGGAGGTGCTGAACTTTTTTCCCTGGTATCCAGTGACAGGACACATGGAAATGGTTCAAAGTTATGTCAGGACAGGTTTAGGCTGGACATTATGAAGTGTTTCTTTACCAAGAGGATCACTGGAACAGGCTTGCTTGAGAGGTGGTAGGTGCCCCAAGGCTGACAGTGTTAGGGAGGCATTTGAACAATGCCCTTAATAATATACTGTAACTGTTGGTCAGCCATGAAGTGGTCAGGCAGTTGGACTAGATGAACATTGTAGGTCCCTTCCAACTGAACTTTTCAGTTCTATTTTTTCTACTCTATTCTAATATTTCTGACCAATAGGAATGGTTACACTTTACCAGTCAACTTCACTTCTCATGATCTTTTGGAAAGCAGAATTTCAAAATTATAGCAGGGCTGGAAAGCTTGGAGATGAGCTGAAATTGGTGAGTTACTGGGTCCTGGCTGAGTCTTAGTCAGGTGCATTCTCAGTGATGAGTCATCTCTTTATTGGTTTCTTTATTATAAAGTGGAGATAGCAAGAGAAGTCACAAACAATACCCTGCCCTGAACGAAATTTTAAAACTACATAGGCTTTCATCTTCAGATTGTTGGTCTCTTTTCTATAGGTTCTGAGAGGTGAATACAGAGGTGAAAAAGGCAGTAGGAAGATTCATTACCTTTCTCCAGATCTCAGCAAGAACAGGGAAGAGGAAACAGCAATTAAATATTGATAAAAGCCATGGGAAATCCATAATCATTTAGTTACTACAAAAGGATAAATCTAAAAGAGGGACCTAGTCAGGGTAAAGAATGTTGTCAGTGTTCAGCTAGTTTTGAAGTCCTCTAACAAGAAAGTATGGCCGAACATCTGGTTCAAGAAAGCAAGAGAAATTGATGCTGTATTACGCCTTAAGAATAGGTATGGGCACAGTTTCTGCTGTGCAAGTGAATTAGTTAGTCTATCCTCTCCATGACAACCTTATACCCATGATTCTCTATTGCTGAATACTATCAGAAGAAGAAAATGTAGAATAGGATCTTGTGGTTAAATGACTGAGCTTTAAGATCAGACATGGCCATACAAGTACCTTCATCTGACCTACCCTATAACTTCTGGTATAGAATTGTCCTCAGGGGCAATGGCCATGTGAGATTCCCAAATCATAAGTCTTCACTAAGATTCGCTCTGTGTGTGTTTACTCTGCTCGCCCCTTTCCTACCAGCATAGATAAGGAACATTCAACCCACCCTGTGTGCAGGTTAATTTTCAGATGCATTGGCAACTGATTTTACAGGTTACCATTAAATGTAACCTATTGAAATCATAAACTAAAAATTCAGCTGCATAAGTCTGTAAAGCTTTATCGGTTTATACTGGCTAACATCAGATGAAGATTGAATTAATATTAATTGAAAGAAGAAATAGAGTTAATAAAAATCTGAGAAAAAAGTTTGGAATCTCTAATGACACTGGGAAACTGGAAGGTTTATTTCAATACCTTATCTATTAATAAGAAAATATTGCACAGGCTAGATGATATTTGCTAAGCTAAGAGGATTAAAGAGAAGGAAATACTGACTTCATGCATACATTGAATACTACAGAAGAGGGAAAACTGGAATACAGAGAGAAAATGAACTATTGGAATAGGTGAAAAATCTCTATTAGACTGATGGACACCTGAATCACTCTTCTCAGATGTGTCCTTCTACTTACAAATAAAGAGATCTGTATACTTTCAATCTTATGTTTTTTTAGATATGTAACTGAAAATCAGAAAAGCTTGGGTGAGTGCAGAAATGATAGGGTGGCATTGAAAAAAAAAAAGTGGGAAAAATTACAAATATTTTTTGTTGACCCTGCTTTGACACTGGGTGCCCACCAAAGCTGCTCTATCACTGCCCTCCTCAGCTGGACAGGAGAGAAAAAACATAATGAAAGGCTCATGGGTGAAGATAAGGGCAGGGAGAGATCACTCACCAGTGACCATCTTAGGCAAAGTAATTCCACTCGTGGATATGAGTTTAATTTATTACCAATCAAATCAGAGTAATGAGAAATATATTAGATACTAATGTTATCTCTTTATCCTGAATCAGCAGACTCTGTTCTGAGACATGTTTGATCCTGTTCATAAAATTCATTACACCTATTCTTCAAATTAGCTAATGCAGGGGATTTTTACTCTTTAGAAAGTTATATGTAATAACTTTTTTGTCTGGTAATAATAATAATAACAATAATAATAATAGTAATAATAATAATTATAATAATAATCTAAACAAAGAAAAACCCACAAAACCCACAGACTGGTTTTTACTCTTTTTTGTACCCCTTTAAAAATTCTGCCATTTTTCTCCAGAAGAAGCTCCTCTGCACTTTCATGCAATATTAGTTTCGGGAAAGTCAGACTGAGCATAATTCAAACTCATTGATTTCTATGGAAACTAAATTCATTCTCTTAGGCCAAAGCCCTGGAAGACTGAATGCAACTATTTCAATGAATAATTTGTTCTGGCAAAGAGACCTTCAGCCTTCAGATAAGCACAAATATAGATTCTGTCTCACAGAGTAAAATGCACTGGGAAAGCGCATTTTCTGTTCTTGCAGAATCATGTTCCCTGTATGGGTATTTGCCATTCAGAAGTCAGAAGCAGTTTCTCATGAATAGATTCTGGATTTAAATCAAATTCACTGATTCTCTTACCTTGGTTCTGAGAATGTTCATAGAAAGAGAACAAAACGCATAAAACAAAGGGGATATATTAATTTATTTTCTTTCTATCCCAATAGAAATTTTTTGCAGTTGTTTCTCAGTTCAGGAAAATAGCATAATTCAAATCCTTTCTATATAACCTACAATTGCAGAATGTCAATCTAAGAATTTTTAGGCAATTTTAAATGAATGCTATTGAAGTGACTATTCAGTAGATGAAGAATAGACATTTTAATTTCAGTTTTAGTAGGAGTGGAACATAAACAAGGCTCTCTTTCAGTATTTTCCAATAATATTCTTTTAATCTGTATTGCATTCATATTGTGTGAGCTAGTAGTCTAGACTAGGAGGCAGTATATAAAAGAGACTAAATTGTGCTGTGGCTACAATCAAACCTGATTAAGTAATGTTTCTGCATAGCATAATTTCAGCACACTTGGAAAGAACAGCTAAAAATGAGTCTGTTGAAAGAAGCTCTCTATCGTAACTCTTGAGGCTAGCTGGTATTTATTAGTGAGGTTTCCAGCTTCCAAGGCTAACTTCAGTTCCTCATATGAAAGAGTTTCCAGCAGACCAATGGTAAAACTGTCCCCTCCTAAAGTCCAGAGGGTGCACTAGGAGAGAAAAGTAAAGTGTCCGGGTGCCAAGGATTCTGGGATTGCCAGACAATATAATGTCTTCTGAAGACTATTCATGGATCCAAGCTAAAGCTCAGTCACTCAACCACTTTGGCCATGTCTGGCAGGAACATTGAATCAGAAACCTATATGAACTCCGCAGCAGCTCCAGAGTATAGGCTGTTTCCAGCCAACACTGTGGGGAACAGTCTCCTGCACAGAACAAAAACATCTGTAAAGATCAGTTTCCTGCATCTTCTCCCCCATGCCTGAACCACAAAGGATATGATATTACTGTCCCAGGCAAGAAGCCTACAGTTTTGAGCTCAAGCCAGAGAGGCTTACTCTTTTCATTTGGAAGATACTCAGCTCAAACTCAATTTATCAACTAAAATTGCACAGTTGTTGAGTGGATCTGGAATAAATGTACATTTCTTATCCACATAATTTACAGCTTATCTGGTATTCTCTGCTTTTAGTATTTTCCTGCCATGCTCAATTAGATCTCTTCCACCACCCACTTTGAAAGTGTCCGTCTTCCAGAAGTGTATGAAAACTTCTGTACAAAACCCACAAACTATGTATGCCCAAGGTTTTGCTTTTTTTTTTTTTTTTTTCAGAACGGCCACAAAAACTCACTTAAATAAACAAAATATCAATTATAAAAATGCTTGGAGAGCAGTATTTTTTTTTTGTTCGAGATGTAGTACTTAAAATGAATTGTGCCTGTATTGGTATTTGGCCTGTGGCATTTAAGCAGCATTTAAACAATTCCATGTTCCCACAGAGGTAAATGTGTCTTCTACCATTAATTATAGTAACAGTGATTGATTCTATGCCCTCAGTGCCTGTGGGAATACTCCCAGGTGATTTTAGAGGATGTGGGACTGGGGCTCAAATTCACTGTTCAGCAAGATGACCAACTCCAGAGTTGTGAATGATCAGTTGCAGGAATGTCAGTGTGCTCTTGCTGCACCACTGAAATAAAGGTGACTTTCCCATGTCCTGCAAAAAAGGAAGATGAAATCCCTATGCTTGTGTACTTCACAGAACACAAAGCTAAATTAAGCATATTTAACCATTCCTATGCATCAAATGGCTTTGATGAATGCAGTCCCACACCTGTAAATAACTCAGGGCCAATTCAGAGGTTACTAGAGGCTCTGAAAATGCATTTCATAACAGTGTTTCAGTCACTGAGGCCAAGTTTTGCTGGCCTTTTTAATGAACAGCAAATTTTCCTGAGTAGCAACCATGGAACAGCAAAGTAAGACACTACAGAGTGGTGTAACTGAAGACAAGCACAGACATCCTCTTTTGATTTGGGCAATGGGGTAGCAATCAGTTCTATAGCAAAACAGGTATATTTACCTCTTTTGGTTTTTTATTATGGTACTAGTATTCATAAATAAGAGAACTGTTGTTTAGTCTCTTGTGCTGACAACTATTACAAAAAACCCAGCAGATATTTAATGGAGAATTATAACAGAATATTTATGGCAAGTAAATTATTGTTAAATTGATCAGAACGCAAACAGGCTGCATTATTGATTGTTATAACTTTGCTTTTCAGGCAAGTGCCACCTTTTTAAAAAGCTAGCTATTAATAATTGTTGTATTAAGATGTCACTAGAAATAATACATTTCTATTGTATTACAGTGATACAAACTAAAATATTTTTGCTAGAATCCTCTAAACTGAAATAGTTCAAAAGCTCAATAATTCAATAGTTCCATTCTTAATACTTCTATCAAAACATTACACAATTGGCCTTGTGTAAAATTTTAATTCTTGCATTTGCTACTATCTTTTGAAAGGTATTCAGCAGCCTAAACAAGCAGGGTGATCTCTAGAAGGACTTTTTGAAAGAACCTAGATTTAAAAAACCCTCATATGTTTGAAAAGCGTGATAGATATTTCAATCAAAAAATTCAGTAGGTATCAACCTCTTTGTACTTTGGATGAGTATTACCTTCTGCTTGGTACTGTGAATTCAAGTGGAAATTAAGTTCTCAATAGGAGGCCATAACCAGTACTGCAGGGTATTAATTTTAACACAATAAAATGATATCTTTTGATAAACACCTAGGTTATAGGTTATCACAATTCTATTTCACACTTTTTTACGGTGTACCATAAACTTGCTTCAATATGGAAACTGCTATCTGCTTCCAAAGAACAGCAGGGAAATCCCATGAAAACTGCAATTATAATAACTATAAAGAATTAAAATAGCTCCTGGGCACTTTTTATTATTGTTGTTTTCAGTTGTCAAGGGGAAAAACTGAACAAAGAAAAAGAAAGATGTGCTCCCAGCAATAGGGAAAGCATTTAAAAGGATCCTGTAAACAAGCGGACGACAATTCATTCAGGGCTATACATTTATAAGTGAAAAAACCCAAAAAGTATGTTTGAAAAAAAAGTAAGACAGGGCAGTAAGAGGTCTCCAGTTTGAAATGTCCTGTGGGAACTGCAAAGCAACTTGTAGCAATAAACCTTTACAATGATTAACTAATGGTAGCTGAAAAGACAGATTTAGAGGTGGTAGAAAAGTAGATACTCTCCTATTAACAGCCACAGTGCCACCTGAAGAGAGAATATGTTTCTTTTGCCATCAAAAGACTCAAAACTTCTGGATTTTTTAATGTTAAATAAGATTGATGGATGTTCTTCCTATGGACTCTACCAGTTGATTTTTATTCCAACAAAAATTACTAGAGCAGTGAGACAGACAACTAAAGACCTGTTGTGGCTCCTTTATCTTAGTGGTAATCTCCAATAAAACCTGAGTTTATTTTTGCATAAGCCACTGAAAACAATCCTCCTCTGGACCTGTAATGACAAGATCTGGAGACACAGAAATAACTTTTTAAATGGTCTTCTTTGAAAAAAATGATTGGCAGAGAGCTCTTACTCTGCCCGTGAGACAGGCAGAACAGTACTTCAATGGAGCTATGGCAACTGCACCAAAACAGCATGAGCTGGTCAGTGGGGCATCAGGCAGGACAGAAGATGAAAGGCTGCTTTCTCTATAAATATCTGCTGCTGCTGTTGTCATTTTAGTTGATTTGGTACCACTGAACATCTTCAACTAGAAGATCAAACTTTTGGGGACTACTTAGAGGAGCTTTCAACACAGAGACCTGTGTGTTTCTAATCTACCAAGACATATGGTTTTTCTGGGGAGATCAGGAAAGGTTCAGTTTAACCCAAATGAGAAGAAAAAGTATGGTTCTTTCCCTCAAAATAATTACTAGATCGTAAACCTTCCCTAAGGATATCCTTGCCTTAGAATATAATATGCCGTCCCTTTGACGGTCCTCTCGCTGCTGAGGGAGCACCATCATCTGCCTCTGGCCAGCCCAGCTCCACACTGAGCAACCTCTCAGCCCAGGATCATTTCCTAGAACTGTCCTAGCTAAGGTTTGCAAAAACATTTTCAGATCTTGTGTTTAACCTCAGGCTCCTTCCAAACTGTCAGTGTGGCCCCCACGCAGACTTGTCAGTGTCTGCCAGATGCTCCATCATTCCAAAATGTGCTCTTCTGGTAGAGTTGTCACAGCCCTGAGAGCAGTTGTATGTAACTCACACAGACATGAGGTTTGGAGAGATTCACAGGCTAGATTTACACTGTTGAGGTCCTCATCAAGACAAGATTCAAGTAGTCCTCATCCTTCACATCCAGGTTTCTATAAAGGGTAAGAATAGAACAGGTGGTGTGAGGTACTTCAGAAAATCCTTTTAAAAGACGTTGGGAAGAACAGAGCTGCACAAGGCTTTGGTGCTGTACACTTATGTGCACAGTGGAAGACCAAGAGACAATAGACATAATATTGACTATGAATAAGGAAAAATTTTCACAGTGAGAGTGGTTAAGTCCTGGAAGAGGTAGCCCAAAAATCTGTCAAGTCTATGTTGGAGAAACACAAACTCAATGGACAAGGTCCTGAGCATCTTGATCAGCTCTCACGTTAGTTCTGCTCTGAGTAAATCCTGCTCTACATGACCTTCAGAGATCCCTTTTTCCTTAATTATTTCTATAGCTCTCTGATTGTACAGCTGATTCCCTGATTTACTTTTCCGATGAACCAACGATTCCAACTGGTGGCTAGAAGACTTCCCAGAATTACAGTTCTTGAAAGATCTTTCTTTAGTAAGACAGAATTTTGGGAAAGGGCATGTAAAATCAAAAGTAAATGCCATGCTTTGCTTCTACCACTGGAGTCACTGGCAAAATAAGGGCATAAGAAGAATTTCTTTTGTTTTTAATAAGATGTTACTAATAATATTTCACAAAAATCTCGTATTTCACAAAAATCACAAAAATTGAATAAATGAAAATATTAAATGGAATGAAAATGAAAGGAATGAAAATATTAAAATTCAGCCTTTAATCCAGACTGTAGGTGCTGCTAAACTCTGTAAAGTTTTGATAGATGACTGAATGGAAAGTGATTGTACAAGAAGCTTTTATTATGGTTACTCAGTGACTCTGCTACTTTTCAAATACAGTCAGATGGGAAGCAAAAAAGAATGTCTTTCTCTTCCTAAGTGCCAGCTCTGCAAACTCTCCTTAAAGTTCAAGAGGCTTCTTAGTACAACGTTGCAAATAATAAGTATTCTGGGTGGGGTTTTCAGGGCAGTGTGGTGGTTTTTCTGCTCAGACCCCGCTGATTTTAGCAGATGGCATCCTTAGAAGAGAACTCTTCCCCCCCCCC
>VZRV01008672.1:121394-272241 GCA_013398115.1 Falcunculus frontatus
CCCCCCCCCATTTTTTCTCATTTAACTGTTCATACTGCATCAGGCAAAAGAGACTCCAGCTGTCTAAGAGAACCGACTTTGTGGCACTACATGAGGCATAAACCTAATTGAAGCATACATTTATCACTATGCTTTTACCACCACAGTAATGAACCAAACAATATCTTCCCTTTGTGCCTTCTCAGTTCTCATTTGGTGAAATCTGGTCACAGTTTGATTTACAAAGATCAAACTGAAAGACATGTTAACTATTTAACCCACCATATCTGGGAAATTTAAAATTAATATATTTGCATATGTCCTGCTTAAGGAATTTGACCACCTCACAGTCAGAAGTATTCCAGTGCTGCTAAACGTGATTCAGCATGAAGGCAAGGAACAAAGAAGTTGATAAACATCACTTTTTCCATATAATCTTTGTGAGAATTTAATTTAAGCTATCAGTTGAGTCACATTCTACAATCATTCCCCTAATTCTAAAGTAGTTTGGGGACTCAGTTGGCACAAGAAACCTAGAAACACACAATTAAGTTTGAATAATGGCATCTTCTTACATCAACATAGCTCATTATTTAATACTATCAAAACATCAGCTTTAATTACATCTGAGTAGCTAACAATAAATATAATAGATTTTTTTTCTTTCTTTCTATTGTCTCTGCTAAGGGCCCCCTCTTTTTCAAGTATGTACACATACTGCTTGAACAATGCAGTTTCCCTGACTGTGCCTATAACCTGATTTAGTTACATTTGTGCTTTATATCAACTGGGAAATAAATGAGAGTATACCTGGTTATGAATTCCTGCATGTGAACATTGGAATTATCTGAATAACTAGCAAACTTCCTTATACACAGCTAACAACCTTACTTCAAGAGGATGGGGAAAATACAGGCTTGGCAAGGCAAAGATTTTGTGTTGTTTATTCAGTGCAATTACCAGAAAGTAGAGACATTGTCCTACACTGCAGGATATGATAATTACACAGAGCTTCAGCTGGAAGACCTTTTTGTTGGACAACTCAGGTTCCACTAACAAACTCTAGAGTGCGCCTGAGCCAACTTTAATCACTTAAAGTTCCCTGGACCAAAACAGGAATCTTGCTTATGTCTACAGCCCGAGGAAGAAAGATTAGCCACCTCCAGAGGGCAAGTCAGATCACTGCAGTGTGAATGACTGTGAGATATGGAGTGACTGTGGCAGTGTGAAGAGTAGCTGGAGCAGTCCATCTCTCTTTAGCATCTATAGAAGGAGCTACAGGACCACATTAGGTTAGATCTCTATCTTTTACACCACTCAGAGTGTGTGAAAGAACCTTGTCCTGAGAATACAGCCCATGCATGCACAGCTGAGACAAGTGTTCTTCAGAACAGTGCTCTTCCTCCTCTGCTGCCCAGACCCAGAATTGGGAAAGGGAAGTACACACTTTTCATATTGTAACTGATCACATCAACTCAGTTATTTGTATCTACTAATAAAGAATATCTGGAAGTTATTCAGCCTGGCAAAGAGAAGGCTCCAGGGACACCTGATTGCAACCTTTCAGTACTTAAAGGGGGCTACAAGAAAAACAGAACTTTTAACAGGGCCTGTTGCAATAGGACAAGTGATAATGGTTTTAAACTAAAGTAGGGTCAAATCAAAATACATACAAGGAAGAAGTTTTTTAGAGTGAGCGTGATGAAACACTGGCATAGGTTGCCCAGAAAGCTGGCAGATGCTCCAACCTAGGAAACATTCAGGGTCAGGCTGGATGAGGCTCTGTGCAACCTGATCTAGTTGAAGATGTTCCTGCTTATTGCAGGGGGATTGGACTAGATGACCTTTAAACTCAAACCATTGCATGATTCTAGAAACAAGGGACACCTTCTCACGAATGAATGCTTTCTTGAACTTCATGCTGTTGAACAGGACCAAACAGAGTGTTTCATGCTTACTTATTCCGCATGAAAAGGGTGAGAACACTACAAAATTAGAAGCCTCAATTCCATATCTGCCCCAGAAGGTATTCATCTTTTTACAGTCCAGTAGCATTCACAGAATAGCACAGCCTTTGTGATTTACTGTACTGTTGTTTACTTTGTTCTTCAGTAGGAAATTACCTAGTGCAAATATTTTGAAAAACAGAAGAAAGCATTGAGTTTGGTCATAAGCTGTAAAATACTGGTAATAATTTGTGACAGGGGCCACTACTTTGTTTGAGTTCCTGTAGTCCATATTAAAGCCTGTTACATTACTACACCCTAAAGAGTCTACAGAAAGATGCTAAATAAAATCTCCAATTTTTATATCCCTAAAACTAAGACAGATCAATTTTACCGTAGGAACAGATTGACTCTTTCACTGATGAGTAGGTTTTATAATTTTTTTAGTTACAAGTTGTTTCTTTCCACGCTGAATTCTAGCTGACATATACAAGCATCTATCAGGTGTCAAAGGGCATGCAGGTAAATGGAGGTGATCATAGTTTTTGTTGAAAACTTAGGCAAGTCTACAAGGAGCATGTTGATCTGACAATGCTGCCTAAGTTATCCTTAAACATTTTCACACTGTGGAATAAAAATGAGACCCTGCCAGACAAATATTTGTAAAAAAATATTCATATTGCTTCATTGTCAGCCAAAAGAGAGATTACTAAGTTGTTGAAATCAGGCAAAACTCCCACTCATAACTCTTGGCTGGAAAATATGTATAGATTTGCTCCACTGAAAAAGGCTTGCTGTCAAATCAGCAGATGAACACAAGATTTCAATGAGATAAGGCATTCGCCTTTCTGGGCCTTTGTCTAATGATATACTGATGGCATTACCAATGAGCCTATTGCTATTTCCTGCCTTGCAATTAATCTCTGAACTTGTTACATTTCTGATTAAACAAATAATTTCTCCTTCAAGAGTTAGGTTCTGGCTCTGGAATCCCCCTCCAATGAGTAAACCACAGCAAAATGAATAAAACCAACAAACCATCCCCCAGCGGTCCTCAGATTGCAAGACATTAATCTCCAGTGATTTACAGAAGACTTTCTTACAGTCTCTGCCACTACCCAATCTAAGGTGAGCAATGGCATTGTCCAGACTAATCAGGGTGCAGGAAAATAGACTGACTCATGGCTGAGCATGCACCTGTGTCTCTTGCTTTCTGTGAAAAGGACTCCCCAAACAGCTGCTCGGATTAGCAGCCAGTAACAAATGTAGGACTCTTACTTTCCCCTCTGTTTTTAACTTTGCTGCTCATTTACGCATTGTGCATATTAGTAGCTTGTTATTTTAATAGTTATCACATAAGAAAGAATGAAGTGCGTCATGGGTTATGTGTTCGGTGCTTTTGAGAAAAAAAAAGAGCTCTGTTTGCTTTGGCAACTGCAGCTCCAGTAATTTGTCTGAAGAGGAGATGGTAATCTAACAGCATATGGCTGCAGATATAAATACAGATCTAGAATTATATACAGACACACTATACATTAAAATGAGAAACATTCCATGGGCAGTTGGTCACAGTGATAATTCCAAAATGCAGGATTTAGTTACCATTCTCAAGTATTTATCCCTCACTATTCACAGTATTTTGTACTCTCAAACGCTTATTGTAATCTAAATTTATCTGGACGATGGCAGATGACCAGATTTATCCCTAACTGCTCAAGGCATGCCATTTTCCTCAGATGCATCTTATTATACCATGCAAAGAGCAGAATGAGACAAAACTATATGGTGTGGTTCAAATATGCTATGATTTATCTGTACCATTAGTTTTCAATAGAGAGAAGAGAGAAGTGATGAATCTCTATTAACTCCTAGGGAGAATTATGGCTTGAGGAATGTTATTTAAAGTTCTTCATCATTTGAGTCCATGCATACAAAAGAGCAGACTCTTATACACAGTGAAACAAGCAAGAGCAATGGAGGTGCTTCAGTCTTGAGCACTTCTGGAGTCAGAAGGTTTTGATGAAGTATAATAACAATAGGAAGGCACCCAAGGGTGCTACATGTATTTCAAATTTAGCTCTTCTAACTTTAATTTATATCCAAATTAATTTTGGCCCATTACTTTCCTGAAAAAATGTCCTATTTTTCAATTAATAAACCTTTGAAATCAATGTGATTTACCCTCACTTCTTCAAGTTTCCATATTGCTGAGCTGTCAGGTTATTTCTGGTTTTTAGACTGATTGCTGCATTACCACACTAGTATGTGGATCAGCCTACACAATGGAGAATGTGGCTTCAAAACACAAAACAAAAAAGCAACTTTGCAATTTCACTGGTGAAAGTGAAATCTTCATTCCTTAAGTATTTGGATATCAACATATGGCCGTCACCTGTGTGCACTCTGTTTGGAAGATGTAAGCAGCAGTGTTCCATGGGGAGGACTGGAGAGAAAAAAAAACCAAATGAAAAATTCAGATTTGCTTGGAATAAGTATCTGGGGAAAAAAAAAGAATAAAAATTAGAAGTAAGTTCTCCGCTCATGTTTATCTGATTATTATCAGGGCTGTTACTAGGATCATTACTGCTGTTTGCTTACTGCTGTGTTGAGGCAGTTTGGCACATGTATGCAGTAATGAAGAATGGCCCTATGAGTGTGAAAACACATTCCTGACTAAATTTACCATTAAGCATAATCTCAAGTACTACTGAGATATACATTATTTCAAGTATACCAAAGGGGAAGAAAACAACCCCAAACCTTAGATTTTCACAGCATGTAATTTAATCATCCAATGCCATTTTAAGATGCTTTTAAGTGTCTTGCTGATCAAACAGCGAAAGTATCTACAGAAGCCATCAGTAATTGACACTTTAACAGGCATTGTCTAACTGTTAAAATTTTATATTGAACCAAGAATCAACTCTAAATTCAATAGGAATTCTAAGGAGTTAAAATGCCTCAGTAATTCCAATTATTGAGACCAAACAACAACAAAATAGAAAGGAAGTTATATACAAAGATAAAAATATTTTTTTTTCTACCGTGAATCTTTTGTCAAAATAACTAAACTGATTCTGATAATGAATAGCAGTTTATCATTTGTTGCTGAGGGATTTTTGTTTCCTTATATTATTTTGCAGATAAAAGGAGTTAGTCACTAATGCAATAATATAGAAGAGTATGAATTAGCTTTCAAACCTATGATGCACGTCAGAGTGATCTATCATTATTTTTAATCAGATTGTTTTAAGAGAAAGAAGCAAAACGTGAGTTGCAATTCTTGTTTTATCACTGCTGAAGCATGAGGTGATTTTTTATAAGCCTGACTTGCCAATCTGACCTTGAAAACAGTTTTATTCATTAACCCTCTGTTGACAAAAGAAATACTGTTCTAGTCGGAAGGCAAGTCTTGACTTTTCTTTACAAAAAGGAAAGATTAAGCAATCCATAATGCCATTGTCAAACTATGAAATGAATTCAACAGGATGCAGTAGAAACATGTGGCAAGAAATGTTTTTCAGACCCTAGGCATTAATAGCAAAGGGTTCAAGCTCATTCTGGATGAATTTCGATTGCTGCAGTAAAGATAATATCTCTCTTCACATAAAGGTAAAAAGTCGTACACTGGCACACTGTGAATAGCTTTTTGTTGACCATCATTAAAGTCTAAGTAAATCCATAAATCCAGAAAATAATGGAAGACCTGTGAAGAGCACCTGGTTAAGTCTGGTGTTTTAATTTACACAATGAAGTAAAACATATTGCCAAATAGTCCCACTTTTTATTTTTTATAATGTTTTTCTGGCATTTCCAGTATACACTTTGCTTTCTATTCTTTCATACAGAGAGGAACAATACCTAAATATTTACAGCAGCCATTACTTATGTAAAACAGTGGATAAGTTTACAAATGTCATAACCAGCAGCAGATACTCGGGTTATCAGATATGTACTGTAAAGGCATTATTTAGTTTAGTTAGACTGTGACATTCATCACAGTATCCAGGTGCCTTACAGCTGCTCAGAGAAATATTTGTTAACAACTGGTGTAGTTCAAAAGAGTTGGTTCAGAGCAGAGATCATTTGTTGGTATGCCAGACTCAGCTCTTGAAAATTAACCCCATGGCCAAAACATATGGATTAAATGCATGCAAAAATTAATAGATTAGGGGGCACGAAAAAATTAAAACTAAATAGTTTATACACTTTGGATGTTACCATACAGCAGAAACAAGAAAATTCCAGACAAAAAGTCCTCTTCCAAGAAGAACACATACCGCTGCTTTACTGGAGCCCAGCCCATGGGACCAGTGGTGAAGCTGCAATGAAAGACAACATGAGGCAGTGCTGGAGACCACGGAGACCACCAGGAACAGAGCCAACCACTGCTTTTAAATTATAGCCAACACCTTGATTTTCATCCAGTGTGCAGAGTGAGCCAGTACAGAGACACATGTTCAAAGAGCTGTGTGTTCTAACTGGCCTAGCCCACCTAAGTGCCTTTCTCCCTCTGCCAGCATCCTACACTTAGATCCTTTTCTTCCTTTTTTCCCTGGCTCAACTAAAAAAGAGTCTCCTCTTCTTCAGCTACTCTCAGGAGAGCTTTTCCTTTTGTTTCATCTCTTCTACCTTCTAGTCCTGACCACCTAGGAACTGGAGTCATGCCATAATCTGGCCCTACTCCTTTTCAAAGTAGCTTTAACTGTAAAGTTATTTCTAAAGGCAGAAATTAAGCAATGCTGAAGCGTGTCATCTCCTTCTGCAATTCTCTCCACCTGCCCCAAAATAGCTGACCCTTGACAGAACCACAGCACCACAAAGCTTCTGACATAAGAATGAACTCAGCTGCAGTATTTTGGCATTCACTTATGATTGCTCCCACCTGTCTCTATTATTTACACAATGGTGTTTTGGAGACCAGGTCAGCATGAGGAAAAGTTTACCAATATAACTGTCCTGGCAAACCATCCTTGTGTGGGTGCAGCTTCTACTGGCCAGGGAGAAAAGAAAGTAATTTTACTGGCACAGAAAACATTCGTTCCCAAGTGAAGCAAGTTATACTTGCAAAAACACTTTCCATCCCAGTATAACCATATCTACACTAGGCTGCTGACAATATAAACAAACGGTTAAAATAAAAATAACCTTAGTTGATACTGTTGTGCTGGAAAATGCACCTGCTGTAGATCAACAGCAAATTTTATGGCCAAATTTTATGGCGGAAAAGACAGTTCTATGGATAAGCGAAGCAAACCTATCTTCTCTAGTAAGAAAAAGGGTGGGGAGGAAGAGACCAACAATGGATTCGTAAATATGAAATATTCATTATTTCTGACAGTAATTGTTTCCTGTGAAAATTTATAAATAGGGTAGAGTAAGTAATCTAATTATCTTGGCCTTTTATTGGGCAATCAGGGCATTTGAAGGGGGAGCGCAGTACAAAATATTTCAGACTTACCATGGGAAACTGGCTAAAAGTGGGACTTTCCAAGGAGGGTCCTCATATTGTAAAAGTGCATGTTGACTCATCCAAATTTAAAAAAAAATCATTTAGGCTGAGGTAAAATGGAAATTAAAAGCTTCTCCTCCTTCTTTCTTAGGGTTAAAACCCATCATTAAGAGAGAATAAAAAAACAGAAGCACTGACAGCTGTGGCATTTACAGGTTCATTTTTTTGTTTCTCTTCAGAGACTTCCATAGAGGAGCCATTTTCATTTTTCTTGCTGACTCAAAGAGTTCTGGTGTTGCAGAAAATGCTTAAGCTTTTCTTAATTGTTACTGTTGCACAAAGAAATATCTGTGTTGTTACTGCCATTAGAACTGCTATCGGTGCTGTTGTGCAATCTGTTTTCGAAGGAGGTCTGGCAGCATGAGTGCTCTCATTCCTGACTTGCTGCTGCCCAGGGCAGTGGGTGACTGTGACAACATCTTTTATTGTTTTCAGCTTCCAAAAGGTAAGCCTCATACTTGCAAAGTGTGAGAAAAATCTCATTTTGTCTTTGTTTTATTGAACAGCTGTCATGCTGTCAATGGGAGTTGTTCATCAACAGTACTTCACAGCCCTAATTGCAAAACCACCCTCTCCCCTAGTAAGGACAGGACAGGCATGTGTCTGGCAGGCACATAGACTGTCTGAAACCATGAAGGAAGTGGCTAAATCAACCTTTTTCCATTATCAGGCACAGCTCTGCCTTCAGGTGAAATTGTTTATACTGTGCATAGGCCACTGAGGAAACCCTGTTAAAACCTAAAGCTTCAGTGGTGTGAATAGGCCTCTGTTGGAGGGCAAGTGGAGAGCAGGCCATGCAGAAGGGGGAGGCCTTGCTGTCCTACTGGGCTGAAAACAAGATGCTCTAAGGGAATATTAGACTTCAGTTTCAGACTTGCTTCTGGTGGTGTGGTAGCTCAAGTCACTTGAGCTCTTGGGGCAGCAGGGTAAGGAGGCTATGAGCTAAAATCAGTTAGCTTGGAATTATAGTCTCAAAATATCTTGATCCTATACAAACAGAAGACATGTTTCTATGTTTCTACCAAAAATCTCTCAAAGACTGTCAGTGCAGTATTTCAGTTTTTGTACTCTTGTGCCTTTTCCAGTATACATTTTGTATGCATGTACCTTATTGCCATAAAATTGTTTCTTTTAGATCTCATGCCTTAATATACATAAATTCCTTAAATATATACACTATATGCTTACACCAGCAGAGCTGATTTAAACAAGTGTTTGCAAAGCCAAGTTTCGGGGTGGATGTTTCAGTTTTTTTGATTTTTTGTAATTTCAGTGAAAGTAAAAGGAACTTTTCGAATACTGCACAAAAACATCTAAAGCATTTTCTTCCTGAAGGGAAAAAGTTGATTTACTAGACCTGAGCTCCATGGCTTGCTGTGCCAATGACTCACTGGGCACATCTCTGTGATTTGTAGCAGCATCATTAATGTCTGTGCAAGGTCTCCCAGCTTTACGACAGAAAGGGTATGCCATTACACAGGAGTAGCTCCAATCAGGTCATTGAATCTCCTCAAGGGAGCCAAGTTTCATCTGTGTCTGGATGTTGGTAGGAACATGGATTTAGGATACAGGATTTAAAGAACCTAAGGTGCAGAGTACTGACTGCATTGACTCCACTGCAGGGAGAAAGAACTTGCCAATAGCTTCTTATGGAACCTTGTTTTGCTTTTCTGTGTTAAAGCTTCCTTTTCACTTTTCGGGGCCACTTGCTGCTGCATCACTGCCATTACTTGCACACACTCCTAATTGCACTTGAGTCTCACTTAGATTAATTTTATGACACAGGATTTTATAACAGTGAATGTAAGACTAGCAGGCAGAAGACTCTTTCAATCACGAAACCACAGAAATTAGACAAAGAAAGATATCTTATTAAGTCATTTACTCCCTCCTAGTGCCAAATGATTGTTTTCTAGAGGACTTACTTGAGCGCTTTCTCCAGTTACATTTCAAAAGGACTCAGCCACACAATAACCCACAAAACACAGCTCATATTTTCATGGACCTCGCTACTCAGAAAGCTTTTTTGGAAAGTCCATCCTAAAATTAATTTGACTTGTATCTGCCATTCTGATTCTCCTTCTCAGACCCAACCATAATAATCCCCTTTCCCCTCTTTCAATGTCCAGCCTTCTGATCTCCTTACTGGGATTATCAGAATTGGCCCTTCCTGCTGTATCTTTTCTCTTGTGTAAAACCATACTTATAGTCCTGGAGGGACCAAACACACATGCAGAACGTTATTTGTTTTCCCCCCAGCTGTCAGCTACCAGTACTGGCTGGCTGTGACAGGAGCAAGGCAGACATCAAATTACAACAGCAAAGAAATATTCTGATATTAACACTTCAATGTCAAACACTTGGTCGGTGTCAGTGTGCCAAAAGTTTTAGTATAGTAGTTCCAGCAATACTCCTCTCTTTCTCTTTAAAAGATTGAACAGCACAGTAGTTATTCACAAAAGGGATCTACAAATACATCTATATACATGTGTGTATATATACATATATATATATGTGTGTGTGTGTGTGTCTCTGTACGGAGAGATGTATACAAAATAACACCACTGAAGATGAGTGACTTTAGACGGTAAAATTTCAAGATTTAGACCACCACATAGAGGAGATTTAAGTATAAGACATTCAGGGTAAGAATCACTAATTCCCTCAGAGCTAAAACTTCCTGCTTCAGCACAAAGAAAAGCCTGGGGATATCTGTCCTTTGCAATGTTCTGGTGGTTTTTGTTGTCTTCCTTTTTTCCGTGTCTGTCACTAGCAGTTGATAACTTGTCTTCCCACTCTGCAGATCCACACCTGGCAAAGCAGTGTCACCTGTCAGTCACTGCTTCAAAACATGTAACTCCATACAGCAGAAGACTTTAAAGTAGCATGTGCAGAGAATTTCCTACATTTAAGATGTGTGATGAATTTTTCTGGGTGAAAGAGAAGAAACAACACAAAGAAAAAGGAAGGTAGGAAAGCAGTAAAAAAAATGTGGTGATCAAAACCAGAGGATTCCTGGAGAAAAAAGGGTTAAATCTTCAACCCATTTTTTCCTTCTCTTTATATAGGAGCCAAGGGGATGGCTGATACTTTGCTACAACAGCAGCTGATTCTCAAAATAAGTGTTGGGAAGGGCAATCAGACATTCCCCTCTTGAAAAATAAATTCAGACATCATTAGGCAGACACAGTTGTTCCTGATGTTCACAAGGAAATCCGGGTGGCAGACAATGAGTACCCAGCCCTTCTCTCAAAATATCAAACCTGCCTGTTCTCTTCTGAAATTCTCACTGCGTCTGCTTTTGAAAATAGTCAAACAGCTTCGAGTTCGAGCTTCCCCCATCTGCTGACTTGCAGTCTCTCTTTCATCCCCACTCCTGTACAGAGGCTTCATGCTCCTGCCAACAGAAATCCCCATGCCACTGTCTCCCAGGAGGAGACTCCTTCCTACTTCTTTCTTAAAATATTTTTCCCTCCAGTTTTTCTGAGTAATGCCTCAACCACTGCTTCTACGAGAGAAGAAGTGGTGGACAGCAAAGCATGTCCAAACCCTGCTGTAGAGATAACAATTTTTGGGAAGGCTCTTACTGAAGTATTTAGACACTCATAGATAATTGATTCGGCTTTGACTATTTGTGAGGAAGAGAAAAAATTGCTTTTTAATGGACCCAATATAGGGTCCATTATAGGAAATTGTGTCTGCTATAAGGAAATTGTGTCTGCTTATGGGTTTCCTACCTGCTAGGTGCTAATCTATTGAGTGGTACCAAGGACAGCTTGGGGGATGTCAAGGGGTGCACAGCAGAGTCAGTGCACAGAGGTCAGTGAGGAGTCTGCAGTCCCTCTCTGAGGGAAAATAGCATCCAGCTTCTGCCCCCCACCACACCTGAGCCTGGGCACTGTACCTCTCACAGAGGCAGGATGCTGTGAGGAGGTGATGCTGGCATCCTATCTCCTCCTGATTTTGAGATTGCCAGGAGGTGGGACTCTCACTACCTCCCACAGTGGCAGCTTTTTCTAACTTATGCTGTGGGCCTGACAATAACATTTTTCTTTCGTTAAGAATAAAAAATGCAGTCTAGGTAACCATGGTAGAGAAATTGCTGATCTTAGGGTTTAGGGAAAATTCACATACTTTGTCCACCTTCTTCACTGAGGACAGCCATGGTTACCCTCTCTACTTCTGATTTCTTTCTTTTCTTTAATATTTCCGGTTAGTTAGATTCTGATTCCATAAATGTCTGTGTTTACCCATAGCCATACCAGCAGTCCACCTCTAGAAACAACTGATGCCTTGGAGAAAGGTGAATGCATGCAGAATACAGCATTAAGAGTGCCATCTTTCATTGTAAAACTCTAAAAGTGAACAAAATATACACAGGATTAAATAGCCTGTGGAAGGATTTAAGCAACAAAAATAGATGAATGAGACAATGAGAAAATAACAACATCAGTACGTTTTATCTAAATAAATATTTTACATTGGAAGGGCAGAAGCTGTCAAACTGTAAAGCATGAAAGTTGCCTGAGGCCTTTGATACAAGATACAGACTTTTTCCAGAACACATAAACTAAGAGTATAAATTGATGTAAGTACTTTTCATCTCTCCTTTTTGTCCATGATGTAATTATTTTGGCAGTTAATAAGACATTCAGGGTTGCACCTCCATCTTTCTTAACTTGATACAGCCAACAGATAAAATAATCCCCCGCAACAATTCAACCCCTAGCTATGAGTCACTGTCTCTGATGAAGATGTGTCACTCTGTGTTATCTTGGGCACAAGAAACAGCCAGGGCTTTTTTGGAACTTTTTCACTGGGAATTAGAATTTCCTGGGGTGTTTATTCAATTTGTATGTATTAAGCACCCAAACAAAGGGTCGTTGACTTGCCTGTTCTCAGGCACTGAACTCTTCAAAGACACAATAACATGATGGATAAAGGGGGAGACATGGGATTAAATGAGCTAAGGAGGAATCAAAGACAAAGCAGTCTCTCAAATACACACATACGCAAGTGCCCTTCTCCTCCATTATTCTCACACAAGTCTCAAGGATTTCTCTACCAGGAGGGCAGAAAGTATGCCACAAATCCGAACTCTTTTCATTACAATAGACCCCTTTCCTTTGGATCAGAACACATTGATTTAAAATCTCTAAATTAATTTTTGTGTATTTAAATATTTTTCATCAGGTTTTATTTTTTTATCATTCTTTTCCATGTACCAGAATTATATTCCCTGAATGGTTTAAGAGAGAATCAGTTTTAAGTACATACAAAGTAGATTCCCAGACAGCAGCAAGGCCCAAGAATCAGATGGACTATGAATATCTCTGTGGTATTGCCTCTGCTTTCTTCCAGGTGAGAAATGAGTGATGAAGGGTTACTTAATGGAATACTTTTGTGCAATTAGACAGGGTGGAGGAAGAAACTTTAGTCTGCTTTTCCCAAACTGTGTTTGTGATAGTTATTAGGAGCTTATATCATGTTATCTCCAAAACTGAAACACCGTAAACATGCATTCACAATAGGGACTTCAGAAAATAGGAAGAGATTATCTGAAATACAGTTAGAAAAATCAGATGTTATGGGAACAGACAGCAGATATGCAAGAAGGAAGACCTGTGAAACTACCAGGCAGTCAGCCTCATCTCCATCCCTGGAATGGTGATGGAGCAGACCTTTCTGGAGCTCATCACCATCACTTTTGTCTGTGACTCTGGCAACAGGGCAAGGAGCAGTGCCCATAAACCGAAGTACAAGAAGTTCTGCCTCAACATGAGGAACAGCTACCATACATTGAGGGTGGCAGAGCACTGGAACAGGCTTCCCAGGGAAATCATGGAATCTCCCTCTCTGAAGACATTCAGAACCCACCCAAATGTGTTCCTGTGTAACCTGCTTTAGGTGACTCTTGGCAGGGGGGTTGGACTGGAGGAACCCCAGGGGTCCCCTTCAACCCTGATGATTCTGTGGTTAAAAAAAAAAAGAAATTACTAATCCTGCAGCTACCAATACTGGTTTGGAAGCATGTATAACTAGTACAAGTCAGTATGCCACAATGCTGATTTCTCCCACTGCCTTTCCCTGCTGAAGACAGGTGGAAAGCACCAGCAGCATTGATGAAGTCCAAAGCATGTTGCTCTTCTCAAGATTTACAATGGTTGGTACTAGAAGCAAACTTCAATATCTGACAAGTAAATATGAATGGCCGAAAAGTGCCCAGGGCATCATGATGGTTCTGAACAGTCTTTGCAAGGATTACTTTGCTATTTTGCTTTTGTAACCCATACTGGGCTCTTCAGCATGCAGAAGAATGCATTCACAGCCCTGTTTGAGGAGTTAATTCTGGAGAAGTAATACAGCTCTCTGAAGCACTTACAGAAGCAAGAGACTACCATCCTCTCAGGATATCACAGTAGGTTCCTTTTGCTCCATAGCCATGCTGCTAACACTGATGAGTCTACTTCTGGGTTTAGCTGGTTGCTTGCAAAAACCAATGAAACCATTTTGCATCTGTTCTATGGAGAAAGCATGAGATGAACTTGTTGCTCCTAACTGTGGTGGTCCATTTTCTCTGTCTGAGAGTAGGGGTCCAGCAGGCTGCTGGGCTAAATATGTTTGCCTAACATATATAGCGTGTATCCTAATCCCTGCAAATGTGTTGCAAGTACTGTGAACTGAAGGTTGTCACACAGGCGTGTCATATTCATAACCAAAGGTCTTCTAAGAGGCAAGAGAATAGTATGAAGTTGAGGATATGTATGTATTCTTGCGTATACATTTACTGCCTTAACCTTTTCCATCTACATCCTGTCAAAAGATGCTCCACTGTAGGTGCTTCTATTCTTGGTTTTGGGAATACCTATTGACTCATATATTGCTTACCATCACCTATTGTTGGAGGGGAACTGATACTTCTGGACTAAACTTCTACAGCACATATCCCAGAAGACTGATTTCTCCCAAACCTTTTCATGGTTATACAGAATAATCAGCTATTCATACCAGGGTAGGAGCTAAGAGAGCAGGAGATTCCTGAAGCAAAGACTGGACAGCCCAGGGAACATCACAGAAGATAAGGAGATCTGCAAATCAGCCCTGTGAAGTCTGACTAACATTCTTGATAAGTAGAGCCTAAATGTGGCGTTAGTCTCACCACATGTGGAAGGCACCTAGAGGGTACAGCAGGAATGGTGTTTATGGTCTTGCTTTCTGAGGACTGCAAAGGTGAGTGCAGAGAGAGAGCAGGCCAGTGTCATCAACTCCAGGAGTCAGGCCCAACTCCATTCTCAGCTTCTAGAAAGCTAACACCTTCCAGGCATTTAAGGGTTGCTGCAAATCCTGCACATCTGCATACACCTCTGGTTCTGGCTCTACCTCTGGAACAAGCACTTGCTTTGAGCCATCCAGATGTCTTGAAGAGCACTGTGTGTGAAATGCAGTGTTTCCAGGTGCCTCCCAGGTTATATCCAACTCACCTCCCTCCCTTCTCCTTGCACGTCCTCAACTCCAGACGACTTTCCTCTTGTAAACAGAGATGGTTAGGGAGACTATCCTGATGAATGTAGCAGCTGGACTTTTGAATTAATCAGATTCCCTAAAAACAAGTCTCTGACCTTGCCTTACAGCAGTGTCAGTTGAAAGGGCCACCAGTGGCATTAGTGAAATTACCATAAAATTACAAATGGCATGAAAATTTCAAACGGGAAAGTGCAGTCCCAGTTTTTCACAATACAAGAAGGAGCATTCAGTGAAATGACCAGGCAGTTGGTTGAAAGCAAAAGCTTTTTCACTTAAAACATAGTTACGGAGTTCGTTGCACTGGTATGTTGTGGGGCTCCCAACATCCACAGATTTAAGAAGGGATTAGATCACAGAGGAGAGATCCGTTTGTGGCTATTAAACTCAACCATTGACTACAATCTCTGTCTCCATTAATTAGGCTCCAGTTCAAAGGCTAGGCAGGAGAAAAATACTTTATCTGCCTTATCCTTGTCCTGAGCCTTTGCTTCTGCCCACTGTTCTCCAGGACTGAACTAAAAGGACTAAAATGACTTTCATGCTCACCCAGGATGACAGGTTTTATGTTCTTATTCTGGATTTACAACTCTGTCAGTGAGGTTGGAGCCTGGCCCACTATATGTGGTCATTTTTCACTCTGTTCATTTAGCTCTTGTACTACACTTAAAGCTTTGGGGGCAGGAAAAGACAAACAGCACAGAGAGCCCTGTCTGCCTGTTTGTCTGTTGAACTCATTTACACTAATTGCTTCAATGGACTGACTGATTTCTTTTTAATTTATAAAATATGCCTATCCCTGGCTCCCAATGCTTGCACAACAGTGGGTGTGAGGGGAAAAGAACCTTACTAAAATTTGTACCATGCTGAGATAGGTACACCATGAAAGCATCCATGGAGAAAACAACCAGCTCTACAGAGACTTTAAAAAAATTGCCCTCTCATTGCAGCATGAAAAAAAATTAAACTAGATTCTGTTAGTGCCAAGGAAAAGGCAAGTTATATTTACAGGAGGTTCAGAATTAGGATGCCTAACTTCTGTGCTAAAGCATTACAAGTACATTCTAGAATTACATGCATTAGTGTATATATAAATAGACAAAAGGAGCAAGTAGGATACAAAGAGGGACTATTAGGATGGGCAAACAGCTGGTGAGAGGGAATGGCAGCTCTTAGACACAAATGCGAAGTTTGGGAGAGGCATCTCTGGGACAGCTGAGGCTCAGACTATAATCAGACAGTACAGGGAGCCACAAAAAAACCCCCACCGAACCAAAGCTGACAGTCTGAGGAGCAAATATATAATGAGCAAGGCAATCCAATGGACAGGTGTCATTTTCATGTAGCATAACCCTGTTGCTCAGGGCACCAAGACTATCTATGTGCACATTAGAAATGCTCTGTATTGCTTCTTAACATACAATCCACTCCAAATTCCCTTTTTATTATATCACTGCTTTTTTTGAAGCTTAGAACTCAAATTTTAAAATATTCTAGAAGCGTGAACTCACAGATATTAGTGCTCCACCAGGTCCCTTACCAGTTCTAACTGCTTTCAGTTCATTTCCTAAAGCTCTGTGGAAGAAAGAAAAAAAAAAAAGATATATCCAGAAAACAAAGGCTTCCTTTTTTCCATTTATGCAAATGATAGAAAGTGCAATATCTCATAAAGACAACAAGAAAAAGATTCCTTAAAATTTATGCATGTGGTTTATACTTCAGTCAATAAAGTCCAATGGAAAAAACAGAGTGGGAATCAAGAGACCTAGTTCTGTTAGCGGTTCTCGTTCTTTGGCATATAATTCATTTAGTCTTAGTTTATGAGTCTGTAGCTTCCTCAAAGTATAATGGTGATCATAACATTCGTTGTTCTCTTTAAAAACTGTGTATTTCTCAAGTATGAAATTCCTCTATATAAGCCAAATATAAATCCAATGCTATATCTTAGCCATCCTATCTATTAGTTTATTCCTAATGCTAATACTTACTTGGATATAATTTAATTCTCAGTAAGTCTTTCTGCTGTTTTTCCTCTACTTAATTAACCTTGGATTATACCATGTAATTCAAATACACCAAAGTTTTCAAAAGAACTTTCCTGGTTTTTTCCTTCTTTCATTTTTCCTCTAAAAGCAATTACATTACGACCATAAGCAATTAAAATGGCTCCAGGAAAACTGAAATCCCTCATCCGAACAGGTGAATTGCACAAGAATGGATGGAATGAAAACTTCACCTCCGCTGCTTTCCATGGGAGGTGCCTTATTGGAATGTTAAAAGGCAGCAAGACCATGAGCTCTTACTTTTACATTTGCTACATGTCTTTTTTTTCTTTAATAAATCTTTCACACTTATCAGTAACACAGTGGTTAGATCAATAGTGCTGCCTTTTAAACCCCTTCATCTGGTGCAGGCTGGCTGGCGTGACTCATAGATCGTACAAGTCGGAGTTATGGAAACGGAGCAGGTGGCATTTTGTACACAAAGCTCTGCAAACTACCCAGGTGTGTCTGAACACAGCTGGCTCTTCATGGGCCACAACAGGCACAAGACAGGCAGAAAGTGCCTGTGTCAAAGTGTCCATGAGTTTGGACTTCCACCTCCATGTTTAGAGGTTACTGGTAGCATTTTCTTAAGAGATAGGACCTGGAAGAAATAGGGAGTGGATCCAGCCCTGCTCTGATTGCATGGGTTACCAACTGCAAATGAACTTCATAGACAGTGCTGAAAGGAGGTGGAAACAATCTCAGTTCCCTGTACCCTTGCTCCCCATACCACATCCAGCTGAGAACAATGCTTTGTTAAGAGCTGACAGTATGCAGGAGCTAAACAAGTGTGAATGTCACACAATCCACCTCATACACAAGTGTCAGAGGCCATAATAAGAACCAACAGCAGGAAGACAAATCCATGTGGTAAAAATTAGAAACTGAGCACACATTTTTACTTGGGATGGGTATAATTATTGTGTAAGGAAATTATTGAGGGAACCAGTGGAACCCTCACTTCAAGACTTTCTCATATTCTGACTGACTGCCTTCCTGAAAATACAGTAAGCAATGTGCCATGCTCATTGCAGAAGGAACTGGAAGGAGTTTGATAGCAGTTTAACACAGGGACTCCAACAAATTGAACCATTTCTTATGCTAAAAAATTGAGCAGTGAATAGTCAGTAGAGTTTGACTCAGTCACAAACAGCCTAAAAGAGAAAATAGATTATCAAAGGCTATTCTTAGCAAATAACTAAAACCAGCATATAGATGAAACACATAATTAAGACCAGCATACAAATAAAAAAAGAAAGAGGGAAGATTTGGTAAATGTGACTGGGTAGGGTGTTCTTAAAATATTCTTTAATATTTTTTCCAGTGGAAGAAATTGGAGGATAGATTTCACAAGTTTCCCTCTCCTTACTTCCTTACATGTCTTAAAGTAGTATAACAGCTATCTGACACTCAATGAGACATTTGTTAGAGAAATCTAGGATATGCTAAAGTTTGTGCCAGACCATCTTTAAAATATATACCATGACTGTGACTGCAACCGACTTGTTATCTTTAGCAACAATGTTGCATCAATATTAAAACTTTTCCATGGATTAAATACTTTGGCAGCCACCCAAGATATCGCTACTTTAGATTCTACACAAAGATGAATTTCATTTTTAAGAACTTAAGATATGAATACATTTAATTTCACACTATATTGCTGAAAACAAAGATGGACAAGAGAAAGCAATGTCAAATAGCCCAAAATAGTTTCTCAAATATGGGATAAGATAGATCTGATGTGATAAGAATATCCTCTCATATATTAATGCAGCATTAGTATAAACTAAAGCAGTTGCATTTGTTGTTTTCAAGTTTTTTTTAAAAAACACAGAAACTGCAGACCCATGTGAGCTAATGAAACAATGTAATTTAAAAATAATAAAATGAAAGGCCTAGAAAAACCTATAAAATGAGAGAATAATATATGTACAGCGAATAGCTCACTGTGCAATTTGATATAATAGACCCTTGGAAACAGCAGCTCGGGTTGCAACTTTTACTGAAGCATTTAAATGAAAATTTGTGATCATATCTGGTGAGATCTGAGCCATGTAAAACAGCTGGAGGATCCAAACAAGGATCCAGTCTTCTGATTTCTTGTGCTTTAGGATTTTTTATTCCTGAAATAACTCTCTTAGTCTGAAAAATTCAGAGGTGTTAAATGAATCTCCTGTACTCGCTCAGAAGCAAGGGGAGATATGCACTAATCTCTCCGCAGGAGTGCCACTGCCATCCAGATGAGGCAGGGAGTGAGTTAACCCTGCCAGTTGCTGGAAGAGTTGATGTGATGATGAGGCCAAAGGAGCTCCAGCAGCTTCCTCGCTCCCCAGGGGATTGCCATCTGACTTAGCAAGATCACTCTGAGGGTTGATACAGTCAGTGGAGAGAGCAGTTACCTAAGTTATGTGTGCCTTCAGCAAGCCTATCTCACTCCACTGAACTACTGAAAATTTATGTATTTAATTAAGAAGGACTAGTTAGTCAGCAACCAAATCTAACTACTGGATTCCTAACTTAATAAATGTACTACTGGTCAAAAAGAAAGCTGTTGTTCTTTCCCTGCCACCCCAGAAATTAACTTTTTCAGATACAATTTTTTCCTGCCTGCTGTCACACAGACATTTCTATCTGCTGTGAGACTTAGGTTAGCAGAAACTGCTGCATCTCTGAAAGAGTCATCAAATCAAAACCATACACAGACTGAATTCAGGGGAAGCAAATATACTCCTTTAATTACTTGTTTGTTCCTTCCCAACCAGCTGTACCACCTGGACATAGATTATTAGAAAAGTTATAAATGTCAGCCTTGCATTGTCAGTCACTGCCTAAATTGGATAATGTAGATTGCAACTTTAGCAGAGGGTGCTCCAGGATACACAAAGTAAGATTCACCTACATGAATAATTTCTTATCTAGTTTTCTGATTTTCTTTAAGAGTCAGTAGAAAAAAAAATAGGCACTTCAGACCTTCATTTGTCTCTTCCTAACAGAGATCTAAAATAGGTCAGATGACTCACTCTTTAAAAGCATCTATTTCCCTCTCTTGAGCCTAAAGTCACTAGTTCCAGTGTGGACACCTAGACTGTAGATGGCAAAAATCAGAGGAGATGGATTGCATGAACCATGCTCTATTTAGCCATAGGCAGCAGATTTTTAGAGGCATTTGTCTTCCAAAATTGGGTATGAACTTAATTTCAGCAATCCTTCCCACCAAGTGCTAAACTGTATCTTTGTGCGCTTAATTCTTCTAAAGCTACTCTTTTTTTCTGAGCACAGAGGCCTGTGAGTCAGAGTGAGCTGGGACGTCTGAGTCCAACAGTTACATTTACCCTGGAAGGCAGACATAACTCTGACTGTGAACTTGAGATGGGAGCTGCCAGCCCTTGCATTCCTTGCCTTTAGTAGTATTCAAGAGTCTGGACAAGGAAAGTGCATTTGGAAGCCTGTGTTTCCATGCTCTGCAGTGTATCTGTTCCAGGACACCCTGAGCTGTAAGGTGCCCTCTGTACCTGACCCAGAAGACCTCATGTGCCCCTTTTGCTCCTAAAAATGTAACTGTCAGACAAGTCAGAGTCCTTCTCAGAGTGTCTTGCTGTGAGGGAGTGGGAGTTGCCTGCAGTCTGAATAGAAGCTCAGTGCAAGGCAGTTGATGACAAGGTCAGCAACAATTCTGACTTCAGATACCTCCTCAGACCAGTGAGATCAGTTAATTCCAGTCATAGCTCATTTGACTAACAGTTTTTGCGTTCCCAACTGCTGAGGACAACAGGTTGTGCTGCTAAGGGACACACAAACCCTCTTCAAGGGAGTGCCTTCTCACTCTTCTGAGTATGTAAACTCCCTAAAAACAGTCACCTCAGTACCAGCTGTGCCATGACCACAGATATCTTCTCCTCTGATCTAATTTCTGTATGGAATATACATCAACCACATTATGTCTTGTTAGACTCTGGGACACAGTGTGGGACTTCAGAGATGTTAACGAGTGCTTTCCTCATGCATTTCTTTGGAAAGCATCACTACTTGGACAAGCCTTAATATTACCCCCTTAGGTTTCTGTATCGTGTTCATCCCACTGTTTTTTATGATTCCTTTGAGAAGTATATCTGAGCATATTAAGCATAATTTTATTTTTTTTCATCCTCTTCCCTTCTCTTCCCCTTCCCTTTCCCCTTCCTTTTTCTCTTTCCTTTTTCCTTTTTTTCCTTTTCCATTTTTCTTTTCCTTTTCCTTTTCTTCCAATCATTATTGAACATCTATTTAGTGCCAGTGGCAAGGTCAAGAAATATCTTGTTCCTGTACAGCTGCTGTTTTGACAGCTACTCCATTGGATGCAAAAAGAGAAAGTTTCTTCTTCCAGCTTCCAGACCTCCCTAGAGCATCTGCCCACATCTAAAACTGAAAAGTTTAAAATCCTGCCCTAATATACACCAACGTGACTGCTAGGCTCTTTATTCATTCCATACTCATTGTGAAATATAAGCAAAGTTTTTATTTTTCCTCCTGACTGTTTGATGTCTTGTTAACTTGCTGTCCAAGGGCAAATTCTTTTTGTCATCCAGACCTGTAGGGTTGCTAAGCACACACAAGGATAAAGCTACATTCTGATTACTCAATACTTGTTTTACAAAGTCTACAGCTGAAAACAATATTGCGTCACACAGTCTACTTTTGCAATACAGGGTGGATACCTAAAATCCCAAATTAAATAAGTTTCAGCCATAGGTGTGTGTTTTGGAATCTTTCAGTTGTAGAGAAATGGAAAACTCCAGACTGTTCAGCATAAAAAAGGCAGATGGTAATTAAGGCTGTATAAAAGCCAGCAAAATGTTAAATCATTTAAGGAGAGGGATAATGACTATTTTAAATACATTGACTTTCCTGAAAAGTTTGGATAAGGTAATGTCTCCCATTTTAGGGCATATTCACAACACTGAAGTCACTAGAGTAATTCAAGAACTTAAATTAAAGTAAAAGAGCATTTTCAGATGTTGCCAATGGATTTTAGACACACCTGTATGGCATGAACAGAAATTGATGACAAGGTTACCAGAGATGTAAAGAATACTGATGGTTATTTTTGTCTTAGGTATTTCTTCAGCTCATGTGCTCCTGTTGTATATGCAGATGTGGCATTCAGTTGCAGAAATAACTCTAAGCACCTGACAAGTCTGAGAATATGAGGCTTGGGGAAGTGAGTATTCAGATTGCAACAAGGTGATGCAGAATCATTGAAGAGGTTTGGTTTGATTTATGAATAAGCAAGACATAAAGATGACAAGTCAGTGGTATAAATTATGTTAGAAGGAGACCAACTTCTATGTAAATGGCACTTGGATGCCCGAACTTTCATTAATCTTGGCAGTCATTCCTAGGATGGGCTCTGTTTTCACAATGTTTCTCAGAGCAGCAAACTTAACAAACACTTTGAAATGATTTGTGCATATAGGCTGGTAGGTAGGCAGGCTTTAGACATTAAATTTAGGTGAAATGTCATTCTTGTTTCCTGATCAGAAGTGCCATGAATTCAGGTGAATGAGAAAGAATCTGTGAATCAAACCTCACCTCCCTAAAAATAAAACAGTTATAAAGTTTTGGATTATGATTCACAGAATGACGATTACAACCCTGAAACCACATTCTTGGAATGATGACTATGAAAGGACAGAATAAAAAAACAATCTTGTCTGGGAATCTCAATTGGAAAACTAAAATCTTTTGTCCATTGGTGATTAATCTGGAATAGGGAAAATATTACTTGCAAAGAAAATCACTGGACTCTCATGCAGAGTTACAGGTTACTTCTAGTGGATCTTCCATTTGGAACAAGGATTCTCCCACTAAAACAGGGCAGTGAATATTCTATCAATCAATTAAATGAATTTGACAAAGCTGTTCTTGCTTTTGGTTCCAGTGACTTTTCCTACTACATTTAAGTGCCATATTCTCCAAAACAACTATGAAATTCACATGACTGAAACTTTTTAGGGAATAGCTATTAAATTACTATCAGTAGAATCTTGCCTGTAAAGGCTGCAATCATGCAATCATGAAATAGGAAAAAAAACCTACTTGCCTTTTTTAAGTCTACTTTTCAATTTTTTTACTACCTGCAAAGGGAGAAAGGCGAGATCATTTAAAGAAAATGTTGACACATACACTAACATCTTTGTGTGAAAAGCTGAAGAAAGCCATCAAACATAAAAAAAACCCCAATCCCCAAACCAAAACAAACCACCATAAACACAGACTCAAATAAAACATTGTTAAAATGTGTCCTGCAACATGAAAGAGAACAGCAGCCTGAATTATTGGTAATGTATCTAGCAAAACATCCCACTCAGAGTTTGTGAAATGCTTGGAGAACAAAACATGTACCACTGCATAGTGATCAGCCACAATCTGCAGGGAAAGGAACAGAACAGAACTCATCATGATTTAGTAGGTAATTTACCACTGGGGTAGACTTTAAATCTCACTACTGGCAGTGTATCATGAAGAAAGTAGAAAATGTTGGTGCCACCTATTGGTAAGAAATGAGATTTGGAAATTATTCAAGCTAATTTGCATAAATCCAAAGAAAAGTGAAAATAAACTGGCCATGTTTTCCTTCATGCTTTTGGAGTTTTGAATGCAGTCTCTAGAGTGAACTCTTTACTTTGGCTTCCATTCTGCAGAGGCTTACATGTATGTTTAACAGTGAATTACAAATATTTGTGCTTGCATTTAAGAAGCAGATGAAGAATTTAGGTTGTATTTCACTTCCGTTTGCTTACAGTAAAATTTAATTGAAACATCCAGCACACTAGGAAATGTTGAACAGGGAGATGGGTTACTAGACTCAAAATACGCAGCTTTGCCAGCCAAGTTTCATTGCGTAGTACATCCCCTACAGAAACTTTGGAGGTGGTATGTTTGGCAGGGTACATGGACACTGTTGCTATTCAGTGGTCTGAAAGGAGGATTCTGTGTAACCTTGCACACCCCGTTTGCCGTGCATCCTGTGAGATATACTGACTCAGAGCAAAAGCAATCCTTCTTACTACATGGAAGTGACCTTTATTACGTTATGGCAATGCACCAAGTTCTGCTTTAGTTCATCAGAGTAATAGCCCTGGAGTTGCAGGGGATGCATTCAAGGCACATACTGGTGTTCCTTGATGTTTGGTGCTGCAGTGTGTTTCTGCAGATGCTGAAGACAGGAGTGCTTTCGTATACTGAGATCTTGACTGTAGCACTGGTTGACGACATGTTATACACAGGGAATCAAGCATCTGCTGCCACTGCTAGAAGAAGACTGGCTTGGAGCCCCTTGCAATGACTGACTAGTGGTGCTGTGACTCCTCAAGAGAATACAGGGTCATATATGAGATTTCAGGGCAGCAGATGAAAATTTTTAATGTGTATATTCAGTCATCTCCTAACATTTGCTTCTTTTATCACCATTATCTGCTGTCAAAAAATTAGTAGACATTACTAAAAGCTTCTTTGCCAAGTATCAGACTAAGTGGAAGGTGAGAGCTTTAGGTAGTCATTTACAGAATTAATGTTGGGGTTAATTTACACACATAGCTCACTACAGCAAGATATTAAAAATCTTGCAGGTCACCTTTGTTGCTGGCAGTTTTATATATTATGCATGTATAAGTCCTGCTTGAACACAGCTGACTGAAACACTAGAATGAGACTGGAGCAGAAAAAGGACTTGGTGTAAAAGCACTGAATACGATTTAACTGTTTCCCATGTCAAGTATGTTGTCCCTCACTGTGTTGTGACTCACCTTTGCATCAGCAAACACTTCTTCCATTCTTCATCCTGCCAACTTAGACAGATGCCAAGACTGTCTCTTACACCACTGGAACACATCCCATAATGCAATATCACCTCTTTGCACATGAGAATTCTGGGCACAACTATTATTAACATCCTATGGGTAATAAGCAGGAGATTACATTATATAGCTAACTTTGCATCTCTTCACATCTTACTTATTTCCAGCTGTAGGTGATCAACTTAGAGAAATTTTGCAGTATAACAATATATCTATATTAAGCCAAATAAGTCATTTGACTAAATAGTGACAGCTGAACAGATCTGTGCCATTTCCAGGTTATAAAATAATCCCTGTTACAGAGGCACATTCACTGATAGTGACACCATTATGGGTTGCCTGCAAGTGAGCACAGACCAGTTAAAGCAAATCCTATGTTCAAAAATGCCATTGTCTAGCAGGAGGCTGGAGAGTTAATCTAATTCTAAGAGCTATCAATTTCTTTGTTCCTCTTCCTCACACCTGCTTCATCCTGGACTGTCTGCTAAGAGACATCTCAGACAGCCAACAGAGCATTGAACAAGGAACCTGAAGAGCCTGGAACAGCAAACAGAGGCACGAGCAGCCAGAGCCAGTTCACACGTATCAGTCAAACCCTGGTTGCCTGAGGCAGCAAAATGTTTAGTGTCTGTTTGTTGTGCAAGTGACTGCACGCTGCAAGAAGCATTCATTTCACAGATTGCCCATAAGGCAGTGAAAACCCAGCAACTGTGACAGCACAAGTAACGGGGAAATGTGTTGGATCTTCATTACCAGATCACGGCGTGGGTTTTCTAAATGACAACTCCACGTTTTTCTACAAAGGAGCTCAGGGAGAGAGTTCCAACACTGCACGTATCCTTATCCTGGCAGCTGCTGTGGATACAGAGTTCCCTGTGGCACAAAGTCAGAAGGGAGCAAAGCTGCAAATGTAAAGGCTGCTGCTCTCTCTCCTCTCTCAGCAGCCAAAAAATCCTGAACCAGTCTCCACTGAAGTGGCTCTCCCAGAGGCAGTAATTGGGAAGAGCTTGTTCTGTGCCAGCCAAATATATGAGAAAGTCAGAGGAGCTGTTGCAGAGCAAGCAGAGCCTAGGCTGAGCAGCTAACCCTGGGGGTACATGTTTTTATTTGTGCTTTGACCAGATTGCAAGAGGAAACATTGCAAGCACAAACTGCACCTGCTGGAAGGATGCCTCAGTGCTCTGACTCCAGCTGGTTGCCAAGTGAACAGTCAGGGAGCTGAGCAGTAGCAAGGGAATGGGAGGTCACTGCCTTTCTTATTCCCACAGAATTTCATTGCGGTGCAATATGCCAAAGTTCATCCTGGCTAAGGACAACTTTTTTTTTTCCTCCCTGAACCTTGACATTCTACATAGTAGTGAAATTCGTTTCCCAGTCAGCTCCAAATGAGAACTTCAGTGATTTAGTAAAGTTCTCACAGAAAATCTGTAGCAAGCCTGGGAATCAAACCTGTATCTTCCCCTCACAATTTATAATTTTTCTTACTTCTCAGATATCCATCAGCTGCACAGCGAAGAAAGAAGGTAAACCCACTTGTTCATTACTAGTGGGAGATTTCTTCCTGTACTCAAACCTTTTTCATTTTTTCCAAATTGATTTATCTCATAATATTTCCACTGGCTCCTCCAGGAGATTATTTCTAGTGTAATAAAGCCCACTATTAAGAAAATTCCCAGGTTTTCAACTTAGATTATCTTTTAGTTAGTTTCATCTCACTGTTTTATTACAACTTAGTTACCTTTGCTAAATTTCTTTTGCCTACTCACTATTTACCTGCTATCTGATTGTTCCTATTTAGGCTGATATTAATCCAGCTTCCTTTTTGTTATTCCCTCTTATTTCTGTATCTCACAAGCATTTCTATGCTATAGGGAATGAAACTCCTCTGGATTTCAGGCGGCTGTAATTTGGAAAACTGTAGACCAGTGAGTGCTTCTGTACACACTATGGTGGAAACCACAAGTACACATGAAACTATATACAAATGGTGAATCATAACATTGAATAACACCATGAGCTTGTAGAAAGACTCCATGTACTTTTGATTGTGAAATCAGTCCAGTGATTTTATAAAAAAACATGAGGGAAACTTTGGCTTTAGAGCAGAATAAAATTACATACTTGTGAATAGGTCTGGGGTGATACACACAAGAGTGCTGAGACTGTTAGAGTGATCTAATCCTCTTATTTTGCCTCTTGGAGAAATGCTTGGACCTCAGTCACACTTACTTAAGCTATTTCATTTACATCCAATCTACGACAGTTATGCCCAGACCGGTCACAGTACGTTTGATTTTGCTAGATCTTTCCATGTCTCGAAGTGTGGGTGCTAAATTCTTGCCATTACTATATCTGTGTTGAAATCCTCTGTCTTACCAGTCTTCAGAGCTATGTTAAGAAGCTGGCCTTCCCACACTTTATTGGTTTCAGTTCACTGACACATTGTTAATAATTTCTTTAGGTGTCAGCCCCAAGATAATCTTGGGAGAGTTTTAAAATTACTTCCATTTTAAAACTGAAGAAGGGACAGAGAGATAATGATCAGGCTCACAATGATCTGTTAGACACCTATACAAATCAAACAGCTGAGTCCTTTTCAATCCCATCCCACCTCAAAGGTGAATACAGATAATGGGCAGGCACATTGAGGTGCCTATTTTTCTCCATTGATAACAAAGAGAGCCTAAAAAATTAGATACTTTAACTGAAGAAAGTAAAACAGAGGTAGGATGAAGTTAAGATTTTCAAAATCATGCATGAAACACATGGACAGCGAAGGCAGCTCTGCCCAAATAACCTAACCATGTGATCACCTCTTTTCTACTGAGTTTATTGGAATTTTGGTGATTTATACATAGCAAATGCATATTTGCTTATGGATAAGCTGTCATTCCTTATTTACATGCAGAAATTTAACAAGAGTTCTGTCCCCAAGAGTTTAGAATGAAATGTAAAAGAAAACCCAGTTCCCCAAACCATCTGCAGTGTAAGGAGAGTGAATGTTGTAGAAGATAAAGTCTGGGTGTACCATTTGCAAAAGTGAAAATGCCTTCTGAAATAATTTCCAGATTGTTCTTGCTACTGCTTATAAACAGGAAAGGTATACAATGTTAAAATAATGACTCATTTGAATTGTGTATTAGACTCTGGAAACAACACAGCCAAGTCCATGTGGAATGATTCACTGTGATTATTCTTTGATGTAAACTACATTCCAATGGGTGCCCAAAGTGATCTATATATGCTTCATGGTACTCACAACGCTGCTTACTGCCTGCAAAGTTCATTTTACACAGATATTAAAAAAATGTCTTGAAATGGAGGGACAAAATAGTTAAAGGATCTCCCACAGATAGTCCCCACGAAAGAGGATTGACCTGTTCCAGATCAATGTCAAATCTTTTGGATTGTGTTTCCCCCCCCCCCCCCCCCCGCAATGTAGCATTTATGGATTACAATTTGAATGTTAAATTTAAAATGCATTACTTTGACACAGTGGAATCTCATTAGACATAATGAATACAAACAAGACATTGGGTAGGGAAAATATACTTCCCTACATCTCAGTAATCAGTCTGTGAAAAATATTCTGAGAAATATAGAGGAAGCTGACAATAATATCTTTGCTACAGATCCAGCTGTTCTTCTATGTTTATTACTCTGACACTGAAGTCAATGGGAAATCTGCCAGAATAAGAAAGGAGCTAGGACTGCAGGATCTGGTCCTTATGTGTAAGCTTAATCATTTTCTCCCATCTGCTACGGATCAGAAATGTGGGCTCTCTGAGCAAAGGCTGAAGGGGAGGGGGGGAGTTTCAGAAGTAATAGGCAACAGACATGTTTTTGATGGCAAAGGAAAGATCTGTGCCCTCCATTTAAATTACCTGCCTGTGACTGCAAAGTTATAATATTCTACCCATACCAGATCCTTAATGATTCTTCGGGGAAATTCATGAGAATGGCAGAAGTGAATCATGACGCTCTTGCAATTGTCAACAGACTTCAGGAGACTGCTGGAGTCCAGAGTGCTCTGCAAGGATTTATGCCAAACAGCACTACCAGGATGCATTCCAAGGCTAGTGGGCATTTTAGTGCATTGGGGTTTTGCAGCATCAAGCAGGGAATGGGAAATTTAAAAAGCATTTATAAAGGGTAGGGGAGGTTGGAAACCACAGTTAAAAAAAGAATAAGAAATCACACCTCTATTGGTATGAAAGTATGTAGGATCCATTCAGAAAAAAAATCTGATGAAGAAACATTAATACAGACTCCAGAATTACAAGCTGAGATGAATCAGATCATTTCTGGCCTGCAGACAGTGCTGTTATTAAGAGTTATTGCTCAGTGTAAAGAGCCAAAAACTGTGCTCAGCTCTGTATGAGCTGCAAATAAAGACAATCCCTGCTGGAGGGTTTTTCAGTCTAGGATGCTGGTCCTAAGTCCTCTCTTCACTGCCCACTGTGTCTATGCAAAGGCTGGTTAGCTCTCATAGGGCACGGAAGTCCATCCACAGCAAGACTGTTACCACAGGACATGTGACAGATGTGCTAAAACATAGGTCCTGATGGGACACCCAATGGCCCAAGGATTCTCTGTGTAAGAACACAAGTGAAAGGCACTACTGGAAGGTCACGCTGGCCTTAAATTGGCAGAATTGCTTCCTGGAAGATCCCCTGACTTCCTGCTGACTACAGAAGTTCCTCAGCACAAGCAGACGCCCAACATCAGTGCTGTTGTGCCTGATAGTAGGAGACAGATTTTCCTTCCATGGCCTTATGGCGAGGTTAATACAGTATTTTTGACCGGAAATCTTGAATAAGCATGGCATATACCCAGGAAAAAATCCTATGACAAAAAGGATCATCCAGTATCAGTAAAATCACAGTCACTGAAAATGTTGTGGGACCTCCTTGGTCTGTGCATGGTTCCCAGCAGAGCAGAGAGACTTCAGCCTTCAGGGAAATCTTGCAAGAATAACAGAACAATAATAAAATGCAGGACTTTGTTTTTAGTTCACATGAGGCCCCAGTAGGAAAATTGAAAACCTGCTGAAAGAGCGTCTTATGAAGCATTATTAATAAGTTATGCATTGAGTCACTGATTACAGCAGCTCCTGAGAAGAATTCTTAAAACAAAAATGCATTCATTATTGTCCCTTCTCACGCTTCATGGATCCTGCTCCTTAGATTTTTTTTGTTTTAACATATTTTATTTAGATTACATAAATGCAGACAAGCATTAGTTCTTTATTTTATAAATAGATTAAAATATGGCACACAAATATGTATATATATGCATATCTGAAGTTGACTGAGAGATAATTCATTGACACAGAAAGAATTTGTTTTCTGTACCTCCTACAGTCAGCTTATTTATAACTACTATTTGTGTACCTAGGTTATGTGAGCGTGGTGCTCTGCCAAAATAATTCGTATTCAGCCTTTTCAGGCCCTCATACATAAGCTGTTCCTGAGAGTGAAAACTCCCAGTTTTAGAAAAAAATTGCATAAATCCAGTGGCTTGCATTACCATCTGCTCAATCATCTTTTCTGGATTGTAAAGTGGAAAATGTCGGATTTATAGAAACCACATGCAAAGATTCATATTTAATTCTGCCAAGTTTTGCTGTCACAGCAGCCTTAAACCAGATATGCAAGCCACACAAAACTCAGTCACTCTCCTGGTATTTCTGACAAGGATGTATAATCAGGAAAGTGCATCTTTTATTATAAAAGTCTCCTGATAACCTAAAGTGATTAAAGTAATCTTTTATTTCCCAGTGGGTTAGTCCTGTTGAGATGGATTGTCTCACCTTCACAGAGATCTGGCATAAGTCCTGTTTGAAATATAAGGGACACAGGCAAGTTTATAATACACAGGTCAAATTTCTTCAGCAATTTAGAAATTTGGTCCAAAAACTGCTCCAGATGTTCCTATTCACTATTCTATTTACTATTTCTGCACCAAAGTAATTGAAACAACTAATATTTATCTTGGATCATTGCAAATATCAGGTTAGCTTTATATTGCAATAAGTACAGGATACAGTATAAGGATCCAGAGTGAAGAACAAAGAAAAAACATTGTAAAGAAACAAAAAAATAAAATAAACATCTAGCCATGTCACACAAGGCAGAATTGTCCCCTTTTATTATTTCTAGCAGTATCTCAACTTAGAAAAGAATCATACTGTACTACAGTATTAAGTGAATTCCTATTCAGAAGTTCTTGCAATGTGCGTTCAAAAAGACAGGTAAAGAAACAGCACACAATAACTCAACAAGTAGCAGATGCTACAACTTTTTTTTCTGAGGACCAGATCCAGGACTGGCAACACCTTTTCTAGCACAGGAGGAAGAAATCTTGAGTGTCACTTTATTAATAAAAGACCTCTGACTGGAGCCCAGTGTGGCTGATGGTAGTCACTCCTTGTGAATATTCATGCTGATTTTAGGAATACTTTCACACAAGGAGAGGAGGGGAAGAACTCTTACAGAATGTCCTCTGCTGCACCTTATTTCAAAATGAGGCTTCAAGCCCAATTCCAGAATGATTGTTATTCTACTCGGATGTTGTCAGAAATCACACAACATTTCCTCTTCAGCTATGCTGGCAACAGCAGACATGATGCTGTATACTTGAATTTAAAGCTACATGTTTTTTAAAAACAAAGTGGAAAATTAGATCATTGAACAGACTTGAATTCCAGTATTCAGGATAGACACTGTAGCTTTTTTTCTGCTATAATAATGCAATTTTTAAACCTCCAAACCTCACTCTTGCTTTGCATTCACGTGATCCACTGGAGCCACAGAAATATTTGTTATGAATCAGATCAATGGTCGTTGTTATTCACTCTTGTGCATTAACAAAGATCTGTGCTAGATGTTCCAGAGGAAGGTGTCAGCTTTTCTGAACATGGGATTAGCTTTGCATGCTTTATGTCACGAAACTTGAGGGTCAAAACCTTTTATAAATATTTATCCTAGTTCGTGTAAATAAGATTGACATTCTTCTTTCCACAGTTGTGTAAAGAGTGAGCGAAAATTCTCTTTGAAGACCCAGATTACAACCTTGCTCTCATGGCTGTGATTTTGTGGAAGACTGATTTTTTTCTGCCTCGAGGGAGGGAAAACATTTCCCCTGAGTTCAGCAGGCATCCACATTCTGCTGCTGTTTAAGCATGATATCCATATCCTCATTTCCAGTATCTTCCCTGCCATTCTATTCCTATTACTTACCATCAGCTCAAACCAAGATTTAAGCTTCAGTCTGCTGTTAAATTCATTTTGTTCTTAGTTTTATTCATATAATGTGAAAGGACTCAACTGGTAAGATCATGATGGTGGACCTGGCTGAGATTGGGTGTCCATGCAAAATGATCTTCTTGTGGATTGCATGGTTGTGCCAGTTACAAACCTGAGCAGTGTTTGATCTGAAACTTAGAGAATTACTAAAGCAAAAAAAGGGATGGGGATATAGCAAAGATTTGTCTATTTCATGGTTATGTAACTCTTTCCTCTTCAGGGTCACAAGTTTTTTGTAAGACTTTTTGTTACCACTACCCATTGTGCATTCATGTGACATGTGGAATATTTTAACAAAACAAGTAGATTGTATATTTTCATAGTACTTAGGGAACTTCTTTCCTTTCCAGAGGAAGTTTTTACACATATGATCTAAGAGTTTTAGATGTATTAAGAGAACTTCCAGGACTTTAAAGTGGAAGGACAGGAATGGGAGGTTATTCACTTCTAATGGATGGATCCTGTCCCATAGTGACACAGGGCAGTCTTGCCACTCATCGAGGTTAAATTCAGATTTATAAATACGGGAACAAATTTGATCATGGGTTCAATGTAATGTTGAAGGATATATTCAGTGCAGGTAGCTCCATGAGCAGCTGCAGTGTGAGCTGCAGGTTGAGCTCTGGGGCGTGGGAGCCCCACGCCAAAGGTTGTGAGCTGCTGACCCTTTACATGCCAATGGGCACAAGGACCTGTGGCCTGGCAAGGAGACTGGACACTCGGAGACACAGCAGGAGCTGAGAGCTCTGGACTTTGGCATGCTGGGACTGTGAAGTATGAAAGTCCAGGGTTTCCTTCATTTGGGGTCCCTGCTCAAGCTGTTGTACCAAGATTAAGTTATTTTAAGGATCCAGATGTCTGAGGGTCTGCTATGGGAAACCTGGGGTCGAGCTGGTTGAGGGGACCTTGTCTGACTGTGTGAGTGTGGGGGTGCAGCTGCAAAGGGGCCTCAGTCCCAGCTCAGGTGGTGTGAGAGTGACTGACAAGAGGGGCTCCTGCACGGTCAGACAGGGAAGTTTTCTTAATACTAGTTTTGATAGCACTCCCTGAAATGCACCTGGATGTTGCCTGGTATTTTTCAGGATATTCAGAACAGCATATCACACTGCCTGTCCTGTTGCTGGAAGACTTGCCTTTTTATGTTTGAAGGAAGATTTCAAAAGCTCCAACAAGTTTGCATACTAGAATCACAAAAACAGAAATCTACTTTTTTAACAAAGTAAAACATAGCATAAACAAAAACGAAAGGAGGGATTCTTCTACTGCCAGTGTGTCTAAATCTGCTATTTCTGGTATCAGTCCATTCTTATTATTAAATATAAATAAGGTTAAAATAAGCATGGAGTCCTGAAGGATTTACAAGCTAAATTAGATTTGTGTGGAGATAGGGAAATGAATACAGACAAAGAAAAATCAGACAACCTCTAAAATTGTATCTAATGATTAAAAGTAGAGAAATAAATACTTCTGGTAGGAAACATTAGGATTAGTATAGCTCATGTGGCGCTGAAAATGAGGAAGAGAAATGTGTACAGGAGACTGAGCCTTAGCCAGGCAGCATACAACAGTGATAGTGCTGTAAAAATAGAATGATTGAATTCATGACAGAAAACTTGCTAGCCTTTAGAATTTTAGAAAGATGAAAATGAAAAAAAAATCTGGCTCCTAGTCTACTGATACAATTGAAATATGAACATGAAATTCAGTTCCACTTCTGGGAATCAGAAATAAAGTTTTCATGGCAGAGTGGCTGAAGAACAGGTTATGGCAGGCAACGTGGGGTCCAGTCTCTGTTTTAACATCTTCTGCCACCTGTTGCAAAGCTCAGTTCCTCAGTGTGCCTATGTCTGAAAATGGAACACTTTTTAACACGTATTATAAATTTTTAAAGGCTATATATGCAAAATGAGCTTTCTATTGGTTTTCACACTTAAAAGACTAATGCACACCAAAACAGCTGATCACTCTACTGCAAATACATTCAAGGTCAGGTTGGACGGGGCTCTGAGCAACCTGATTTATTTGAAGATCTGATAGGGCTTTGGGCTAGATGACTTTTAAAAGGTCCTTCCCACCCAAACTATACTATGTTTCTATGAATACAATTTCTATAAAACAGCTTTACATAACAGCATTTTCTTGAGTATTGATGTGCACCTCTACAGAAAATATCACCTCTGTGGTGCAATTGGAGACAGTGCTAGAGCATTAATCAGTCAGCACCATGTCACTTAACAGTATCAATTCTGGTAAAGGATTTACTGGAACTCAGCATTGTCAGTCAGGTCTGTGGATTTAGAGTGATGCTATTTTTTTCTGCCAAATCGAGTCTAAACTTGCTAAGGATTTAGCCTGTTAACATGATGCTATTAAGAACTGAAACTCATTCAACTTAAGTTGGCCAACTCTTTCCAAAACAAGGTTCCCTGTGTTGGTTTCTGAAACTTAATAGGAGGCAATAATTACCTTTTAGCTTAGGCTGTCTATTTAAAATTGCCTACTCTTTCTTAACACGTCTCTTTATTACTGGTATCACATTATATGTTTGAACTATTCTTTTATCCATAGGATTTTCTGAATATGTAAAACATTTTAGATCTGATCCAAAATGGCTGGATTATTTGTTGAGTTCCAAATCTTGTCTTGACTTATAAAGCTGAAAAATAAAATTCAGAGCCTTGTTCAGATGCAAATGATTCAACTTCCCATTTTCAACTAGTTCTAAATTATTAGGATCTGTGTATAGAACGTGATTATTCTGACTCTGATAGGGTATATAGAATTTGCACCAGTTGTTACTGTAATTAGATGATTCTTATTAGATTGAACTAATTCAATTATTTGCCATACTTGCACACAAAACCCCTTGTGCCCTTGAGTAACCTCAAAACACATCCACTAACCTAAACACATTGCTGTATGTAGGAGATGCAAGGCTGCCATATTGAGCTTTGCAAAAGGACTACAGTATATAGTATAAAGTATATATATAAGTATAAAGAATGAAGAAATTTTTTAAAAATATCTTTACTACTCACCCCATGCCTAGAATGAAATGCTTTTTCTATGAAGAGGATTAAGGCAATTTTATGTTCATCTTAAACAGCAATAGATGGTGGTTTCTCTAATGTGTGTTTAAAACAGGGCTAGCTCCCATACCACAATGGGCTAGATATATTTTGTATCTCTCTTTTAAATAAGGTGAAGAAAGAGGGTTTAATTTTCACAGGTATTGTTTTTTAAGGACTTCTTAACAGACTGAAGGAAAGATCAAGTTCTTGTTAAATCTACCAAAGATGAGTAGGTTTAAGTCTATACAAAGCTGCTTTCTCATGCATTTGAAAATCAGGTCCCAGTAACCTGAGTAAGCCTTACAGATAAAATTAATACTAATAAAATTGCTTCTTTAATTACAGAATGATAATAACCAACTGTACTGTGCACAACTTTGGGTTAATTCTGCCAAGTGAACCTAGATATTTCAGCTGGTAATACACTATTTTGTTCATCCAATGTACTGTTGCAGATGTGTTTTTGCATGCTTGGAGTTCTGAGAAATCTGTCTATTTCATCCTATATCTAAAGCCCCTCTGAATTAGTGGAGGTGTTTTGAATTAGATCTGATTTGTCTTGATTCACACATTGGTGTATATGTAACTTTAAATTATCTCTTTGAACATACTGACACCACTAACATTCTGAAAAAAAATCAGAAAAAATTCCTATAGAAAAGGCTTGCACCAGAAACTGGACAGTGTATTTAAAACAATACAAAATATTAAACCCTATATGATATATTTGTTTCATCTGATTCGGGATTCAGAAGTTGTAAGGAATAGAAGCAAACTCAATGTAGGCACAATGTTTTTTAAAAGCAAGGAACAAACACAAATAATGGTAGGAAAACACACTTTTGCAACATATCACAGAAAGATCTCCAGCTAAAGCAGAGACCATCATCACAAATAATCATCTCTGTATGTGCTCTCAGCTACTGTGTGGAAGCCAAAAGCCTAATACAATTTTTGGATGCATAAATGGTGATATCTAGGAATTAGGAAATGACCTTTCCTCTGCACACAGAGCTGGTAAGATTTTTACCAGACTACTGTATCCCTTACTAGTGTGAAAAAGTCTGGGACTCTTAGAATGTTCAAGAAGTTTTCAAAGATAGTCACAATTTTTTTTTCCCCAGAGAAGGAGCTCAGTCTTCTCATCTACTTAAAGAAAAGTCTGAGAGAAGGGAAAGCTTGATTATATGAATATAAGGTGCTCAGATGTGGCAGAATTATCCAAAAGAAAGGGACTATTCTGCAAAGGAATTAATAACGGGAACTTTAGAGCTGGAAATTGAGGTTAGACAGATTTATCCTAGCACTCTCACAGTACAAGGGGTGAGGACAGCCCTGGAGCCACCTGCCAGAGGAAATGGTGACTCCCCAGAGGGGTGAGAAGATTTGTCTGTAGCTGCATCCCAGAAGATGCTTCCAACACACTGGTAGGATGTGAGTTTGGGCCCCTGACCCGATCTAGGCTATAATCCTGATTTTCTGCATCCTCTAGGCCAGGATCTAGACCCTAGACTGGTGAATATCATGGGATCAGTCTCTCCTCCTCTCTCAGTAATGAAGTTTAGCTTTCCAGTGTAAGAGGCCACTCATAATTCATTCATAACACTGAGCAGAAGGATTCTACTTTATTTGGCCCTTATTGGCTAGCCCTTTTTTTTCCTAGCTCAGCCTGCTTCTGAGGAGGGTATTTTGGGTTTGGCTTCAGCAGGTGAGAGAAGTCCTGAAGTTAGAAGTTTCAGTGAACTCTACACACAGCTGTGAAGATCTAGCCCATGTTCTTTAGTTACCATTCAAATATATTGATAAAACTATTTAACAAAAAGATCAATGGAAGAAAGTATTCCTTTTGTCTCTATTCTACTGGTACTCTGTAGCAATTGTTCAATTTCACTTTCTAAATGTGTGCAGCACCTAACACAATAGGACAATAATCTTAGCTGGAAACAATCCAACAACCTTTTTAATATATATGTGTATATCTATCTGTCTGTCTATCTATCTATCTATCTATCTATCTATCTATCTATCTATCTATCTATCTATCTTTCTAATGACAGGCAAATGCATTTTGAAAATATTATTTCTTCAATGGAATATGAAAAATGTTGGTACTTAAAGCTGTATTGCAATATTTAACATGCATATTGATTTTGACAATCATAATATATAGTAACACTGGTTCACTAGAGTTATGACAAAGTGATTTTCATATTACCTTTGTTAAATGTGATGCATGCACACACCAACTTTTATTTGACTGAGAAATTACATTGATTTCCAGAATTAGATGGATGTAGTCATTGTAATCACGAATGGTCATGGGAATCTTAGTTTTATATTTCTTCACTTATAGGAAAGCTTATTTTCATATACACATTAATCACATTAGGTATGTGATAATACATTCTCCAGTGTTAAAATGAATTTCTGGGAAACTTGTGAGCAGACAAGACACCAACCTGAATTTAAGCAAAGGGTAGTCCTAAAGACAAGAACATCCCCACTTCCCAAAACAAAACCAATCCATACCTCAAATTCTTGACAGGATATCCCCACAGTGAGATTTGTCTCAGTGGATCTGCAGAGCTGACCTGTTTCTGGCTACCAGCTGATCTAACACCAATCCCATATAATCTGCAGGAGACATATTACACATATGTTTTACTAGTGGTAAGAAATTCCCTGCCACCTTCCAAGGAGTTTGAATTAATAAGTGGATATAATCTATAGCATATAGAAATGAAAGGAATTAACAATACACTAACTAATCTGAGTCCATGCTAGTGATATTGTAGCCGTGCCTATACGCTGATGAGATTATCAGTATACAATCTGGGGTTGAGGAAACAGTGCTTATTTACAGATATACTCAAGCAAGTTGAACTCACCAGATCAGTCTCTTGGTTTTGTTTCTCACATTTACTCCTTCTTTCCACTGTTAAATTATTGTCTTCCTTTCATGCTTTCTTTTGAATAGAGCTAAGTGGAGGTAAAAGGAAACCACAACATGTGCAATGTGGGAAAAATCATATGACCAAATAATTTAACCACAGTTTTCACAAATGAAAGATGAACTAGTTAGATAACGATAAATCAGTCCTAGAAAGATTGGAAAATACTGCTTGAATCCTCTAATTTCCTGTTAACACAGTATGATCTATTATATTGCCACTTTTTGCCACTGTAAGGAAGTATAAGGTAAAATGCTATTTCAAAGGTGTGTGATACACACTGTACAGTAATTAAGATGAAACATTGCAGCTAAGGAAAGCTTAAAAGGCACAGTTTAGCCTACGGTTGATCTGATATTGTCCTGACAGGGGCTAAAATAGGCTTTTTACTGACAGCTAGTTCTTTTTGTACTAGCTAATGTAGTTTTTTCATCAATATTCACTGAAGCATCTGGCATTAGCTTGTGAAGTTATGAGTTATCCCAACTCTCAGAGCAACAGCATTCATATAATGCACAATAAAAGTGTGGAAGACTTGATTGAGAGAAACAGGAATATGTGTTAGCCATTTACTGATCTGACAGCGCAGAAAGAGAATTAACAGTGAGATAATACAGAAAAAAGCTTCCTGCAATGGGCTGGTACCATATGATAAATGATTATGAACAGAGCACAAAAATGCTTTTGAAAATTCACAATATTGTTTTACTGCTACTTCTTCAAAGACCTTTCAAGTAATCTCCTTTATGGAGCACTGTCTAGGACTTATTGAAAAGGCTTCATGTATTCATTGCTTCCCAGTATAACCATTTAGTTAGTAACATAAAGAAGAGAACTAATCACTCTGGGTTTCTGCAGTGTCAGAAGAGAGGGTCATTTCCAGACCCTGATTTAGACTGCAAATGAGATCATTGCTCTCTGGAAGTAGAGCTTTCTGCTCACTTCCTCTTCATTGATTATGAAGCTGAACAGACAAATTAAAATTAAGCAACATGATTCAAGTGGTGAACTATGTAAGTTAAGGCTCATCAGCTTCTCCTGTGTCAGTGAAGTGGTAGTAAATGGAAAACCCAGTCCAGGGAAAACACTCTAGGTGAAATCACATTTTACTGCTAATATCTGATATTGAAAAACATTAATATCAGCTGCTATTGAGGAATGCTATTAGCCTGAGGAATTAGGAATAGAATGAGACAAGGAGCAAGATAACGATGAAACACTGTGATTGCCTTTTTCCAGCAACTAAATAATACTAATACATGGTGGCCCTGGCACATTTTCTTTTCAAGAAGTTCAGAGTAGAAATGTCAGTTAATTTTTCAGCTAACCACTATAAATTAAGCAGTTTTTACTGTTAAAATCTGTACTAAAGCTGTATGAGGAGATGTATACAGTGACTTCCATAATTTTTGTCCTCTTCCATCCATTCAACATTTCGGAGCATATAAGAGTTTCCTTTTTCATATTAATCTATTAAGTCCTGTAGGACAGAGTGGACAGAGGCAGCTGGAGTTACTATAGGATCTGCCTGTCTGCATTGCAGTAAGATGGGACAATATGATCAGATGAAAATAATCCCTTCTTACCTTAACTGCCACAGCACACAATCCACAAAATATGTCAAGCCTCATTTTAAGAGAGGCTAAAAAGCTATGGAATACCATGTTTAAAACTTTTAAAAAACCTTTGAGGAAGGTTTCACTGTAATCAAAAATTATCATGGAACCAGTGAAAGCAATATATATCATTCAAGAAAGAATGACCATTCCACCTCACTCCAACAGACTGACTGATTTATGCCATAATGACAGAATCAATGAATTCCTGCCTAAGTAGTTTTTTTTGTCTTGCCTCATTTCCCATAGACCTACTATAAAGCATTGTGTCAGCAGTCTAAAACATTTGGAAAACAACCTTAAGAAATCAAGGAAGCAGAATTAAGGGTCTCTGCTTCCCCACCTGGTAAATGTACCAAGGGTTCTCTCCAAAAGCACAAGAGGCCACCTTACAGTCTACAATGCAGAAATTAACTTCTTTAGTCACTTCCCTTCCAGCCTGACAGGCATAGTGGGTCTTGCAGATCAGATACACAACTAAAGTAAGCACTGAAATTTCAAGCACTGTATTAGCCAACTTTTAGGCATCTGTCTAGTGGCATCCATTATTCTGGCTTAGGGACCTGTGCTCCTGCACAATCTCTGAGTGAAATTAGATATTCCAAAATGCAAGCCATCAAAAGCTAAAGAAAGACCTGTTGTGGATGTAAACCTCTAAGTCTAGCTGTCTGCTTGATGGAGTTAAGTGTTGAGTTCACATTTCACCCAGACTCTTCTCTGCAACATTACCTGTCTTATGCTGGCTCAGTTATGTGTATATTAGGACTTAAAAAGTCCCTATCCCTATGCTCATTTCATCCTGTACAGAAACTCCTGGTCAACCCTCATCTGGAGAACAATGGCCCTTTGTAGGTTTTAATCCTTCCTACTGTGAAAGGAAATAATAAAATCATAGAATGGCTTGGGTTGGAAGACACATTAAAGATCATTGAGTTCCAATCCCCCTGCCATGGACTGGCACATCTTCCACAAGACCAGGTTACTCAGGGCCCCGTCCACCCCAGCCTTGAACACTTCCAGGATGGGGCATCCACAGCTTCTCTGGGCAACCTGTTCCAGTGCCTCATCACCCTTCCACTAAAAAAAATTCTGCTTAATATCGAATCTAAACATACTGTCTTCCAGTTTAAAGCCATTTTCCCTTGTCCTGTCACTGCATATCCTTGTACAGAGTCCTTCTCCTCTTCTTCTGTAGCCCCTTTAGGTACTGGAAAGTGTTATAAGGTCTCCCCAGTGCCTTCTTTTCTCCAGGTCGAACAACCCCAACTCTCTCAGCCTGTCTTCATAGCAAAGATGCTCCAGGCCTCTGATAATCTTCATGGCCTCCTCTGGTAATCTTCATGACCTCCTCTGGTCTCTCTTCAACAGGTCCATGACCTTTTTATATTGAGGCCCCAGATCTGGATGCAGCACTCCAGGTGGGGTCTCACCAGAGCAGAGTACAGGGGACGAATCATCTCCCTTGACCTCCCCATGTTGCTTTTGATGTAGCCCAGGATACATTTGATTTTTGGGCTGCGAGCAGGTTGTGTTCAGCTTCTCATCAGCCAACACGCCCAAGTGCTTCTCCTCAGGACTGATCTCAATCCATTCTCTGCCCAGCCTGTGGCTGTGCTTGGCATTGCACCAACCCAGGTACAGGGCCAGGCACGTGGCCTTGTTGAACTTACTGTGGTTTGCACAGGCCCAAAGAGGTCAAGGTCTCTCTAGATGGCATCCCATCCCTCCAGCACGTCGAGTGCACCACACAGCTTGGTGCCATCAGCCAACTTGCTGAGCGTGCACTCAATCCTCTGAAAAAGATGCTAAACAGTACTGCTCCCAGTAGCAGCCTCTGAGGAATACCACTCGTTGCTGCTCCCCACTTGGACTGCATTGTCAACTGTCATGGCATATTTAACTGTTCAATTTGTGTACTAATTATTTTAAATAGCTAAATAACAATACAGCCTGAGATGCTGAAGAGCTGTTGCAACAACTGTGGTTGTTTCTGGCCTCACTGGCAAGCACAGTTATATTTTCCCTCTATCAGTCATTTTATGTACACTGTCAAGGTAGAAATGAGTCAGGGACTCCCCTGTTGTAACAAGCTGACCACAAAGATACCGTAACATGTGAACTAAAACAATTCTATCACTTGTGGCGATCAAGGCCTCCACTTACATGCGACTCAATGTGCCTAATTGAACCAAGTTCTTACGTCCTGTGTACCCTGTGCAGAGGAAACAGGCAGTTAGCTGAAGGTCAGCACTCTCATATAACTGTCTCAGTAAAAAGAAGATAAAATCACAATCAAGCTGCTAGTTATTTAAGATAGGAAACCATGAAGACTATTGTAGGCCATGTTTAGGTCATCAGAGGAAGTACTCAAGGAGCACATTTAGTACCTGAAAGACAAAATATTAACCCTGTCGTTTCCGGAGTTAAATTAGAGAAGAGAAGCCTCTTTCCCTTTCTTTGCTTGCTTACAGCTTCTGCTTTCATTTCCGACAGAAGATGGTCTTCATCCTGAAAGACATTCTGATTCTGTACTTCATAATTTTGCTGTGGATGCAGATAATGATTAGTATGTCCACTGTAATGTAAAGCATCATTATTAGCATAGATAGGTGAATACGGTTCTACTCATTAATTTATAGCATAAAGGATTATACAGATTTAGGAAGCACTGTAAAGCAATAAAAAATGAGGTTACACTAACTTGGAGCTGTTATCCAGCCTCAGTAAATGCTATCAGAATGGGAAGAAAGCAGTTATGGATGCCAAGGAAATTCTACAAATTCAAGACAGACTGTGAGGTCTTTCCTGGTGCGCTCTGCTGGGATGGGAGGAGGAAGAATGATGCCTTCCCTGAGTGTCTATTCCTTCCTCTGACTACCAGGCATTACTTTATGGAACAGATGGAAAAAAATCCTAAATTGTCACTACAAATTTGATCTGCATGCCTAAGGCTAGAAACTCTTTCCTCTCTGCAAATAGTCTCTCAGGAAAAGCCAGATTGTCTATGAGTGTATGATCACTATATGTGATTAGTCAGCACAAAGTATATAAAATCCTGCTGGATTGTATTGTCTTCCACAGGAAAGGAAAAAAGTGCCCAAAACAGCTGACTAACCCCACATGGGCAGGGACATGGTACTGCAATCGGTTCGTGCATGGCAACAGGGAGATAGGAATGACAGCAATAGCACAGGAACGAACTAAAAGAAGCATTATTTGGATGTCTGTAGCCTTCAAAAGGCAGTATGGGAATGGGAACAGCCCCAGGTGAATAAAACAGAAACGCAGTACCAACAGCAGCAATAAAAATATACAGATGTAGGAATAAAGGAGTCTCACCTGAACTCTCCGTCTCAGGGGGTCTCAGCTACTGTCAAGCTCCAAGTTTTAGCCCTTCTAAATCTGGAGTTGCTTTGCTGATCAGAGACCATCTTTCCACACTTTGATTTCAGAGGATGGATCAGTTTTCTTGTTCCAAGCACTTATAAAGTGTGGTTTTTGGTATCTTTGTGTGTGCTGGAATGGGAAGTTCTGGGCTGTTGTTTCAAGCACTGTAGGTCACATTTTGAATAGCTACCCCATGAAAACTGAACTTTCTACTTTTACTAAGCACCCAGCGGCAGAATAGGATAACTGCAAAAAACCTAGCCATAATTCCCCTTACAAAGTCTGTCTCAAACTCTTTCCCTCTCCAAAACAACTGATACTGTATCATGACAGTTTTTATTCATGTTCTGAATTTTTAACCACTCCTTCCTGAGAATTTTTCTTCATCATGAAAACAATCAAATTCTGGAACAGGTTACTTGGACAAGGTTTTTGTTCTCCATCTGTAGTGATTCCAAACTTGACTGAATATGACCATGAGAAATATTTGAGCCCAGCTTCAAAGCTGGGCCTGCTTTAAACAGGATGCTAGACTAGATGACCTCCAGACGTCTCTTCTGGCCTAAATTATTCCATGAATCTATGTGGCTGGATGAGATTGGTAATGTGAGCTGAGCATCAGGAAAAGTAAAAGAATGTCTCGTGAATCTGGCATAACTTTATTCCTAAACTGAACTTCACAGATAATAACTCATCTGAAGGAATATTTGCTGCATCAGACATGAATGACTTCGTATTATTTTAGAAAATTCAGGAATGCACTCTGTGTTTACCATTTCATTCTGAAATTTCATGGGACATTTAGTAGCAGACAAGTGAAAAATCTAGATATTTTTTGCTGAAACTGAGAAAGCAATATGAGTATGTACCATATGTCACACTGAAATAGAAGAGATTTGAGTCATAAGTTGTTCTATATAACTTTTTCCTCTAAACAATAGAGCCTCCTCATGAAGTTGTGCAACGAGAATATAGTTCCTGGTTGCAAAATAATAGTGGGCTAATTAGTAAAAAAAAGTGTTCCTACCTCTAATTAACATAGTTTTAAACCCCATCCATGCTAGAAATAACACAAAAAGTATACAACAGATGTATCTCAGTGGAATTGCATCAGACATAATAAGTTTACCTAGGTTAAATGATTGATAAATGTCATGATGAAGTATGACATTATTGATGTAATAAAAAAGATTCTAGCCACCATAAATAAGACATTTTGCACAAAGCCTTTTATGGACTGCTTATGCTTGAGATTTCAAAGGAAGGACCTTCTTCTGGTGTTAAAACCAAACAAAAAGATTTCCTTGTAAATTTTATATTCCCCATGAATCTGATTGTGATTATTTAGAACAGGTCTTTTTTAAAAATGTAACAAGATACTTTTCAGGTTTGGATTGTGATGATTCACATTTGATAGAGTTATAATGAAATTACCGCACTCAGCTTGACTGCTGGCACAGTAAATACTGCTCTGAAGAGGAAAGTTAGAACATTATGGCAAAGTTTGCAAGCTATCAATGATCTCAGAGGAAGGGCGTTTCTTCCAGTTGTTAACTTAAACAAAAACAACAGAAGACTATACACTGGTCCTGGAGGGAACAAAACACGGGGAATTTCACAAAGCATGCTCTAAATATATTAGCTTAGAATATTTTTGTGAAGGAGCTAAGTCCATTTTCAGTGTTGATCTACTGTAGAGAAGACTTGCTCCAGCATTCTGAAGTTATAGTAAATCTGAGACTATCAAATGCAAAGCTGAATCAGGCATGTTTGTCTCCAGACTGACTCTGTCTGTCCCTTTACAGTCCATAAACTGATCCCTCTGCCTTGACCCCATGGAGCCCCACAGAAAAAGAGAAAAAGTGCAAAAGCCAATGGTTGAACTAGCAACCAGAAGGCACAAGTTCAAATTATGTTTTGCCACAGGCTTCCTATGTGATTACAGACTAGTCAGTCTCTCAGGGCTTTAGCAGGGATAAATACAGCTTCTTTGCAACCTTTAATATATTCTACAGAAATGGAAACCAAATTAGTGTCCAAGACCTTTCTACTGCCATGTGTCATGATGATGGAGAGACACGAGGAAGACATGATTTTTCCTTCCCTTTGAGCACATCTAGCTCATTTCTCTCTAAATCCTTTCCTGTCTTTCCTCCTTACCCTGCACTAAACTCTGGACACCCACTGCAGCTTTCTAACAATCCTGTGAGCAGAAATGCAAGATGCTGCACTAAAAAATAATATAGATAGCTTCAAGTCTCCATCCCCCTCCTTGCACCTTTCGGAAGGACGTTATACGTTGAAAATTTTCTTTGTTTTCAGATTTAGGCAGGACAATCTGGGCCAATGATTTTTGCTTCAAGTAGTTATGAAGGGCAAAAAATTATGTTCAGCTAGGCAGCTCATGTTTCTTTCATAAGAGTATCTTTCAGGATTTTATCTGTCCTGGAAAAGGGCAGATTTTTAACTGATTAAAGGGAATAGAAAATGTATCACATTCTACACAAAAACTGTAGGACAACTCCTGAAGTCTATTAACCAGCACCTTGACATTTCTAGTTTTGTAATCCAACAGCCATGAAGGGAGAACTAGAGAAAAAAAAAAAAGTCTATTTTTATATTTGGTCCTTGCTTCAAGCATTTATTGAGAAAGATAATTGGTGATTGCTAGTATGAATGTCCAGTTTGAAAAAAAGCTTTTGTCTCAAGGGAAGTGTTTTTTTCATATCAATCCTCTTTAAGGAATCGTGAAAGGAACAACTGAAGTAAGCAAATAAGATATCATCTAAGAATCCACCCCTGTCCTTGAACCACTGATGTCTATATGTTTATCAGATGTGTGGTAGTGTTCTCATTATGAATAAAATCGTTCAGTGGCTTTTTCCTGAGTCCTACACAGATTCCTGTTTGCAAAGACAGAACGGAGGGGCTGAAGAGAACAGAATGCCAAAGACATGACCAGGTAAGTGCCAAGAGCACAACCAGAAGGCAAAAGATAGGAGCATTATCTTTTCTTTATATACATATTTTTTTTAATCTTAGAATGGTCTGAAAGGTTTGCTTTATTTGGTCCATGGAAATAGATGTGCCCTTTGAAATCATAGTAAGTGATCAAGATAGCAGCAGCGTTAAGACATAGGTAACACTGCAGCTAAACGTGGCCTGTGTGAGCAGAAACTTCTGGCTGAGATGGTGGCTTTTATTTTCAAAGCTGCTTTCTCCACAACTACAAAAATAACCTGGATTGTTCTAGAAAGAGATAAATAGCAAGCTGCAGCAGAGCAATTTATTCGGAATATTTTATCCCTTGATTTCTTTAATCTGCTGTTAGTATCTCATGCATCCTTCCATTATTGTGTGCCAAACAATAGAAATTTAAAGCCAAAAATGTTATTTATTTTCCTTTGATGTAGTTGAACAAGTTAATGTTTTGAAATGTGCTCTAGAGTTGCTATTATTAACACGGATTTTTAAATGTAGGTTGTAATAAAACAGCAATAAGTATTTCTTGATTAGAATAATCTGACTGAAGTATTTACATTGGTCATTCGCCTTTTTTACTTTGTGATTTACAGTGCTAAAGAGTTTAAGTTTTAATTCCTGTTAAAAGAACAGTTCCTGTGGCAGCAGTTTCTATCAGTACAACACACAGCTCAGAGTTTTAAGACTAACATTGGTTTCAAATCTTGGAATTTTTTCCTTTTACTACTTTGTCAGTGATCTCATGGACTTGCTCTGAGTGGGAGTTTGGACTTGACGGCCTCAAAGGGACTCAAATCAGTTGAAAATTATAATGGGATCAATGATAGTGACCTTACATAGAGATTCTGGTGAAATGCGAACAAAAACTGCCAGTGAAAGAGAGTAGTGTCTACTTTCTTTCATTTAGAGCTTAATTTAGGTTGTAGAAGTGGATACTGATGACTAAAGTGTTCTCTTTGCTGTGTGCCTTTGTAAAATGCATGTTTAAGTGTACATATAAATACACATACAATTGTATTCAACATGTGTGTGCCTATACAGATAGATATAAATATTATACATCAAAGGCTGAAAATTACACTGCCACCAAAGAAGGCATTTAAGTTGGAAAGTTATCCATTCTGGGCTGTGGTAAAACTTAGATGTGTGCAGATGTAAAAGAGTTTACTTTTGACAAGGAGAAAACAGCATCACTGATTGGCTTGAACTCTGCCTCCTTTAGATCAGAACTGGACACTGTAAGCCAACAGATTGAATATATTTCTTCTATGTGTACATAACCACATCCAATGATGGTTATAAAATCTTATGGAGGGCTTTTGATGAATAATTTTGGGTTTTTAAGAAAGCATCAAATTAAATCATCATCTCAGTCACTATTTTAAGTCCTCAGCTAACCCACACAGGCTTTTCTAGGCCCCAAAACAAAAACGGCTATCTCTTATCTTGGTACAAAGTCATAACCTCTTAAATTCTCTTTTAGAACAGATAGATGTTGTCCAAGCTAGATGTTTTTGCTTAGGAAGCTTATTTCCTCAATTTCTTTGTCTCCTTTCAAGCCAACAGTAGATCTGCAAATGAAAACCAGAAGAGGCATCTGCCAAGTAGGGATTTTTTTCAGCTGATAAACCAGTTCAGCTGAGTTAACACCAAATTCATCACATTAGAGGTAAAGATACAGCACTGAAAGGAGGGAAATAAGTATATTTGTGCATCAGATGAAAGAGCTACTGTCCTGATCACAAGTTTGGATAAAGTATTTCTACTTCAGTTTAACTGCTGCTTACTGTTAGTGGCAAGCAATTCTCTACCCAGCCCACCCCAGGAACACTCAGAAGCAGTGTGCACTTATGTTTGCATACAGCCAGCTAAGGAGAATCACATGGCACATCTGCTATGCTTGATATCAAATCACAGAAAGCTTGATGAGAATAATGAGTAACAAGAAAAAAGAATTAGGAGTTCTTCAAATTGTCCTAGACATATATCCCAAACACCGTAAAACACTGTTTTTTTACATTGTCATGCAGTGTAAAAAAAAGAAGGCTTGTACAATTGATATCTGAATGGAAGAGCTTTATAGCCTTTTTATTGTTTTAATGGAGTTTTGTATGTTTATGTGAAGAGATGAAAGATGAGGGAAGCTGGAGAAGAGGAGCAGAATGCCAAAGAGACCACTAGATTAAGGGCTGGCAGCATAGCCATAAGGAAAACCAAAAGACAGCTATGGATATGCTTTTCTTTGGTACTGTTAAAGGGACTTGAAGCTGTGAGCAAATAAACTATCTGCTGTTGTATTCTTGATATAAGGGAAATGGAATTTTCTATGTCTTTGGCAGATTAACTGGAGAGCATCTATCACCAGTTTCTCATCCTAGATGCAACTGGCCTTGTCCCATATTTTGAATAATCGCGTGGGTCAGAAACAATTCACATCAAAATGTTAAAACATAAAAGCCTAATACTGTGCCCTCTCAGAAATGTTAGAACAGTTTTTAAGTAGGATTGTACCTTGCTGTTGACCTTCCATTTGCAATTTTAGTCCTTTTTTTAAGTACTGCTTTTTGCATTCGTCAAATTATACCCCAAAATATGAAAAGCAAGTCTGACAACGGGTCAAGACAAAGTACGCCAATGAAGTTTTGTGGCATTGCTATAATGATTAGTATCAGCCACTGTTATTAACTAGCATACTGAATTTCCCTTTCAAATAATGAATATTAAAAGATACAAATGTTCACAGCTTAGTATGAGTAGGAGATATTTGCTGCAACTATAAACTATTTTTTTTTTCCCCACTAAAACTGTATTTTATTAAGTTACTTTAACACTCTCGTGAGTAAGCCTTCTCATTCCACCTGCAACAAGTTCCTGCTGAGTGACAATGTCAACAAGAGCCAGAGCCAAGGTCAGCCATGCCGAGGGCCAAAGAGAGAGTGGTGGTGTTCACAGGAAAGCCAGCTGTACCCCATTCAAACTTGGCAGGATTTGTTTCTACCAGTGTAACTCCTGCCATATGAAATATGAATCCAGTTTAATTAGTTAACGAGGGTAGTGGTCTTCTAAAGTGAATTCAGATACATGAAATGGCAACCACTGTGCAAGCTGATGAAAAAAACCCAGCACCCAGAGCAACTTTCATGAGACAAGTCCAATTCTTGAAGAAATAAAAAGATTAAGAAAATTTTGAGGCAACTGATGGTAAAGGACCCTTCACCACAGTACTAGCACTGACCAGAATTAATGACAAAGGGACACAGAATAATTTTTCAAGTACACATTTTGGCTGTAATTTTCCTACAACCCTTTAGACCTGAGGAGGGCACTTCTGGGTTTGGTGGGTAATTAATTAAGTTTCCTTGATTTGTCTAGATCTGGAGTGCCAAAAAGACATCAGAGATCTCCAAGAATGTTTGAAGAACATGATGTCCATCCTGAACAAGATTTTTCGAGTCAAGACTGCACTACCTAACACTGCACTAACACATGCATTTTTTTCCTGTTGTTGCATATTCCATATTGATTTTCCTTTCCTGGGCATGTAGTATTTGCAGGCATCAGAGGTAACAAAATGTCCTGTACCTTTTCTCAAGAGATAATGATACTGAAAGACCTTACTAGAATGTCTTTTTCAAATTGCAACTGAAACCCCAAAGATATCTAGCTGTGGGTTGTTCTGAAAGCATTATTTATTTTTAACAAAATATTACGCTAATTATGTCGGTTTTCTTAATTACAAAAATTGCAACTGAGATCTAAAATAACTAAATGAAATTTTAAATTTCAGCTTTTTTTTTTTAAAACCATTAACATTATTGACATGAAGATATTAAGAATTGCTTATCCCTTTCCCAATTCTTTTCTTTTATGATATTTCAAAATCTTTTCCATGTGGGAGTACAGATGGGAAAATGGACAGACTGTGCTCTGTTCCTTAATTTTTAAAATTTTGATGAAAACTGAACTTTGTCTTTTCAAGGTCAAACATTCTCTTTTACTTCATAAATTTGCTGTAAAACATTTTTGATAAAATTTTATAATTTATGAATGTTGAATTTACACTGCTAGCTTTAATGAGAAACAAATGAAAAAAGATATCTCTGAAAGAGTTCACAGTGAACACTTATTTATATTAAATTCTGGAATTGGATTTGGGACAGTGGTAAAATGAAGTCATATGTGAATTGTATTCCTATATATATATATATATATATATATATATATATATATTTCTGGTAACGGAAATCCTTGTTTGAGTCATTTAGAGAAAATGCATGGCAAACAGCAGAGCTCTTTTGTGTTTCATTTATACAGAAATATAGAAAGTGAGATAACACCACTGAAGTGTTCTTTTACTAAAGGAGTGTTAATTTGCCAAACACCAAATATTCACTGGACTCATTTCTCAGTTGCTCTTAAGTACTTCTGAGTACAGCAATGTCAAAAAAGTGGTTGTTCCATAAGAAAATGTTTATAATAAATGCTTTTACACATCAACATTTATTCCAATCTGCAATGAAAAGAATTGATGTTACCTCAGAATTGCTGGATGATTGGATTTGTTTCTTGAAATTCTGAAGAAAAAAATCCCCACAATCTTATATGGAAAAATCTAAACTTTGACATTTTTGAGATTTTTTTTTTTTTTTTTAATTCACCTTTCATGAAAGCATTTTGGGGCTACCCAATTTATGTTATGAAACAGGATGGAGATTTGGGGGTTTTTAACAGCAAAACAAATTCTCAACTGATCTGACTGTATGAAAATGTGCAGACATCAATAAAAAGCTGTAGACAATTTAGGAAACTTCCCTAATGCATTGTGAGTGGCCAGTAACCTTCTCAAATTATGAACAGATAATTCAACTAGTTTTCCATAAGTTTACAAGGAGGTAATCAGAAATGAGAGCTATCATTCCCAACTGCAGGACCATAAAGCTCTTCCTATTTAGTGCTATATCCACTGCTAGTTTGCTTAACTATGGTTACATGAAAGCAGTATCCAATTTTGCCTAGTTTGTAGTAAGATTCTTGCTGCAAGACATGGGGCTGCCTGCCATGTTTTAAGAAAAATTCTAGACCATAGTAAAGAGATTTTGTCTTAGCTGATCACACAGAATATCTTTCTTTGTGAAATGTAAATTCAAATTAGCTACAACTTGGGAGAAAGCATCAGGACTTCCCAAGAAGGACAACTCATGTGAGGGAGGGTGTGGAGTCTCCCTCTCCTGAGACATTCAAAACCAACCTGGACCCATTCCTGTGCGACCTGCTCTAGGTGACCCAGCCTTGGCAGGGAAGCTGGGCTAGAGCATCTCCAGAGGTCTCTTCCAACACTAACAATTCTGTGATTCTGTGACAAAATGAATGCGAAAGAAAGTAGCTTTCAGTGTAATTGGGTGGACTTTATTTCTGACAGGTTTTTCCCCTGTCAGGTAACCAGTAGAAAGAATATTCTAAAATAGAGCCTTTTAATGTGATTTAATACACTTATTCTCAGTCAGGAGGAAGAGACAAACTTCATTGTAATTAATCGGGTTTAGCATTTTATGCTTTTGGGCCAGACAAAATCGGTTTAACCCATATAAATATAGCTACCTAAATTGTCTGTGGCTCTTCTGTCAAGAAAGGAAAAAGAAATCATAGTGGGAAATGTAACAGGATAAAGATTCTCAGGAGTCAAGAGGATGTCCAAGCCACAAATACATTCCAGTAGATCACTAATGAGTGAACATGTCTCATGTCTTACCGCCTGCTATAATCACTCATTTGATTTAAAGAACATTTGGTTCCAGTGTGTGTTTCATTTCCAGAAGGCGGGTAAAACTCTAGCTGAAAATTATATTCAGTGTTGTCTTTGCTGTTTTGATTAATTTCTAGGCAGGATGACTGTGGTTTGGGTTGCTTTGAGCACAGGCATGAAGAGTTTCCACAGTTTGGCTTGCAGTTTACTATGACCAAGTTTTGCAGCAGCTAGATTCTTTGTTAAAACCTGGTTGAAAATAAAAATTTGATTTCCACAGGAAATACTGACATCTGGGGGTGAGGGGGTGGGGAATGGCAAGCTCCAGCTAAAATTGAAAACTGATCATTTTCTGAACTCCGTGTAAAGAGAGGTTCCAGGGGGGGTAAAAATTGCTTTGGGAAGAATGTACTGTTGGAGACTGATTCTGGAGACTGATTCTGAGCAACAACCTAGGTGGTCCCTGGAAACTGGGGACCATGAGATCATCTAATTTCAGAAAACCAAATATAGGCTGAAGCCTTCACTGCATTGAAAAGGAAGCCCCAAATCTCTTGACACCAGCAGGGCTTGGTAGGAGGACTGAGAAAGTAAAAACTGAAAGCCTCATATCCTTTAAGATTTAAATTTAGTAGTGTGAGGGCTGCCCAAAGTTTCCTGACTCATATCACAGGATGGCCTTGAACTTCAGATCCTGGACTTTGAGATTGCTAAATATTTTACTGGACGAAAACAGGAATGCAACCCACTTCAGTCACCATGGAAGTTCAGAGCAGGGAGATACGTTGTTGCAAACAAAATATTTGTAAAGACCTTATTTTCAACTCTTAAATATCAGCCAAAACAGGCTCACTCCATTGTTGATGTAAATTGGCTGCTTTCAAGCATATCAAGGACCCTATTCATCTGGTTTTGCATTACTCTGCATGAGGTATCACTTGAAACTCTTGTATCATAGGAATCAGTCCAGGGCACACACAACATAAATGCACAGTCCTGCCCACAGCTGTAGAAAGAATGGACTCTTCAAAAATGATGTTTATCTAGAAATCAAGTTCCTTCAGTCCCAGAGAAGAAAAACACCACTCCCTTCACCTTTGAAGAAGCATTTCCCTCCTCCATTTTTCAAACTTTAATTAAAAAATGCTATTAAATTCTGTTTTGTTTGCTGATCTCATTTCCAGAGAAGTGACCAAGGAAAACTCCGCAGTAAGTAAAAAAAGGAGAGTAGAGTCAAGGAAAATCTCTTACCTTTGACTCTTTTCAATGAAACAACTGAGTCAACTAGTCTAAAACTGAATTTGTTTACTTGCCAGACTGTGAACAGCACTTGAAATACATAAAAGTCAGACAGAATAAGTTCTAATCCCAAGGTAGCAGAGTAGACAGCGGTTACTTAGATTTTAAGATAGGTCAATATGGAAGTAGATCCACTCAAGAGGAAAAGGTCACTTCTTGACAAATAGCAATTCCACTAGCTCTATACCTACACCAGTAAATTGCCTCCACTTCCATTCACTTTTCTTTGGTACTTATTCCTCTTTCAGCTATGAGATAGTTCCTTGTTTAGAAAATTACGGATTGGCTTAGTTTTTAAAGCTACTACTTTTCACATTTGGTGGTGATGCAGTGAGCAGTGATGAACCTCCTCACCATGGATTGACTTGCAATATTTTCCCAGCAGTTGACTTTATTTGGGGATATTGTCTATGCCAGTCCTGTCAGTAAAGACATTCTTAGCCTTTGTACCAAGGTAGCCACGTGCTGTGAACGTACTCCTCTATCTCCAGCTGTGTACTCTCTTGCAGAGAAGAAACAAGGCAATCACTCAGCTATTCTGATCATATAAGTCAAAAAACTGTCTTCCTGTTGAGAACAATGGGCCTCATTCTTTTCATTATACTGCCCTTTGCTGGGCTGATTCCACTGAGAGGCTGTTACACTACCACAAAAAGGGTCCTAGACATAGAAACAGTCCTGGAAAATCCTGGAAATAATAAGAGGATTCTTCTCTGTATAAAAGCACATTTAATTCTTCTTAGTATTGTGTTTTCATCATATTTCATCTTGTTGTCTGAACTGCAGAAACACGGAAAAATAGTTGCACGTCTTGACTTTTTTCCCTAGGATACTTTCAGCAAAGTGGATTACTGTGCCACATTTTGAAGCCACATTCACTCTTGAAACACCCATTCCCTTACACTTCCACAATGCTGCTGTGCCCAATCCACCTCTAAATACAATAATGATATGTCCTTGATTAATTCCTTGTCAGATGGAAAAACTGTTAATTCTACCCATACCACATAGTTTAGAGTAAGTATCTAACTTCAGTACTTTCAAGAAGACAATTAGAAACTGCAATGGTATTTAGCTACAATGCTTCTGAAATTTTAGTGTTGATGTTTGTGAGGAAAAAATCTCTAAACAACTGGGAAAAAAAGCATATCTACAGACAAATATGCATGCAAACACATGCACATGTATGCATATGCAGATATATATGTGCAGGATTTATATTGTGTTCCAACATGGAATGAGAAGAGTCTCCAGTATTTGGCTTAAAAATCCTTCTAACACATGGATCTTATTAAAATGTACCTCAGTCTAACTGTGGCTGAGCAAACAAAAGTGGTTCCACATGGCTGATAAAAAGCCTGATCGAGAATAGGAAAGAAAAATGTTTCTACTTGCCTTGCTGCCTCCAGAAATCTGCAGACCGAAGACTGAATTATTTTGCCTCTACTGCAGTGTTTGTAGTCACTGAAGTCTGACCATATCTCCATTCAAATGAGAGGGAAAATATCAGATGTATTCAGCCAAACAAAGCCCAGTGATTCCACACTGAAACCTAATGAGAGCAATAGCTGTACACGCAAAAGGGAAAGCTTTCTTCCCCTCGCATCTTGCAATCTATATCCTTCTCATAACACTGTAAGAGTAAAGAATTTGGACAACAGATTGAGAACCTTTGTTTAGAGCAGTGACCTTTAAATACTAGAACATCTACCTGTTATGCTAAATACAAAAAATAACTATATGTTTTATGTGATCATTCTTAAACTTGCATAGTACTTCTAATAAGGCATAGAATTTGTAAAATAATTTCTGTGTCCTGCTGGAACATGAAAGGACACCTGTTTGTCAGCACAAAGTACACTGTACAACAGTCTAAATCTGCACTCTTATCTCTCCATTGGATGCAGTTACGGTTGCACACCCACTATATCTCCTCTGAGATATCAGTACTTCCTGACAAAGTACTGCAGCACTGCAGCTTACTGTGCCATGTAGGAGAGAAAATAGCTGATGCCTAATCTGCTGATACAGAAATACAAATAGCTTCTCACATTATACCACTGCTAATATGTGATCAAATATTTCTAAACTTAGATCGTTACAAATAGGGATTCATAAGGGAGGCTAATAGTTATGTAGTACAAGCAAGCTTTTAAGGGACAGAGCAGGCAGCCTCGTGAAATGGACTTGCAAAAGGTAGAAGATAGTAATAGATTTACTCATCTCAAATAGCACTTCGTTTCATGTAGAAGTAAAATATCATTACATCAGTGGACATATTTCTGAAATTAGACACTCCTCAGAAAGATCAAAGTTACAGGTATAAATTGATTAAAAGATAATAGAATCATGAATAACAATCACAGCAGCTTTTCAAATCAAGCAACTGGGTTTGTTTTTCTCCTTTTAACTACTGAATAAGGGTTAGAGGAAACAAATAGCCAAATTGGATAGCTTCTGCAATAGACATATAAAATGTTATTGGTCTTTCCTCATCTCCAACTTTTCTTACACTTCTTGTTCCTTAGCTTCTTTTGCTGCTGCCTTCATCACCACTGAGTGCTTTTCATTTCTGCCTTCCTGTCTACCTGGCATTGCTTCCTTCCTCTTTCTCATGACATTTTCTTTCCCAACATTCAGTGTGCTTATCCTTAATCTAGCATTAACATCATGATTTAAAAGAGAGATAGGGAGAAACACTGAGGTGAAAAACTGTATGGAGATAAATGAATGGGGTTTTGATTGGCTGATTGGTTTTGATGTTGCTTTATCTTCTTCACTGCTCTTTCCCAGAAGCCACAGCCAGGATGGGCTTTAGAGCCACAGTCAGGAAGGAGCCAAGAGGAGGCTATGAATGGATCCTTGTAAAGGGTCTCAGGTACTTGCCAAAGGAGAAAGCAGAGGGACTGAAGAGAGGAATTTTAAACAAGGTATAGTTCTGTCCTGGAAGGGCTGAAAACCTGTTCAACTAAAATTCCTTTACTGCCAAGCAAAGTATTAGCTTCCTCAGTGCAATTTCATCAGGTACAAAGCAACAAAACAAGTTCTGGATTCTGCACCTGGAATGAGGCAACCCAGGATGTATGGATAGACTGAGGAATGAGAGGCTGGAAAGCAGCACCATGGTAAAGGATGTGGGGGTCCTGGTTGTTGCAAGTTGAACATGGGTCAGCAGTGCCCTGGCAGCCAGGAGGGCCAAGTGTGTCCTAGCGAGCATCAGGCACAGCATCGCCAGCCAGGCAAGGGAGGGGATTGTCCCTCTCTGCTCTGCACTGGGGCAGCCTCACCTCGAGTGCTGGGGGCAGTTGTGGATGCCACAACATGGGAAAGATATTAAACTATTAGACAGTGTCCAAAGGAAGGCCACGAGGATGGTGAAGGGTCTGGAGAGGAAGACGTAGGACGAGCAGCTGAGGTCAGTTGGACTGTTCAGCCTGAGTGAGATTGAGAGAAGACCTCATATTAGCCTACAGCTTCCTCATGGGGGGAAGTGGAGCAGAAGACATTGACCTCTTCTCTCCAGTGACCAGTGATAGGACTCAAAGGATGTCATGGAGCTCTGTCAGAGGGGTTTTAGGTTGGATATTAGGAAAAGTTTCTTCACCCAGATGCTGTGCACTGGAACAGTCTACCCAGGGAAGTGGTCCCAACACCAAGCCTGACAGAGCTCAAGAAGCATTTGAACAACTGTCCTAGGTTACAATAAGATGTAACCAATAGTATGTATTCTATTATCATCTTCACAAGCTGTTAAAGCAGGTGGAGCAGTGTTCATTATCTCCTACCATGACTTATCCCTGATAATTCCCTCTGGGAGCTATCTCTGTTAATGGGCCACCAAGGACCCACCACATGACTCATAGAATTACATCATCCCACTGTGAGATGCTCTGCCCAGGGGGGAAGAGACAAGCATTCCCACCTGGATATAACTTGGGGTTTGGAACAGTTCAAACAGCCCTTACCTACTGGATTCCCAGAGGACAAGAGCTACCACTGGACCTTCAGGTGACAACCAGACCCTTTTCTACAGGATCACCGCTTCAACAGGACCACTTCATCTGGACTGCTACCACCACCCTGACTAACAGGGGGTCAGGTTGTATCCTGACTCTGTCAGTGTTCTTGTACTAGTGCATTTATTTTAATTTTCCTATTAAATTATAATTCTGACTTGGGATCTCCCACTGGTTTGTTTTCAAACTAGTACTCTCAGGCACATGGTGTCATTACTGAGACTGCCTTGTGCAGAGACAGGAGTTGGACTTCGATGACCCTCATGGGTCCCTTCCAACTCAGGATATTCTGTAAACAAAGGGAAAAATCTGACCCTATAATCCTATAGGAAGAGTGAACATTTTCTTCAAGATGTTGTGTAGGACTAATTAAATGAAAGAGAGAAAATCTCTTATCAATGTTATGTTCACATAAGATCTGGTGATACCTGTGGGATCACAATATTTATTTTACATCAACTATCACATACTTCATTTCCATTAAGGTGACTCCCATATTAATAATTATATGTGCATATGTGTTATTTAGTTACAATAATGTTGCAGTTGTGTCTCTTAATTAAATTTCAAATGTAAAATCTTGAAGCTCCAGTAAATGTCATTTATCAAGTTTGATAAAGACAGAAAGCTTAAAAAAACCACAGGAACCCCACAATAATTCTATCTGAGAGTACAAGCTATGTAATGAAGCAGGCCCCTTGAAGCAGAAATAACTAAGTTTGAAGAATAGTGTAAATTCAAAATTGTTTTTTGGCATGATCAGAAACAGTTATCAGAACTTCCTGCCCACTAAGAAATATTAGTCTGATCTTCTGCCACAGCAGGAGGAACTTTTTCTGCTGGTTGTGCTGAAGAAAATGGGCAGAACACCATGTTTTTATTCTATACTCAGGCTTCAAGGCAGGAGGAATTCAGAGGATGCTGGGTTTCTTTCAGAAGAATTCTGTCTTCTATCATCGTCATTAGTGTTAACATATATTATCTTGAGGGAAAAAATAGAGATAATGTGAGCACAACCTAGCCTTCTCTCTTTGAACAAAAGTGGCATCAAAGAAATCCAGGCTCAGTGAGAAAACCATTAATCAGATTCATTACCATGAGGTCCTTGAAGTTCATTGATCCACAGGGTCATTGCACACAACCACAAAAGTTAGACAGTTCAATCTTTATTTCAGCAGTCAGAGGAAATGTGAATTATTAAAGTCTAAAATGTTCTATGATTTTTTTTGACAAATCCTTTCTGATCACTGCAAAACCAGATTTGCAACACAACCATGCTGTAACCTGTTGGAACCGTTGGTGCCCTCAAGGACAATATGAGTTTTTGAAGACAAGGATAGGACTAAAACTTACAAGGTCTCTTTAGAACAAAAACATACTCTAAGTAGGCAATGTACAAAGTATCCTATAAAATACATGACAAATGGTCTGCAGCCTGTTTTCACCACAGAAATAAAAGGAAGATCAGTAATGAAAAACACTTACAGAACTGTAAGTTGCCTGGAAACAGATAAACGTATTTAAACTTTCATACTTTCGTGATGAATCTACAGAGAATATTGGGAGAAAGTAAAAGTAACTTCCATATATGCTTATGTATTGCATTCACATGGCAAGGTTTTGGTCAGCCAGGGGCAGCACTACAGGAGGGGCTTTCTTAAAAAGAGTCCAACAGTTGGCCCCCTCTCAGATGGAGCCAGTTCTGGATGACTCCAAAGTAGATCCATCACTGGGCAAAGTTGAATCCTTCGGCAATGCTGGTAGCACCTCTCTGATGACATATTAAAGACACAGTAAAAATGCTGTGAGGGACAGAGTGAGAAAAAATGTGAGAGAAACAACCCTGCAAACTTCAAGGTCAGTGTAGAAGGAGGGCGAGGAGGTGCTCCAGGGGCTGGAGCAGAGATTCCCGTGCAACCTGTGTCAAAGTTGTCTGCAGGGCAAGCTGTCCCATGGAGGTCCACAGTGGAGCAGATTTATTCTCTGCAGTCTGTGAAGGACTACATGCCACAGGACTTAGACATTTCCTTAGGGAAGATGTTGCTCAAGGAGATTCCGTGGTGAAGCACCTTCCAGGCAGGAGCTGCACACTGTTGACACGACTAGGTCGTCTGCAGCACCCGTGACCCCATGGGTGACCCATGCTGGAGCAGTTTGTTCCTGAAGGGCTGCATCCCATGGAAAGGGACCAACACTAGAGCAATTCTTAAAGAATTGCAGCCCATGGGAAGGACCCACACTGGAGCAGTTCATGAAGGACTGTCTCCTGTGGGAGGGCCCCCATGCTGGAGTAGGTGAACAGCATGAGAAGGAAGGACTGACAAATTGTTACAAACTCCACAATCCGCCATCCACACTGTCCTGTGGCGCTTGGGGAGGGGGAGGAAGAGGTAGAAGAGGGAGGAAAAAAGGGATGTTGTTGAGCCTGGAAAGAAGGGGGGTGTGGGGAAATGTGGCTTTAGTTTTGATTTTGTTAATCATCAGTCTAGTCTATTTCTAACTGAAAATTAATTAAATTAATCTTCCCTGAGTCAAGTATGTTTTTCCATAACAGTAATTGGTGAATGATTGCCCTGTCCTTATCTCAACCTATGAGCTTTATTCATCTTATTTTCTCCCACTGTCCTGCTGAGGAGGCAGACTGGGGAAAACCCACCACAGTGTATTTTTAGAGATATAAAGAGCAATTAGAATGGCAGAACAAAATGAAATAGTTGGCTATGCTTACAACAGAAGTATTTTTCACTCTTCATCTGATTTCAAAATCTGTTTATAAAGATAATAAAAAATATTATCAAACATTGCAACCATAGCTTCTGATAAGAATCATAAACCAATTTTTTAAATTACATAAATACAGTATTTTTATTTAAAGCATTCAGTCCACATCTGAATAACAACCTAACAGAATACCCTGTAAATCACAGGATTCTCTTGTGACTATTATAGTTGTGTAATAACTTATAGATCAAATTATACAGGACAGCAACTATAAAACATGTCAACCAATATTGACAGTTCTTACAGAATCCCTATTACTTAAATAGGAAGAACAACTGCTGTGCCTCTGGTTTGTACATTACAGCTTTTCTGCTATGTTAACAAACTTAGTAGTCAAAAGTGACACTTCATATTTTAAAGCTGCCATATTTGATCACCTTTAACAAATGTTATGTCTTTCATTAAAAGAGGTTACATAAATCAACTTGATTCTTTCAGTATTTATTGAATGCTCTAAGCTTCATTGAAACCCAAAGATGTAGGACTATATAGGACCTCAGCAGTTCACCTAGGCCACGGACAAGATCATCTGATCCTACACGACCCCTCAGACACACTTTTTTATAATTACTCAGAGAGATGTCCCAGCCACCCAGGTACTCTCTTTCACTTATTCAGTGTGCAGAGGAAGGGGAGAAAAAGAAACAAAGAGCCCAAGGGTGAAAGCAAAAGGATCAGCAGAGGTTTACGTGTCACTGAGGAATACAAAAATTGTGTACAGGGAAGAGGGAGCAGAAGATGTGAGGCACCTACCTTTAGAAAGAGGAATTAGGTTACAAAAACAAGGCCTCAGTGTTAATGGTTTAAGATCTTGTATCAGCTCTACTTGTATGTTAGTGATGCCTCCTTGCAGTCACAACAATGCAAATACTAGGACGGAAATGAAAGGATAATGGACAGAACAATTTCTGCAGATCGTAGAAATTAAAGTTAAAGTATTATTTTTAGAGTCTTGACTTAGATGAGTTTCAAAGGGAAATATAAACTCAAGATATTGTGTTTGCACTTCAGTTTTTTTCTGACGTTCATGGACAATTTCTATGACTTTAAATAAAAATATTTCAGATGGTTCAGGACAATGTCTGCTGGAGACTCACCTGGGCTTTTACAAAGATATTTGAAAGCTTCAATGAATGCTCAAAATTCAGAAGTGGTAATCTGGGAGGCAAAGTGCAGCTGCTCTTTACCCCTCCTGTAAATCTGCATGTGCATCCTGCTCCTTTTATATGACTTTCAGACACCTTCTGGCCTTTCTATAGGATCTAAATATTTAGGGAGAGTGCAACTCTATGGCAAATTTCATTATGCAAATGGGAAGGAAATTGCTCTTAGTAATTTTCTAATGATATATTTAAGCTCTAGAAATTTTCATTCATAATTCAAGAGTACAAATATGCCAGACCACATGATGTTAAATCAACTATGCACATCTAATAGCAGTTCTGAGCTTCCACAGAGCCCGCCATAAGATTAGGACCTATATATAGACCCTAGTTTGCCTGGCAGGATATAGACCTAAAGGCCATATGATCAGGTGCTGTATTACTCCAACACAAATGGAAGGGAATTAGACTGCTGCACAGCCTCCCCCATGGAGCTGGATAAAAGATCATGCACTTGATGTTTTTGGGCAAGGCTGAAAAGGCACACTGCTCCTGACATTCCCTTGAGTCAGGGATGGAAAAGCATTGGCAGAGAAGAGCTCTAAACCTGAGCTGACGATGCTAAAATGTCAGCTGACATAATGCTGACAATGAAGAAACTGCATAATTTCTCTTCTTTCCCATTTCTCCACAAATTTTATTATACACTTATCCAAGGATGTGAATTTTCAGGAATAGCTTAATATTGCAAAGTGGGGAGAAGATAAAGGCTCTTAACATACAAAAGTGTACTAAACTCCAGTCTGGAATGCATCAGTCTGGCAGGGTACTACTGAATTCAAAGCTCAATTTATGCTTACTGGAGGTCAGTAAACTGTTAGGAGCATACTTACCCCTGGGCAACAAGTGGGCTTTGCAAACAAAACTGAAAGGAAAATAGAGAAACTTTGAAAACACTGAGGAGATTTAAGCATTTCAATGGTCCTGAAATCTAACAGGTATTTCCCACTGGTGTTTCAGTTTGTCCCCAGGATGCCTTGGCATAGATCACCAACTCAAGGATTAGCGTATATATTTCCTCCTCCTGGTGTGGGAGCCATTTGTACAGCTGCTGCTTTGGGAAACATTCAATAATCCTTCATTCTGAAAAGTCATACCCACTCATGGAAGCCAAGAAATCCTTCTAGGACATGCGCTGCCTCTTTGGCTTCCATACGTTTGGTACGCACATGCAAGGCACAGAAAAAGCTTTGCACCGAGTTTGTCGCATTCTAAGAGTGAGAAATCATGGAAATAACAGGTTGCAGTTCAATGTCTTTTAATTCCCAAGGCAGAGCACTAACAGGACAGATGCATTCAAAAGAATGAAAGCAGATGAATCTGGAACTGAAGCAGGGCCTAACATATGGGAGCAGATAAACCTGTCTATAGAAAATAAGGACGTGGAATTTTGCCAGTAGTCAGCTGAAACTGGCTCTGCTCACAGCCTTGAAATGTATATTCTGTCTCCTCTCCAAGCCTTTCTTTCTGTTTGATCGCTCCTGCTTCCAGTCCAGAAGACTCATCAGATTCCAAGAGACTATTTTATTGGGGCTGTTTTGCCCACCTAGTAACAGGATGATCTGTAAACCTTATGAGAACTGTACTTTAACTTGGCAGGCAATCATAGCCCAAATAGAGCTCAGTTTAAAACCCTGAAGTCGGTAGAAAAGCTCCCTGTGCCTGAAGCCCAGGCCTGAAATGCATTTAAAATTCCCGTGCCTGAATGTGGCTCCAGTGGCATACTTGGTCAAGGAAATATATTGTGACTTCAGCTAGGCTCCAGCTGAAGCATGCTGTAGGGATCATGGATAAATGAAAAGCCAAATTTCTGAGTGAGTGTTTTTCCAAGACAAACAAAGCCGCCGAACTTTCTGGGGTTTTCTTGGCACTTCTAGTGCTTTTGGGAATTTGAATGGTGCCTGTCCGAGGATAATTGACTCCCTCTGTACGCTATTGTGATTCTTAAAAAAAGCAGCATTTTTCTCAATCTTTCCGGGCATAGTCATGTTCTTAATAGCAACTGAACAGAACAGGAAATGGAATGGGATGTTCTACAAGGTCTAGATTAATGTCCGTGAAAAGAAATCCACACCTCTGGATCACCTCAACAGGTGATGACCCACTTACGTGAATAATTAATCACAGGATATTATTCTCCTTATTTACACATGGTACTCCCATTTCCATTCATTTGAGTGGTTTAGCCACAGCAGGAAAGAGGAGTTTTAAATCTCTGGTTTCTGTTATGCATGTTTTAAGAAAGAAATTAACTGTACTATACAAGGCAAAAGAACTCTACACTACAGAAGCTGACTATGCTGAAAATAAAAGCAGAAGTGGCATCACAGCCGGGAGTTGTTATGAACATAAGTCACTCTTTATTTTTAAACTTCATGCTTTATAAGGCACGACATGATTCAACTTGTTGATGAAGTGGAAATTTTCACTTGGTTTAATTTTGCCAGTTCAGTAAGTTTGCCACCACTGATGCACTTTTGAAAGGAAAAGCCAGACCATCTCAAGGTAGTTTTCCGACTACTATTCCAATGAGTATACTTGATTGTTTTGAGTTTGAACATGGCACTAATACTCAAGCAAATCAACTCTTTTTTTCTTGGTATCAAGAACTTAACAAAAAATATTACTAATTTTAAGAAACTAAAACTAATATTTGTTTCACTGAATGAGCCTATCCATATTTAGTCTGACCATCTTCTCTCTAAGCAGATCACGTGTTTGGATTCTTTGGCATCCTACAGGATGAGGGTGCAATCACCTTACCAGCAACTCATGCTAATTAAATTCAGCTACTAAAATTCTGAAAATACTTCTTATTAACAGTTTTACTGTTGCTTTTGACATACAAATGTTCCCAATATTTTTTATTTTACAGAATTCCCAACAGAGCTTCACCACGAGTGCACGCATTTATTATTAGACTGAGAATGCCCAAAGCGTGGTTGCCTTTTCTGGTTTTCCTTTTCATGCAAAAGAAAATGAAGTGAAAACAAGAAAATTAAAACTCTAGTAACTGCACAAGATAAGGAATTTCTTGTGTCCCTAAGGGCATCCAGACCAAACACCATTATTATTATTATTATGGCATTGCAGCAAATTGAGTGCTAGTTAATTGCCTCTTTTCTAACTGATCTTTTTTCAAGCTGGGACCATGAGGGAGGTGAGAAGAGAATGACTTAAAATTCATAACATTCCCATGACAAAAGAACCCCCAAAATGCAGCAGCTGCTTAGAGAAGTGAAAACATTGGCTCTTCAGAGCCAATTCAAGCAGAGTAAGTATTTCCTTGATAAGCTTGTCACCTAGACTAGCAGTGAGTGTAAAGACATCACATTGTTGTTGAGAAATGCCAAGAACACATTAAAAGTGCAGGCGTGTACATACATGAAATCTTACTAATGGCTGTTACTGTAACTGTAAAGTTCGATGGACATTCCAGAAGTTTTGTGTATTATACTCTATGATAAACATGAAAGTTATTGTCTAAAACAAGAAAAAAAACCCCACAACCCACCACCAAGGAAATACACATGTATAAATGAGGTACCATACAAACCGAATTTACATTTATATCTAAAAGATAAGGCACAGGATACTGGAGCTAAGGCTCCCCTTAACTGCACTGATAGTGGGTGAGAAGCAGGAAATCAGCTTTAGGATATAGACAGGTAAATGAGTGAATGAAAGACAGAAGTGAACCAAAGCACCTACAAGGAAATAGAAACCTCAGTAGAAGCTGGTTAAAGACAATGGTGACAGGAAGACCCAAGGCTGGGCTGCCTCTTCCCCAGGCCAGCATCGGACTGAGCTCCGAGGAATTCACTCTGCCAGGCAGGGCCATTACAGGAACACTGAAGCCCAGCTTTTGTATTCCAAATACAACAGATAAATTCTACCCAAGAAATACTGAAGCATGGAGTTGCCCTTTAGGTTTCAGCTGCTCTTTCTTAAGCAGTGTTAAGTCTTGTGAAAACAAAGTGCCTTTTTTTCCCCATCATCTTTTCTAGAAACTTTTCTGGCTCAACTTATCTACTGCAATGTCTCACCCTAGGTATGTCTCTAATAAATAAAGCAGGGAGTACAGCCACCATAGAGTTTGTGTCCCATAATGTGGCTTATAGGCAAATAAGACAGTGATGCCAGCTTTGGGGTGTCAGCTCACAGAAGCATGATACTTAAAGAAACAAGCAGAAGAATGCATCAGGACTATGGGAAAACACCAAAAAATACTAATCTGCTATGAGTCTCAGATTTAGGTTTAGTATCACTTAGCGTAATCTCTAAAATATGGACCAGTTATTTTATTTAAAAGAGAACCTCTCAGTGCCCACTAAAGATACCAGCATACCCATAACCTGAGCTATCATCCTCTTTGCTCTTACACCAGTCTCACCTTTGCTGATACACTGGCAAAGAGGGACATAACTTGTTTGCCCTTGATGCTATGTCTCAGTCTAACAAAGCACTGAGGCAGAGATTATTGGGCTGCAAAGCCATGTTACTGAGCACTTTGCCCAGGAAAGGCACCCTATCTTGTGAAGTCAGTGCAGGTGCCAGGAGCAGGATACTGGGAGATCATACTGGTCACCTTGGCTCTGGTTGCTATGCATCCATATCACCTGGACTCCAGCCTGCACAGAGACAGAACAGAGGCACGGCTAAGAAAAAGAGATGGTTTTCTGCTGAGAGATGAGGGTGGGAGGACAGAGGGGTGATCACATTAGTGTGTCAGTGTGTCAGATGACAAAGTTTCTGTTAAGGCTGATAAAGTAAAAAAAAAAAAAACTCCTACAGATCGGAAGGGAGTCCTGGAGGTCATCCAGTCCAACCTCCTGCTCAAAGCAGAACTACCTTCAAAGTTAGACCAGGTTGCTTAATACACTGACAACAGAGGGAGAGACTTCCCAGCCTTTATACTACAAAATAATAGAAATAGCAGGTAGCAATAATACATATTCAGCTAAAATCCATAACTGAATCTCAGGTTCTTATATATTCTTTACTATTTCAAAACTGGCTTGCAAAGTAAGGGAATTTCTCACTGTGACACACATAATCTATAGCTCCATCCTTTTTTTTCTGCAACCTTTCTGCTTGCAGTATAGGTCATGAATGAAGACTGGGAGCTGGACACCTGAGCTCATACAGGGTTTACCACTGTTCACTGGTAGTCTGTTCAACTGGAAGCAAGCCCTAGCCAGAACAAAATCCCTCAATTTGGAAAGCATCACAATGTAATTTTTCCCACTTCATCTCCAGCCCAGTATTTTAAAACTTTTTCCTACCTACAATACAGTGATTTGCTAGCTTATTCTTCACACACACCACAGTAAGACAAGCAGTGTAACAGGGGAATGCAGAGGTCTGGCAATGTAAAAGAGGAAGCAGTTTAATTAACAGAAACTGTATCCCCTTCCTTGATTTTTCTCTCACTAAAAATGCTTAATGTTGTTTATGTAACAATTTGCTTCTGCTTTCTTGAACACCAGAACAAAGTACTGGTAATTGAAACTTAAATAATACAGTTAATTACTCAAAAGGAGTAACGAACATTCAGCGGTATTGCTAGTGAAAATCATAAAGGACAGGGTTGAAATTTTATGCTTCCAGCAAAGGTGTGGCATGAACAACACTATACTGGGAGTGACTCTGTGACTCAGATGTACAGATCTTTCCTCAATTCCTCCTTGCTTCTGGCACATACTACTTCACTCCTGAGCTACTTCAGTTGTAAAATATGACCCACCCTGCAATGGGTCATCTACTGTTTATATAACCCTTCACTGTGCCTGTGTTTTCCAGATATGTTGCAAAGACAGAGGACAGGAAAGCAAAACCAAGGACTTCATTTACTTTCCTCTGCCTAGAACAATAGCCAGGTAGTTACCTAGAGAACAGCTGGGCATATGTTTTTCAGACAAGGCTAAAAATGATACCCAAATTAAGTAAGGGGTGTGGAGAATAAATCACATTTAACAAGGGAGACAGAAAAAAAGCCCAGCAACTCTGAGTTTCAGAATACAGAAAAATAAATATAGGAGAACCATGTTCTTGAAAAGTGAAAAAATATAAAGCTGTTTAAAAAATATTATATTATTGAGCTTAGAAAGTCCAAAAATATTGGGAATTTTCAGTGCTTTACCGACAAAACATAAGGTTTATTAACTTACAAAATGAAAATGGCACTTAATAGGGATCTCAGAAAAATGCAAGGCTTTCAACCATATTATAAATAAAGGTGTATCTTAAATTATTTCACCTGATTTTCAAATTCACGATTTTATCTGTAAGTGCAGGAATAGGAAAATCTATAAAGGCCGTTTTCTGTGTCATATTCAATTGAACCTTTTCCTCACCCCATATCCACTTCTCCCACTGCAAATTAATTTGACAGGTTCCTGGCAGGGCTTCAGCAACTTTGCATTTCTCTGGAATTAGCAAAAATGCTAATTTGGGCAGTTTGCTGCTAGTGCAAGTTTTTTAGCCTGGCTGAAGCTCCAAGGCTATTTGAGATAATAACAAATCAAAGAACAAAGGGGCACCTGTCATGAGCCCAAGCGAAGGAAACAGTGCTCGAGGAATTAAAATGAGATTTCTTTACACCAAACGTCGAAGGCTGTAAGCAGAGTGCTGTAGGAACAGCTGGGGTTGCTCTAAATCAGGGTGGAGGGGAGGAGGGAAGAGGGAGGGAAATGCGCGGCGTCTCTTTCAAACAAGGGCTGCCGGTGAAAGGGTGGGGATGGCTCTAGATAAGCTTCCTGATCCACTTCCACTGAGACACTCGAAACAATGGGGTGGCAGAGCCATTTGCAGGCAATGGGACACGTACAGCAGACTACACCCCTTCCTCTTGGATGAGGTTACGGCTGTGCTCATCCGGATACCCCAAGCCTGAGCCCGCCGGCACGTCGTGGGTTGTGTCCGGAGCTGACGGCAGCGTGGGCACAGTGCAACATCCCAACTCTCAAATCGCAGCGCTGGGAGAACAATCCGGCAAAAATCCTACCAGCACCGTGCCACAAAGAGCCGTCCCCACCCTCTGCTGAGTCTCACAGGTCTGCAGTACCAGTTTATGGTCCCGCCTGCAATCTTTTCAGATCAGCCCAAACTGGAGGCTCTCTAGACAGGTTTTGTTTATTTTTAATATTCATGTCAGAGAATTTGGATCCCAGGCAAGACTACAGGGGGAAGTAGCTAGTGCTGTATCCTCTGTAGGAGCACCTAGGACAAAACACAGGCAGAGCCTCACTATGCAGTCACCTCAGCACAGCACCACAGTGGGGTCGGCAGCCAGCACCAGGTATTTCCACCTAGCTTGGATAATCATGGCAACAACACAGATTACTGTCTAGGGGAAAAAAATCCCTTGTAGTTAACAGGTGTTTATCCTACTTCAAGCTCTGTTTTCCAGGTAAAACTGTCTTGGTCGGGCAGTTTTAACTCTTCCAGGTAGGTAGTAGGGATATTTTCAGCTATGACTGCAGTATTCACATACTCCAAAACATGTGAAACTGCATAAATCTCAAAATAAAAAGAGCAAGAACAGCAAGAACTACATCAAGAAAAATCTCCGACCAGACAAGATTGATCTGTATCTTATATTTCTAAAGGGGTTTTATACTTGCAGAGGAAGTTATTGCACTTTCTTCCATCGCTTGAAAGTAGAATATTTTGAAATGGAAATGGCAAGGAGAAAAAAAGATCCAAATATGACTGCCTTTTCTTCCATTATTTCTTCCATTATGTGCTGCAGTTCCTCCAAAGTGCCATTAATATTTGTAGGCTGAATTAAAATCTAGAGCAAAATATCACAGGTAGCCAAATTTAAGCTCTGACCATTTATTTAAATGTGTGGTATACCAGGAGTTTTCATTAACACTACTTCACAGATTTGTCAAATAAAAATTAAACTAAACTAAACAAATTGATTCTGTCATTCTGATTCCACTGGCATCTCTCAGAAAAAAAACCAACTGTCACCTCAAAATATGTATACGTACACACACACACAAACCTGAAAAAACCTGTAAATTTTTCATTTCAGCTAATGTTCTCTGGTGAAAGTTCTCAAATCCCCATGCAAACGGAGGTATTTTCCTCCTGTAAAACGCATGGTTATATTGTGGAAATCTCTTGACACTGTATATTGTGTGACAGTTTGCACTGTTTGCATCCCCAGGCTTCAGGAACAGGAAAGAGTGATTTAGGGAGGTATCATTTTGTTCTTATGTTGTTCTTATGTACCTGCCTGGTCAAGGTCAGGGGACCTGATTGAGGTCAACCCATGGCCATCCCTTTGCCAGGTGACAGCAGAGCTCTAAAGAAACGGCAACTGTTCTCACTGTATATACCAATCTTATTTTAGGTTCTATTTTGGTGTGCATTTTAATTTATAATGAGTGTAAAACCTGTGATTCTCACTGCTCCAGAATCCTTTGTGGATCAGCACGATCTTGGTCTTTGTTTTCAGGCCATCACAGTCATCTTCCTATGTCCGTACTCAAAACTAAAGTCTTACATAGAAGATTAGATGTTCATATGACCCAACACTTATATCTATGGTAATTTTAGATAATACCAAGTTGGAAAAATAGATAATCCTCATGTTTTGGGACATATGCCAAGGAATTATGCCTAATGTTAAAAAACTTTCCTTTGGGCAAGTTTCAATATAATTGGCCCTTTTCAGGAATTCTGACGCTTTCTTTCAAAGCATCAGAAATCAACATCAGAAAAGAAATATTGCAAAAGCCTTCTTTTCCAAGGATTAAAAGAAAAGCTTGCCAAATGTCTCAAGAGACTGAAATAGAAGATAAAATTATACTATATAAAATGAGATGTAATTTTTAGACAGGCAATGCAAAGTCAATATCACTTTTTCAAAACTGCCAGGCAATCATGATCTTCAGACTGACTTGGAAAGGAGCATTAACTCACCTCAGGCAGACAATTCTAAGGAAATCTTGTAGGAATGTCTGTCCATTACTGAGGTGAACTGAATGTTAGCGCTGGTACTATTTCTATGAAAAAGGGAAAACAGAGGCATTCTAAGTGTCAAATCAGCCAGGTATCTTACCTTGACAGGCTATGTGGAGGCCCTATGGAAAAAGTCTTTAACATCTATTGCAAAACAGGTTAGAGATACTCTGCAGATAGTGGGCTTATGTGACAAGTTGCATTTTATTATGAAAGTATGAAGAGATTCAAATTACAAATCATGCAGCCTTGAAGGGATGAACCCAAATGTAAACTGCTCCAAGAAAACAAAAGAATTCTTTAGGGCATTTGGTATGTAAATTATATTTGGGAGGTTTAAGATTACTTAAACTGACATCTAGGAAAAGGAGTTAACAGAAATATGGAAGCAATATTTCACTTCTGGATTCAAAAAACCCTTCTTGAACAAACTAATGAAAATTCCACTAGCAGTCAGAGATGTCAAATGGTCAGTCATATCCATTGGAAGGGAAGATCTCTATGTTAGCAGAGAAAAAAGAAATTTCAAAGCATGTCCAAAGAACTTCCACAGCAGACATAAAGCCCTCAAAGGGACCCTCTATTTGCCAGTTAGGACTGTGTTGCCAAGGCAGAAGCATAGCTTGGAGCCTCAAACCAAAGCAAAATTCTTCTCTGGGAAGCCCTGTCCAACTGGGGAGAATAATTGCCATAACAACATAGACAACCTCAACATCAAAAGGGATCAACACTACTAGAGCTCCTGAGCCAGCAGCTTGGAATGGAGTTATGAGTCTTGATTTTACTCTATAAACCTCTTTTCATATTCTGTAAGCTGTTGTATGACCTTTATATTAGTAGAAGAAATCAGCACATTTAACCTTTAGCCTTGACTTGCAATAACCACGAAACAACACCCACAGACTACCCTGTTCTAGGGGGAGAGCAGAAAGACCCAGTTTATGATGCCTCCTCAATTAACCTGACCTCAGATCTGTGCTTCAAATCACATCAAGCAGGGATCTGACCCTAGCCTCAGGGAAGCACTCAAACCACTAGGCTACTGTGGACTAGCCAGGTTGGAAAAGAAACCTCAAGAAACCTCTCCTTAAAGCAAAGAAATAATGTCAAAACAAACAGCCAGAAAAAGTTTCAGTTTCAACTCATCAGCATTTTTTGAATGAAAAAAATTTTGTGGAAATATCCTACCCAGCTCTAGATGCTTTTCCTATCATAGGTACAGACTAAAATGAGACAGAAAGCATTTCTGAGGAAAAGTCATCTACAGACAGATGGCTGAGCTGTGACCCAGATTCTCTCTACACCAGTGGAAACCTGAAATAACCCTCTGGAGTACAGAAAGACAAAAACCACTCTGGTATCTCAGCTGTGACAGGACTAGCTGTTCAAGAGTCACAGCTCGGGTTCTCTATTTTTCTCTATTACCAATGCATGTTTCTTACAAACTGTGGGGGAATCTCATGCTTCCTACACCATGCACAACTCATTGGGGAGGGCAAAGGAGGTAAAGATGTCAATAGCAGAATCCATGCACATGCCTCGATAGTTAAGTTGATGTGCCTCAAGACAGCATTTGTATAGAAAAGATCTATGACAAAAATGTCTTTTTCTACTGAAGAGTCATTGCTAAGTTCAGTATAATCAGACTATCAGTTTTATAGTCATGCTATTTTAATTTAAAAAAAACCAGTGACGACAAATTGTTATTCACAAAACTTGATGATCTTACCTGAGTATTCCAACCTGTGGCCCAGAGCAGAATGAATGGCATTTTCATTGACCTTAAGTCAGCATGTTGTGAAGAACCCCAGCACTGGAAAGATGGATTTAACTTCACAATAAAAGGAAATTCTGCATATTTTTCATGCGTATGAACTCTGCTTCTGCTCAGTGCACTGTGAAAAGCACTATCTAAATTGGTAATAGATTCTTCTGTTATAATCATTTATATCTCTGTGTGGTTTGGCAATCATTGATAACATTCTACATCCTTTGACTAATCGAGGAAAAAAAAAAATATCAAGAGACCTCCACTATACTAGTTACCAAACTTAAACTATAAAAACCCACTAGGGCAACAAACCCCTAGCTGTTCCTCATCCTCCTGATTCCCTGCCAGTCTGCCCAAATGATGGCCTTTGCAGTTGAAAAAACAAAAGACAGGTGCAGCGGGTTTCATTCGTCTTCCTGGGCAGAAACACCAATTTAATGTAGTGGTTTAGTTTGCATTTCTTACCTTCTGTGAGATAGGAGATTTGGAGAAATACAAAGCAGACTCAAACTTCGAAGAATATAAAGAAAGCTTTATTAACAGAACTAAAAGAAAAAAAAAATCAGAATAAAACCTTCAGAACATTTCTCTTTCCCCCAACCTCTTCTTTCCTTTCCCACTGATAACATAAAGAGATGAAACATGGGATTCTCAGTTCGTTTACCACTCCTATAATAGTCTTTCTTCAGTTCACTTAGGGAGAGGAGTCTCTCTTGCTAATGTTATGGAGACATCTCCACAAGAAACAGCTCTCTCATGGCTTCAATGTCACAGCGAATCAGCCGCCTGGGAATGGAAAACTGATTGTGTTGTGGAAGTCCTTTCCCTCGACTTACAGCTTTTCCCACAACTGTTTTTGAGGGTTCAATCTCTAGCTAATGGGGTATCATTTTAAGGATGAGCTGTTCAGAAAGCAAAGGTTCTCTTCATCCATCTCTGGGATCATCATCATTTCTGAAAACAGAGGTCTTCTCTGGGGGCAACAATCTTCATCACTCTCATCTCTCTCTCTTCAGGCTTCTCATTAGACCACAGCTACTGAACATTTGCTTGTTCAGTACAGGTACCTTTGCTCATGGTTATGGGTTGAACACTCCACCCCCCACGCTGTCATGAATTACAAAGGATAGTCTGATATATCGAAGTCCATCACCATAGCCTTACAAAAGAATTTCAGCTCCTAGGTTAGAAGCATCTCCTCAATCTCTTTCCCTCTGGGCTTCAGCTCTTCCTTCTTCACTGACTTTGATGTCTCTGTGGTGTTTTCTTCACGTGCCTTCACCTTTTCCTACTCTCTGACTCGAGAGAGAGAATTCATGTCTGTAGGCTCCATCTGTTCTGAAGAATCTTACAGCACTAAAAGAGTTAATCTCACCCAGGCCTTGCAGCTGGAATTTGCCTCTCGCTGTTGTTCAGGTGATCTCCGCCAGGCCGCAGCCGGAGCAGGGCCGCGGAGTGGCTGTCTCCCGGCCGCCATGGGCGGGCCCAGCCCGGCCCCGCGGGGCCGCGCGGTCTCACAGCCACCTTCCCAAACGCCGGAAGCAAGAGAAACTTCCCGCGCCTCTGCTGTCATTAAATAGGCAAAATCGCGAGAAGCGATTGGTCCAAAAGACCGTCCATCAACTATATTCCCACCCACTACAATAGGAAGCACATTTCTGCTGTTGCATCCAAGTTACCTTAACATCTGTTTCTGTGGCTGAGATTGTCTTAGTCCTTAGAAGTTTATCACCTATTGTCTACATATTGTTCCTGCTAGGTCCAGCCCCAAAAACAAGTTTAGATAATTCCAACTAGATCAGACTCCACGTAGAAGGTTTCCTGGAGGAAAGATGATCCCCTTTTTTATTCTCTGTTGTGTGAGGGGTCTAGGTTAAGGTTTCTTCTGCCTAGAGGTAGCTATGGAACCCCCATGTGGAAAACTGCATTTTTGCTCAAGAGGTATAGGAAAGCTGGGTGAGGGGAATACTTGTTTCAGTAAGTTCTAAGTTCTTTCACCTCTGGTTGAATAGCAAAATATTCGTTGCAGCAAAGGAGACTGGATAGTGACAAAGGGGACTCAAAAATTACCTTGTAAGGACAGCCATAGGAAGACAAAGGCTGACTCTCAGCTCTGTAGAGGATGCTATAGAACATACGAATTCTGGGAGGATAACTCCATTCCAAATTCTGATGGCTCAAATGTCTACACATGAACCGGTTTCTAAACTTCTGATGTAATCAATAATGTTTAGAGAGAAATTTTGGTTGTCCTGGAGCAGACACCTATCCTGGTAAGCTGAACACCAGTTTAGACTTTGCTGTACGTAACACAATCTGAGATAGCAAGATCACCTGTAGAAAGTCACTGTGTCCTATGTGCAGCCTCTCAGATGACTGCCCTGGTTTCTCTCGCTTTGTAGTTAAAGAGGAGTTTACACCACTTCCTCCTTCTTGTGCATTTGTAGAGACCAGGATGGTATGTATGATCAGTGAACACCTACCCAACTAGGTCGGGAAGCACAGATACAAGCGCCCTAGTTCATGGATCTTGAGGAGGCCTCATCTGCAGTGACTCTCAAAGTTGTTAGAATTTTGGGGGAAGTGAGAAACAGGTTAAAATTGAGAATAGTTCAGACTAGATCTTCTGCAGTTTCCATCGCTTGGGGGAGGAGAGGAGAGGAGAAGAGGAATGAAGTCAGCTGACCAGAGCATGTAACATAGTCTGTAATGCAACCAGACTTTTCAAGTGCAATACTCTGAGGTAAAAACCTGTCAATATTAGATTTGCCTATACATTTGTGTCCTGATGAGATTTTTGTTATTTGGTCACTTTTGCTGCATTTTACTGTTCCTTATAAAATCTTTAATCCTTGTATAAGATATTTTACATTATCAGAACTACATTTACAAGAAAACGATTCCATTTTATTAAATAGTCCCAAAAGTATTTTAATTATTTTGCACATTCCTACAGCATCCTTCAACAATACATGCCATCCCAAAATAACTTAAGAAAATTTTTAATATCTATCAGTATCTATTTATGATCTCTGATTTGCTTCTGATTTTGTAACTATTTGCAGCAATCCCTCAAAACAAAGCTCCACTCCTCATTGCATCTTGCACTGTCACGCATTCTTTCTTTGATGTCTGTTGCCAAGTAAATGCCTCTCCTTTATTAACAGAATGTATGTACCTCTTTTCTCATAAAAATTTGCAACCTAGGAAAGACAAGGTAAATGATTTAACTTGCTTTATTGTAAAACTTTTTTGTGTGTGTTTGGATGCATGTTTCATGCTGTACACTGTAACAACATTCAGTATGTGGTAAATGTATAACCTCTTATACAGAATAGTAAAAAAGTTAATAAATAAGAAATAGAATGACTGTCCTCATAACATTTCTTAATATGCCAAGACAAAGGCCTGTTTTATGCTCAGCTCTGCTTCACACTTGCTAGACCTTCAATAGAAAGTACTGGACTAATGACTTTAAACTCCTTTGATTCCCTCTGTAGAGGCAGAGAAGGAAAAAGTCGCTGCCACAATAAAGCTCTTGGGGAAGTATCAACTGACGTCATTTGGGGACAGTGTCTTAAGTCAGGGGTTTTGGCAGTATTAAAACCAAAAATTAAGCCTGGTAACAGTATCAGTGCTTTCATTCACAGGCTTAACCAAGGTATAGTCCAGTCCAGTTAACACAGAGTCTACTGCAAAATTACTCACTTTAGCTGTCTGAACATCACTCTGGGAGACATCAAAATGCTTTTAGAAAGCTACCCAGGAGAGCACCTGCAATCTGTGGGAAGAAGGAACACCTGTTCCACTCTGATTACCGAGAGCGGAAGTCAGCATCTTTCAGTGTGAAACAACCCTTTCTTCAGATCAAAAGCAAAGCAGAAAGACAGTAAGTTATTTGTGTGGAACTAGCATCAGCACAGAGATAGAAGCAGCATGCTTGGAAGCATTTGCACTAAAAAAACCCAAACCCAACCCACTTGAAAACAACCCTGAAATGGAGGCTTCTACAATGATTTCAATAGAGCCTTTGTAGTATTACAAAGAAAGAAGTAGACTTCAAGTATAAAATTGGGTTTAACACACAGAAAGTAATTTACTTCTTATTTTTGCTGTCTTCTGAACTCCCCCCCGCCTTTCTTTTCTTCAGTAATTCACATAGTAAAAAAACTCTAGTGCTATTCATGCAGAGTGCAAAATGACACACATGTGAACCAGAAAGGGTGGGTCCTTTCCCAAGGGTCTCACTTTAGAGAGTCACCCTTTTCACCTCTAAGATCAAGCTGCTTCTGATGAGAAATGCTGCAACTCAGGTTAAACGGCACATGAAGTCCCATAGAAGTGTTTATTAGGACTAGCTCATTCAAATCCTCATGGTACCTTACATAATGCATAAGCTCTCATTGTAGATGTTTTCCCTGAAAGAAAACTAGCTAAGGAAGCTAAAAATAGCTGGAGTCATTACAAGGCAGTGTAAGGTTTCAGGAACCTAACTTTCCTTTTCCTCAAACAAATGTGTCCCCTGACCAGTCATTTGCCACCTGGTGACCTTTTTATCACAAGAATTTGCATAAGATTAAATTTAAGTTCCTTACCTATAAAATCATGACAAGTTTTCAGAGATCTCTATTCTCTTTCTTTGTGTTGGGGTGAAAGGTGATTTCTTGCTCAAAGAAAGAAAAAGGTTGAAGAATGTTCTACGGTGGAAGACAAGAAATACCAGTAAAATTTAGCACTCTCATTTATTTTCCTTTCTTTTTTAAACCTATCTCCTGGAATCTCCTGTACTTGAAGAGGAGGAGAACCAGATTATGACCATAGATTTATTTAATTGTCTGCACAGGTTGAACTAACCTTTACAAATTAAGCATCATAAACTTCCGAGATTTTAAGAACACTTGACAAAACAAGACAGGAGAAGAATCTATAGTTCTGTAAGGGTAACAGTCTAGCTTTTTGCAAGAACTTATAATGGTAGTTTCAAATAGAAATGGTATAGAAATGAGGAGAATTATGTATAATACATTTACCAGGTGAGCAGCAAAGTACCCTGAAACAGAAAAAAATTTCAAAGTAGTTTAACAGATAAGCTCTTAATTAAAAAGTGGTGATTCCAGTTACCTGTGAAAATGAAATACTGTCTTTAACATATGTTATGCAATATGTCAACAGCTGAAATGTGCTCTTTCTTCATCAGTTATTACAGTCAGGATATTTTTAACTGTCCCTAGTACCTGAGTGGCTAATGTTTAACTAACTCTTTCACTCTGGGAGGTCCCAGATACTTCCAACAAAAGCCAGTAAAGGCAAGCTGGATTTCACATTTCAGCTTTGCCTCTCCTACTTAACATCTAGAATCTCATTTGCAATATTTTCCAGTAAAGGTCTATGCATTTTACATACATACAAAATTATATAAATATGCAACTCTATCTAAATCATTATTTTACCAGCATAGTTAAACAAAATGAAACGAAACAAAACAAAACAAAACAAAACAAAACAAAACCAGCCCAGGTGTTCATACTGTGTCTTCAAGGAAGCAGTGGTGGAACTGATCATCCCTAAAAGTAAAGTTGTTCTGGATTGCTAATGCTTGCAAAAATTCTGCCATTTTTAGCTTCCCTTTTGAATATTCAAACTTTGGGGCAGATGTGACAAGGTAGAGGAAAAGAAAAAGGCTATAATTTTTTTATATGATTATATTTTAAGGTGGTTTTTTTCAATAATATAAAGAGATCTTTACTGCTCCTGCTAACTATATAGTCAACTTACTACTTCCCTATGTTTTTGATGCCTTCAGTAAATTTAGACTTGGGCCCTCTTTTCTTGAGGCTAGCACAGCAGTGTCTGTGCCCGACATAAACAGAAAAGTATTCTGTAGCTCATGTCCAATGCCTTCACTTTGTCTCCTTGTATGCAGGTACTCGACCTGTGGCTGAACTGCCTTTTTAGCACATGAATGAGGTGAAAAGTCGTGCTTCTGCAGCCCAAAGCAAACTCTTTACTCTTCTACTCAAGATATATTGAAGTAATGAAAATAGCCCTCTGCGTCCTACCAATTGCATGTTGTGCTCTCCTCAATAGCACCAGGGAGAACGTTGCTTATTTCGTGGAGAGTCTTTGAAAGCAGCTGCCTGTGCACTGCACCCTGTGCCCTTGGCAGGTCAGACGATGCTCTCTCAGAGCTGTGGAGAGTACAAAAAGTGGAACACTTACACTGGCTCCAGTCAAGTTGTCCTCTAACTCAGCAGCTGGTCCCAGGAGGTGGAGAGTCCTCGTTGGCCTGCCCTTGGCTGCAGCCAAACTGTTGGGACAGTACCAGGAGGAGGAAGCTTTCTAGGAAGAATCCCAGCTGTGTTGAGCCCCATTGGGCAGTCTCCAAAGGTCCTGGGATGCCTTCAATGTGGGGTGCTCTAAAGGATGTGCTGCCCAGTGTTGACTTTTTTTAAGTTGTTCAACATTTGGTTCCTATGGTTGTATATTTTTTATTTTTGAATCTTGAGCCTCCTTTTCCTCCTTTGTAAGAAAGCTGTGCTCTTTCCACAAATCTCATTACAATAGATGTCAGGCTACTGCTGAGACCTGCTCTTCATGCATAGACCTACCACTAAGAGAATCCATGGACTGGGACTTGACATATTTCCAGCGAGTTAATCCAGGCGTACATCAAGTCTACCATCTCCTCTGAATCATCTTTTCAAAGCTCTGATCCCCATAAATGATTCACAAACAGAAGAGACATAAGAAGAGCTTTTAGCAAATTAGCTTATTAGTTCCATCCCTCCTCTTCCTAAGCATTGAAGTTATCTGCCCAGATGGCTGTTCACTGAGTCACATTCCTCCTTCACCATTGTGTTTATCAACTATTTAGGTTGCAGTGGAAAATCCTTTAAGCATGACCTTGTCTCCTGAGGCCCTAATTCAGCAACACACTTAAGTATGCATCAGCACGCGGCCTTATTCTGTGAAATGCCATCCATTTCTCTGATAACTACTACACACCTAGAACAAGCAGCTTGCTGAAATGGGACCACAGTACCTTCTCTATACACAAGTAATATTTGCAAGCAAAAACAGAACCATATAAAAGAATATATGGTCATGAAAGATACAATTTGCTGTTGTGGGAAATTATACAGCTAAGAAGCCACACATTTATGAATGACTGCCTGTAATTAAATTTCATTCCCTTACTACAGACTTAGGCAGAGATGATTCAGTATCACTTCCAGTGATTACTGTAAGGCCATGGAAAACCAGAAGAGTTCTATGAAAAAATAAACCCAAACACAACCTAATCAAAATATTCCAGGAGATTTTCTATTTCCAGGTTCAAATTTTTTGATTCAAGTGGCAAAAGAGAGAAGGATAAAGCAAAACTATACAAAATCAGCGTTGTTTTATCTATCTAAATCCATCTTGCAACTGTCCCAGAAACACAGCATTCAAACCAGAAAAATTCTGGTGAAAATGCAGAGAACAAAATAAACTTGCATCACTGAACACAATCTTCTTCATTTCTTGCTGTTGGCAGGTTGAGACACACAGGGTAATCCTGAAAAACACTAAAGTGCAGAACACTAGTAAATAATCTACAGAATTAAAAATTTAAAAAAAAAAAAAAAATCTCTCAAAACAACAATATTTTTCCTGGCAGATTAGAATACATAGAGATGCAAGGATGAAGATGAGAGATGGAGCATTTTACTACTGTAGGATCCAGATTTCTCTTTCACAAGGACAATATTAATATCAGCATGTTAAAACACCCTGAAAAAAAAAAGCAAGATTAAGCTTTAGTCCTTTTAACTAGAAGAAGAAAAATGTTAGCTCTGTATTTTAATTTTAAATGCGGTTTCTCCTTTACATAGGTTTTAGTCCCTATGTAGTGAGGTAATTCAGGCTGTCTAAAGATGACAGATTTCTCATCATTTTGTCATGTTTCCAAGCAGGAGCAGACCTCTCATAGCCTTCTAAGGGTAATTCATAAACTTTGTTATACAGCAAAAAACCTATAAAAATAATCTTCTGCTAGTTCTTCCATAAGAAATGCAATTTTCTAAACCAAGAAACCTAAAGACTGTAATGAGTAGACACTCCTTGACTGTGTGTCTTTAATGTGAACTGTATGGATATTAGGCCTCTCTCACATAGTATTTGACCTTTTTATCAAGCATCTGGTATTTGGTAAAAATGGTTTCTTCAGGAAAAGTGTATTGACAGTACAACATTAGGTGTAGAACAGTAATGGGAGCAAAGTGAAAATGTAGGTACCTGCACAATGGGGTGAGTTTGATCCCTTTTAATAAAATACCCATTTTGCAGGCTCTACTGCAGAATGGGATAAACAAAGTGAAGCCTGGTGAGGCAGTGGATAAAAATTCATCACAAGCTTTTAGTACAATACAGTGACAAGTATAATTAATAGGACTGTGTAATGTCCTGAATAATGAAAGAAGGAGAGAGAACTAGGGTTACAAAGACAATTACAGGAATGCAAACCACATTTCTAGTGTCCTGGCTTCTTACCTGCATGAGACAGTGAAAACTTTCTCTCTGTTCAAAGTTAAAAAACCAACCAAACAAACAGAAAATGCATATCAAAACAACGATTAAACAACCACTGACACTTTTGTACAGGTGTGACCAATTCTGGTTTCAACTATCAAGTAAGCCTATATATCACTTGTCTATGTCTCAGCTGGCCTTCCTTTCTAAAAGACTGCAGACTAAAAAGTACACTGAAAGCTGGAGAAGATATACAGGAGAGCCAGAAAGGCAATGGCTGCAGTGGTGAGAAATTCTGTACAACAGTAGTGGGTCACTAGATCAAAATAGTTCTTACTAATGTCACTATCTCTGTGATAATCTATTTAGGACTAAATTCAAGATTTCCTAAATTATCCTTAACTTTCAAGTGATTTGAAGGTGTCTGAAGGATTAGTCTGCACCTGGTGTCCCCATAAGAAGGTAGAATATATTTCATCTGCAGCTGGAGGAGATCTTCCTCTTAAATTTCTTCATGGGTGATCTGGCACACATCACCAGTACTCTGTGAACCTACAGGGCAAGCACTACTGATAGGCGGGCTGCCCTCAAAATGGCATGTTGCTCCATGTCATCCTAACCTGCTCAGCCAAAGTACTTCAAGTACAGAGCAACTTGCCTTATATAAAGATTTTGACTAAGCTTTTCAAAATGAAGACTGAAGGAAGACCAGACATATTGTAAAAAGGATATTTTGTTCCCATAGAGCTAAACAATGAAATATTCTTGAATCCATTCAGAAAAAGGCTCAATTAAAACCAGAAACTCCTAGTTTAATCATGATGAATACAAATTTAAAATTAAATGCAGTCTTTTTTCACGATCGTCACTGTTGAAACAAATTATTTGATCCCTTTGTATTTCGCTCAAATTGCATTAGCCCTCTGATATGGAGACCTGAAAACTTTGTCACATTTAGGGGTACATGAGATGAAGTACTCTGCAGTCTCTGCATTTGATGCTGGATTTCACTGGACTCCCTTTCACTGGCTAGAGCGAACCAAGCTCAATGTTTGTTCACATGATTCAAATTAAAAATATTTTGGAGGATGTAAATATGAAAGTCTTTCTTTTATTTGACCTGTTAGAGTCCTAAAGGCTTGAAGTAGCTTGTTAGAGTAGGGAAGTCATACCAAAAGATCTTTACTTGTTCTAACACTTGTTCTAACATTTACAAATGATCCACATGAAAAAATGTGCAAGTGATTGCAGTGATAGGGAAATCAGGAAAGGTAAAAATTTTTCTGGAAGACAGAAAATACAAACCTTCTGCTTTAGACAGAGACATCAGTACAATTAGCTCCTCTTCTGTAAGCATCATCTAAATATCCTTGAAAGCCTTGTTCCTACATTTTCTTTGCTTTATTTCGATTAGAAGTTAAAGAGGCTTCAAACCCAACACAAGATTTAATTACTGAAAACGTTTGGGGTTCAGGCTTTTTTTATCTCTTTTTTTTTTTAATGGTGTTTTGTTGGTGTTTTTTGGTTGGTTTTGTTGGGTTTTTTTTGTCCTTAAAAAAAAAAAAGGAATAAAGGATTAGAAAGGAACAGTTTCAGGTGAAGTTGAAGCTTTCACAGTTACTCACATATCTTTAATGCAGGGCGTAACAAGGCCTCCAGTACCAAGTCTCCAAGTACACTCCCTGCTGTGGCATTCTCACTGCCTCAAAATAGCTCAGTGTGCAGTGCAGAGATACTAGTCTTTAATTAGAGACCAGAACAGTTTCAACATATGGGTCCAGATTCTATTCAAAGCAACTGTACTACAAGTGCACAATCCACCTTTTGTTGAGTTCAGCAGAAACATAACCTCCTGCCTTCAGTCTGGATATAATACAACCCTCCCAAAAAACAGTGTAAGTCACAGCGGGGTGAATAATCAAGACTCGGACTATTAACTAAAGTAACTGTTTACTGAAGTTTGTAAAAACCCTTTCCTTCACCCCTTTATAACCAAGCTGCCAGTCTGGAGCAACGCCCAGATGTTCGCATTCTGTTCCTATAGGGTTTTCTGGACAGCAGTGCAGGAATTTTAAAAGAAAAAATCTGAAACAATAATGGGGTTTTTGTGTGTGTGCAACCACTATAAACAAAGTTCATTTACAACAAAAGGAAAAAAAAAGGGATCTGCATGACATTAGGATGAAGTAGTGTGGTGTAAGCTTGAAATATCGTTGGACTTTGGTTGCAGTGAGGTCAAGGGTGGACCTGCCAAGAAGAGAGAAGCTCTCCCTGCTGCAAGGTTCCTGTAAGGCCCAGGCTCTGGGTTTGGACCTACATCCCCCCACTTCCTCCTTCCACCCCACCTCCTCTCCCCAGACTCCCACCTCAAATTAAAGTCTCTAAGGAAAAGAAAACCAAATTGCCTTTGCTTTGGTTTTCTCTACAAAAGCCAGGTTGCAGGGTGGCTGTTTTATTTTATGTCTGGCTGTCCCATCAATTGACCTAATGGCCTTGGCCGGGACATGGTGAACTGACACACAGCGTCATGCTCCAAAAAGGCTGCAGGCAAGAGCACACAGTGACCGCCTGCCCAACAGTTGTGATTAAGGCTGTTGGGAATGTAACACATGCCAAGGTTTTATTTGAAAAAGACACGACAAACTCACTAAAAAAGATTTGTGTGTTTATTTCCAATTTGACAAGTAAAGCAGCTTACAGCTTTGAAAATTCCTGACAGTCTTCATAGAGTAATTGTGAAGACATTAAAAACTCCTTTAAACTGGGATGATAGCAGTAAATGAAAGTCTTTTCTTTGCTAGTGGTGGTTGCTGAAGAGATGGTTCTCTGAGAACAGTAAGTATCCGTCCAGATTAATGAGGTATTTTAGAGTGTCATTATTACATGGTGGGAAATAAAGTGTGCTGAAGACTGCGTGAAGAGAAAAAGCTTTTCTCCTGAACAGCAAATGCAGTATCCAAATCTATCAGGAATGCTACAACTAGTGGTCTAAACAGAAATTTCACAGAAAATAGGATTTAATGGGCTACTCCATTATTCATATTTCTACTAACAAGTATTGGCTTTGCCTTCCAGACATCCTACCAAAACCTGGTAAGTTGTTACTGATACAGTGTATGAGCTGTTGTTCCAGTTCTGGCCCAGAACAGCAGGAGGGGGTGTGGTCAAGGCATTCTGTTATTCGATGCCATTTTATGTCACAGCCAGAGGAAGGGGAAAAGTTACTCCTTGTAACTTCAGAGAAGGGGCATGGTTTCCACTTGGGAATAGGAGTGGTGGATGGAGCTGTCAGAGTAGGTCCCACCAGCTGTGGCCACGTTCTGTCATCTGGTCAGGCTCAGTGACCATTTTGCATGTAAATCACCCTCTTTTTTTTGTACACTTTTCTTATCAATATTGCTCTTGTTACTGTTCGTTTTCTTACCTCATTGCTGTTTCCAGTAAATTGTTCTTATCTCAACCTGTAATTTACACCTTTCTGTGTCTCCAATTCTAAAGTCCAGACCCGGAGTGGGAAGGGGAAGGAGAAAGCAGGGGGAGCGAGTGGGTGGTGTGTGGTTTTGGAGAATTGGGAAAGGGGGGAACACTAAATTGGGGAGTGCTATTCCTAAACTGTGACACCTGTACCATGAAAAACCTTCTTAAATAGATCAGTGTATATAAAAGGTTTCCATGATAAAATGCAGCCTTCACAAATTGTCCTAAATTCAGTCTAACCTTTGGATAATAAAGCATGTCCCTTTAATATCTCTTTTCTTCTTATATCTCTTGTATTGCTTGAAGATACTTTTCAGAGAATGCTTACCATAACAAAAAAAAAATAAAAGCAAAGAATGCCCAAACAATCATCTATACAGCAGAAAATCAATTCAATTCAAGCCTGATAAAAATTTATCTGTGCAACAAATGAGTTTATGATGCTCATTGTTCTTTCACAAGACAAAATCCTTCACCTGGAGAGCAGTTTTTTCCCCCTACTGAAAAGCCAAGATTAGAAAACACCTAGTACATGAGAGAATTAAGTGAGAAGAGCAGCCTACTATAAAAGCGAGACAAAAAGACACACAGCCATAGCAATTTTGCAAGGGGAATTTTGTTAGTAACTTAAGAGATGATGACTTCAACATCAGCTTAAAATGATTCACTGTATCTATATCAATCTTTTCCTATGATAAGAGCCTCCATGCAATTAAAACAAGGTCATGCTTCTGGAAAACCTTGTAAGGTAAAAAAGGCAGAAGATTTTCCTTGCTTGTGATGATTACCCAGTGAATACACTTGAAGCATCTGAAATGAGAGCCTGCATTTTTCAGCTGTGTTTGTGTTTGTTCAGATACTCATCTGTTCCCTTGTGGTGAAAACACAAAATGTACAGTAATATGTAATGTCATCCTTTAGCCACAACAGTCATGGCTCATGCCCAAGTAAGTGTTTCCTTTTGCAAAAGAGACAGCATTCATTTTCTGTACCCCACCTAGTTATTAAATGAATGGTCATCGGGTTTAAGCATCAATTTATCAAGCCTGCTTATCCAAAAGGCACTGCAGGCAGCACAGTGCTGCTGTCCACACTGTGATCCGTCAGTACTGGATCACTCAGCCCAGGACATTTCCATCACTTCTGTACCTGGGGCACTGAGACCCCATTTGTCACTCGGAGCATTTGTGACTACACAGTAGTTGGACTAGGAAGAAGACTTGAGGAGACCAAATTTGACTTGAGAAGATCAGGATGAGACTTAGACTGAAAAGTTCACCCTTGTACTGAAAAGTGACTTCCCATGGGATATCCTGAAGTGAGTTTCTGTTTATTTTTTAAAAGATATATAATCCTTAATCTCAAGTGAGCTTAGCTTTGGCTAATTTGACAAACTAAAAGAAACTCTGATATCAGATACTCCTAACATGTTTGCTCAGAAAGCGAAAAGCCCTACTAGTTCTTTATAGGGCATATGGAAACATAAAACACAGCTCAGGAGGTGACATGGACATAGAAGTGCCCATGATGCTGGGAGAGTCACTGCAGCATGCACTGCAGAGCGTCTTGGAATCACAGAATCAGAATGGTTAAGGTCAGAAAGGACCTTAAAGATTCTCTAGTTCCAACCCCCCTGCCATGGGCAGGGACATCTTCTTCAAAATCCTATTGAACCTGGCCTCGAACACTTCCAGGGATGGGGCATCCAGAATTTCTATGGACAAACTGTTCCACTCTCTGAGTAAAGAATTTCTTTCTAACGTCTTCATTAGGCAAAGCACCAATGGACAAGAAACTACTTTAAAGGTGAGCACTTCAGGTAACAGAAGTAGCTTTTTGGGTGCCATGTGGCCAACATCACTTTACCCACTTGGTTGAATGAGTGCTTTGCAGTGCAACCAGGTGGCATTTATGCCTTGCATGACTATTACCTGTTACAGTCTACCTGACAATTAAGCTGTGGAGTGCATAGCAAGAAGGGAACAAAATGTAGCGCAGAGCAGTAGCTCCCATATTATTGCTATTATCACAAATTTAGGAATTTACTCTTGACGCTCAGGTTTCCAGCTGTTGGAAGTTTTCTGTGTTAAAGTTCAAATTTTAATGAATATAAGCAATGAAGCAATTTAACTGGAAGGGCTGTATGTGATTTGATAACGTGAGATATTCTCTTCACAGAGCAGAATGCTACTAGATCTTTAACCTAATGCAAGATTTTTTTTCCATTATAGTGAAATAATGGAAATCTTAGGAGCATATAATCCTCTTTCAAAGAACCCTTCAAGTCTTTATAGGTTTCTCTCAGCCGAACCATTTATGGTTCACCCGTCATCGGTTTGTTCCTGCTGTGAGTGTTTACCATTTCTATAACTGAGCTGCCACGCACGCCTGCATACATCTATATATGCACATACACACACCTGCCTCCTCGGATTTTATTAATGCAGCTGTGCTCGAGCGCATAAAGAGCTATGTCAGGCAAAGCATTCGGGAGCACTGTCAAACACACTGGCTAATGGAGAGTGCAGCATATGGTGTGTTAATTGTCTCACACTGGAGCTGAGATGAGCAAGTGATTAGGAAACACATTCAAGCTGACAGTAATGTATCAGTTCTGGTATCGCAAAGTATGTGGCTCCTTAGCTGGAAATCACAGATAACCTGGAAATGGAAAAGATGCTGAAGCTGCCCTTATCTGGAGGCAGCTTGGACATGCAGCACCTCAGTGTAATCACACATAGACCTTAATCTCTTCTTTAACTTTCAAGTGACCCAGAAATTTCTGGTCACTTTCTAGAATTTGAAAAGTAAGTGTGCTGGATTAAAAATAGCAGTAATAGCTAAGAAAATATGTGGGAGATGGGGTTTAGCTTCTCTCACTAACTAATCCATGTTATTCCTCGAACTGTTTTCCTCTTTTCCTCCACTACTACTCTTCTCATCAAGCCCAGAGAGGAACAGATCAGTACTAATGACACTATAACCTCTGCAATCTCCCCAGTTATCTTTCGGTTCCCATTGGATTCACATATAGAGAAGAGCACTATGTAGCTAAATCCTCTGTGACAGTCAGAGAGGCTCTTTAGCCACCAAAGGAAAAGGTAAATCTAACAGCATCCCATTCAGAAGCTCTGTACTTGTAACTCAGACATACTGAGAGTGGGGTGAATCGACAATAAAAGCAAGTTGGAAACAATCTTTCAGCTTGTTGGGGCACTTTGTCTGGCTATGCCACTTGCTGTAACTAAAGAATTCAGCAGCTCTCACTCCAAGAACTGAAACACTATGACCAATTATTAAAACAAGTATTTTGCATAGACATTTCAAATAATGGATGTGCTTTTTGTAATTGCTTTCCTAGTCAGTGGAATGCTGTCATCACTTTTGGCCGCTGGTGCATAAATTTACAAACATCATGCAAATGCACTATTTGTAATAAAACTGACTAATGAACTTTAAAGGCCAATTATTTCTACATGTCTGCTGGCTCACAGTAATCATGCATCATTCAGATTTACACTTACATACTTGCTGTAGTGCAATTTTAATCACTTGTTAATGTATGGTTTATAATAAGCATCACGAGCAAGCAAGATGGAAAATGGGTTTCTCAGACTTTGAAGGTCTGATACTTCCAAGATTAGGGTAGAAAGCAAAATAGAACTTGGAAGCTCTTTCAAAAAAAAAAAAAAAGAACATACCATAATTCAAATTATAGATTGCTCCCAAAATTCAAGTGTCAAGGACTAACCACAATATCATCTCCTGCAGGACTCCAGTGCGTGCCTGTGCCCCAGTCCTCGGGGCAAGCTGGGACACTGCTTGAGGGGCTCCTCCATGGTGGGGCTGTGCAAGATCTATGCACCTGTGTAAGGATGCAGACTGTTTAGCTGATTTCACAAATGGACAGAACACAGAGTGTTGTGAGAGGATTTGTGAGAAATTCACAGGGCCCTTGGTTTTTGCAAACAGGTTTTCCAAGTATCTGAACCTGGCATCTTTTTATTTAATATTTGTTTTCCTGATGCAGCTCCTACAAAGAGGTTTCAGGCAGGTAGATTGACACTCTGTTGGCCCATTTCCACAGTCAGCTATTCTTTATATGATTTGACTTTTCTTGCTTCTCTTTGTGCTTCCTCAACCAAATCAGCATTATCCTAGTTGTGATAAAAAAGGGTTATGATTGTTAAATACATAAAGCAATTGTCATCAGGAGCTAAAGGCTTTCTGCTGACCAGCAAAGATGGCTGAGATTCAAGGCCAGTTCCCTGTTCTCCCTGGTCTGACTGGGTGAAATCTGCTGGCCAGACTGGAATTACTGTCAATGATTTACCACCAGCAGAGGAGTGGAGTGAAGCCCCTGGGGGCTGCTTCTGTCTCTGTCACTGACCTTGGATTAATCCCTTGACTTCTCTACACTTCATCTTACCTATTGCAAGGCTTAAGTATCTAGAGTACGGATTTAGAAGTTTAATTAGGCTCTGCAAAAATGTTTAAATCCCTTAATATGAGGCTGTTCTTTTTTCTTTCTTTTTTAATGTCCCCTGCACTGAAAATAACAAGTAAAAGATGTAAACAAACACCTATAAGAAGACTGTTGTGCTGTTCACTTCACTCAGCATTCACTATCTCTCTGCCAAAAATGAGAGTGCAGACCCGCTCCTGCTGAGGATGCTGTTTCTGCAGTGAGTGGGGTGGCGGTGAGAGATTGTCACCTAGCTGATGCTGCATGTAGTGACACTGAAACCCCCAGGAAATTCTTCAGGAGAACAGTTTGTTAATGGCACCACTAAAAACTCTCATTAGAAAAATCACTGCTAAGAGTAAATGCCTTCTGTCTTTATACCCCTCTTCCTGTCTCCTCAGAGCCTGGTATTTCCACTGGGAGCCAGGGAAGTGCAAGAATCTGTCATATTGTCATAATAGAAAGAATTAGAAGAAGCTGCTAACTCTTGGAGCATTTCTCTCTTTTTTTCTCTTTTACCTCATAAAGAAAATGATAAAATTTCACCTCAGGAAAGAGAGGAAGTTAGGAATTCGAGGGTGGAAAGATATGAGGATAAATGTCAAAGGTTCATTAGAAACCAATGCTAGGAGAATAAACTAGAAAATAATTCAGGTGGAAAAGCAATTGAGCCTTTTCAGAAAGCCCCAGGCAAGTGGAAAAACCCTTCCTCAGTAATACACATAAGATCAAGGGACACTTCATTAAATCAGTTTTTATGTGATTCATTGGGAATCAAACTGTGCCAGTCCTTGCACAGGCAATTGCATTGGTGCAACAAGGATAGTTTTAGGGAGGTGAGGGTGGAAGGACATTGCAGATAGGTAAATCTGCTCAGGATAGCAAGGTCAGGCTGGGTCCTCTAAACCCAATGTCTGCTTCTGAAACCTTTCCTCTTCCAGCCCACTGGGCAAATTCTCTCTGTTCGCAAAACTCATTCCTCTCCAATTTTATTCAATATCAATGCAAAGCCACTCAAGGAGTCTGAGTGACACTTCAAATTAAAATACCAGCAGTGCCTTGACAACCGACAGCCCTGTATTTCCTTACATCTAATCACAGCAGAACTGTCTTACAGTATGCTGCTCATAGCTTCAGCATCCTGAGAAAATGCTGATGGAGTAGGCCTCAGGCAAGTGAGAGGTTCGAGCAAGTAAGAACAGGAAACTTTTGAGAACTTTATTCCCTGTGACCTTATTTTCTATTGATCTCTCCAAGCCACAATTTTTTAGTTCTTTTTGGGCATAAATTCAGTTTTTGAAGGATAACACTGTTCCTGCTACTGCAGGAATGGTCTCTCCAGATTGCTGGCTTCTCTGCATCTCCCTGGAAAGGTTAAACATCACTGCTTTAATCCTTTCAAGGTCTTAATCCAAATGCTACATAACAGTGGAATCAACAAAGTCCAAAATAAAACACAATGTATAAACCAACATCTATCTTTCTCAAGGGGCAGGTGATTTCCTTCCTCACCAGATCTTCCTGTTTCTAGTAGTAACTTCCCACTTTTTTCTAGGCTAAGTTTTATTAAGTAAGATAAACATCAGGTAACATATTTAACTGCTCCCTTCCCTCAGAACTTTTTCCCGTGAGCTTTCTCCAGATGAACACCAGGGTCTTAAAGTCATCTGACCTTGTGTTTGTGTGTTAATCTACTTAGACATGGTCTACATGTACGTTTAAAGAGACTTCAGAGAAGACTTGTTGATGCTAAAAAAAGGCAGCACACTCCTCTAATATAGGTCCTACATCTGGCTAACAGGTGATGCCTTGCTCTGACCTGCCGGAAGTGGTTCCTGTGTCAGTGATGCTGTGGTGTGTCCTCTTGTTGGACTTGCCAAAAGGCTTGTCCTCAAGAAAGCACCCAAGAGGACATCCAGTTACTACAGATATATTTTAAGACCACAAACAACCCTTGAGACATGGGATATTCAGCAAAAGAAATTGCAAGACTCAAAAATAAGTGTCCTCTCTAGCTTACTGGAGAAGAGCTCTTTCTCTCCAGTCTTTGCTCCATCCATCAATTTCTGTTAGTTTCCAAAGTTGCAATAAATTACCCAGTCCCTTCCTGGCCCATAGGAATGGGTTCTCTCAGTCACCCCTGCAGTGAAGACATTGCTCCCTGTTTTTCTCAGGCATTTCCTGTTGCACTGCAGGCAGGTCAAACGACAGGGACATTCCCCACTGCTGCAGGCTTCTCCCTGCTGACCAGGTCCAGATGCCTTTGGTTAACCCAGTCCCTACTGCAGAAGTTTCACCTTCCCCAGAACAAGCATCCAGGACACAGAAGGAAGGTAGTTTCTTGCTTGCTGCCCAGCCACAGCCCTATAGCTGAACCAACATATAGTTATGAATGCAGGCAGGCAAATGTAAGTGCTGCCATCCACCTGTAAACCACAATTACAATTTAATTTACTAAGGAAATAAGCTGAGGAAAAAGCAGTTAGTTCCTAATGGTTTGGAAGTGAGCAGTCTTGCAGCAGTGGAGGCTGATGGTTGCATGACATCGCTCTGCTCCACAGCAGCTCCCTGGAGAACACGACAGCACAGTGATGCTTCCAGATCCAGTGCTCAAAACAACACTATTATTTCTCCTCTTTTTGCTGTCTTATCCAAAGGCATGACTTGGATGATCCCTTGGTTGTGCGGCAGAAGCAGTACCAATAGTAAGTGAACGATATTAACAATCCTCTCGGCTCTAATGGGGGATTCAGTGTCTCCCTTTCTTCACCTCCAGGGAATCCAGATTTTGGGGCAATAAATCCCATAAACCCTGTCCTAAAGAATCAAACTAAGCAAACCAAATAGCCAGAAGAACTAACCAGAGAACAAACAAGTAAATCTTCTGTATAACCAATGTATAAAATGCTCTAATAAAGAACACCTTCTTATTACTGAGCTCAGCTTTATACAAATGGAATAATCTTTTTTTTCTTTCTCTTTTTTTTTTTTNTTTTTTTTTTTTTTTTTTAATATTCTTTCATTTCTAGTGTTTGCACTGGTTATATACTGTTTATGATCTAAGCTCTCTCTGTTACATATTAGGAGCCCAATTCTCATTCCTTACATGATGAAAGTCCAACTTTCCACCAGGGATCCATTACAGTTTGGAGTAATCCTTCTTCCAACGCACAGTTATACCACAGCCTCCCAGTGGCAATAACAAGCCAAGGCAGCACACAGACTACTTCCACTAACCACTGTTTGTGCGACTCATAAACTGCAGTAGCAGTAACATTTTCTCCCTTACTATTTGAAAATACATGCTGTTCCTCAGTGCTATCAACAGAACTGAACATAAATTTGAGAAGTGCCAACAGCATGCCAGCAGCTGCTGCTTTTAGCAGAAATGAGAATGATGCTTCTGATGTCACATTTTCTTTTACTTCAGGAAAGGGTTTTTAAGTATTTTTTGGCATTCAGAAACAATATAAAGACATGAAAGAATATAATAAGTGGTTTATGTTTGCTTCTTATTAAAGTTGGCATTTTCCTGTTGCCCTGTGAGGAAAGTGAGTTTGCTATTTTTGTCAGTGGTTTTCTTTTAAAAGGTTCACTCATTTAAGTTTCTGAATAAAAGTATTTAACAAACCCAAACCCACACCTTTGTTCTCAGGAAGGTACCACAGGTCACGCCAGCTTTCCAAAGGTGCGAACAGCTCCTCTGTTTTGTGACTGTTAACACCTTGGTCTTACACTTGGACATTAATTCATGGGAGCAGCTAAAAATGTGTAGAATTTTATTTTACCTTTCTTTTTAAAAAAGTAATACCCAGAGTCACAGTAGCATACATTTCAATAGAAACCTTTATAGGCCATTCATTTTTCTCTTACATAGCAGCTTTCCAGTTCTTTCTTGCACAAGGGTTTGTTTAATCGAAAGAGTTTATATCAATCTTGCAATGAAAAAAGATGCACTTGGGTATTACACAAGCTACAGAGAAGTATTTCTGCCAGCCTTGCATAGAACTTGGACCATATCAAGAAGGTACTTGGTGGACTGAGCCACAGTGCTCTGCCCAGGTCTACTGCTTTAGACTTTAATGACTTCTATGGGGAAAGGAAGAATAAGGAAATAGCCCTTGCAGTATTTCTAAAATTTTAAATCTCAAAATTTGCTTCTGTTTACTTAGTAAGACTGGTAGAAGGATGCTTTTCACATGCAGCCTCCATAGGATGTGCTGGCAGCGCATCAGTGATACCTACACACAGCTGAACTGAAAAGAAAAACAACTTCCTATCTGTCCCAAACTTGTAATATTTAATTTTTTTTTTTTAATGTCCTGGTTTAGACTGGACCATAAACCGTTTCTGCACAATTTTCCTCAAGGGAGTAATTCTCATGTTGGCAAATATTTCAATTTTCTGTGACACAGAAGCTTAACTTCAAATTTCCCTTTGGATTTGGTGATCTTGTTCTTATATACCTCAGAAAATGCTCTTTACACTAGCTAACCCCATTCAGGAGTCTTACTCCCTAAAATTTCATCCAGAAATACTATCCCAAAATTGTCCCATGACTCCTGATGACTTGCATCACTATTGCTATGTTCCTGAGGAGAGTTTCAAAGTCAGTGAATTATTTATTAAGAAAGTTGCTTTAAAAAAAGTTGCTGGCAAATGTACAGGTCTGGTCATACACACTCAGCCATGAATGAATAACCCTGTTCAACTCTCATCCAAGCTCAGGGAAACCTCTTTTTCCACACAGGGACATACCAGTGCAGCACAGTCCCCTTCCCAAATGGCAAGCTTTAGGTCTTCTCAGTCGGCCAGGCTGCCCCTGGACTCTGCAGTTTCCTTACCTAAACCCTAAACCTCTGCTTCTTACCCCCATTTCAATATCTCTTGTTAGGAGAGCACTTTTGCTTTAACTTTTTGCTTTTTTCAGGCTCAGCTATGATCTGTTCTTTGACAAGCCCTCCAGACTTTGTAAAGATAGCAGGTCCATGCTATGTTTTTTGGATAGACTAACTGGTACTTATTGTAATAGAGACAAGCTCCACATTTTGCAGTGAGATCTCTTGGATATCTTGGATTTCTTCTTCTGTATATATTTTTTAAAGAACAGATCAGAAAATGGAGGCTTTAAGAAACTTTATTCAACAATGCATTAAAATCTATGTATAAAGCAAGTCTGTGCAGCAGGCAGGAAATTCCTCCTCACGGATCGTGTTTCCCTTGCTCAGAATTGCTCCACAGAAGCCAGCAAGGGAGCTCCAGCTACCCCTGCCCATGCTTCAGGTAAGCAAGGAGTGTGCCAGTGGATAGGCACCCGGAGAGGGCAGGACGGAGCTGTTGGCCTCAGGAATCCTGCACTGGTGGTGTCTGTGCCACTCAGAGCTGCTGGATGCAGCTCACTGCCCTCCAGGGTGGGGTCTGCCCACTGACCCCATCCCATCACACATGTGCTCGCTCTTCCTACAACAGTTTCTGGCTAAAAGCAATTGCACAAAGTTGCAGCTGGACTTTTTACAGTGTTAAGTAAAAAAGGAAGAAAGGGGTCAGCCTATTGATTTTCACATGATCCTGTCCATTTAAGAGAAGGAGTGGTAGGAGGTTTATTTCTCTCCCCTCTTTTTAAAGTTCAGTCTTTAAATTACTGTTCTAGTAAGTTTGTTTTGCTTCTCTTCTCAAGGTGAGATACCGCAGTGAATTTCCACTCTAAAAGGCTTATAGTACATGAAGTACAGTGGTGTACTGTGCAGACCTCTCCTGAGCATAGCCAACTCACAGCAATAAACTCTTTTGCCTTGGCAAATTCACCATCTTTAAAGGAGAAATACTATCAGGATGTAGTAAAGGCATGGGATTTAAAAAAAAAAATTGAAGAGTGAGAAAGAGTGTTGAATGCTAGCAAAATACTTGCAGTGTGAATTGTTAAAAGTCAGCTAATTTAAATATATTTATTTTCTGTATGAGAGAAAATATCACAGCCTTTAAGATCAATACTGAATGAAATGAGGCACTCGTCATGGTGCTCTGGCATGGCACTTTGCTTGTGTCCCCACTCCAAACACAAAACTGAGATGTCTTAGTCTTAGCTTTTGTGTTTAGTCATGACCTAGCTGGAGCTCCATGGGCTTCCCTGTTAACTGATGTCATATCCTTCTCTGGCTGGCTTTGCAGGAGAGACTGGATTAGGGAAGGGGATGGACAGGGGAAGGAAAAGGGGAAGGTTCGGGAAGGGAAGGGAAGGTTCGGGAAGGTTCGGGAAGGTTTGGGAAGGGAAGGGAAAAAGAAATATAAAAAAGGAAATAAACATAAACATTTGAAATTATCAGATACCTGATAGGTATACAAAGCAAAAAGCATTTCTGAGACTGTGCATTTTAATGTGTCCCTATGTTTTGTTGAGTTGTTTAATTTTCTAAACTTCATTTTTAACCTTTTGTTCTTATTCATGCTCGGATGCTGCACAAACAATGAAATCTTAAGCAACTACTCAAAAATCTAACAAAAATATAATAACAATCCAAACTAACAATGGCTAATAAAAATTAAGTCAGATTCAACTACCCAGATTCAGTTTGATTATGCCAGTGTAATATTTTGCTTTTAAACTAACATAGCTAAATAATATTTAGCTCAGTACTTTTGAACATCCTTTCTGATACCCTCTTAAAATGGAAAATCAATGGAAAAAATAATTAATGGAAAAAATAATTCTAAAAATATTGTATGTGAGGTAGAGGCTTAATTTATTAGAAAAGAAAAACACAAAGGCCCTGAATGTGTTGTCCTACTGGCTAGGACATCCACCTGTACAAGGACCAATTAAAGTTATTTCATCAATATTCAAATATAGGAATCAGCTCAGGCAGGTCAGAGGCTGGAGGGACAAGATCCCAAAGCACTGTGTATAGATTATTCCCATTTGTTGTCTGAAAGCTGAGTGACACACTTCAAACTTTATGGACAAAAATAAAAATGTTTTGCCTCTAGTTCACCGTTTTCTGAAAGCACAGTTTGTTTTGCACAATCATATTGTCATACAAACAGCCAGACCTGTTTGCAGAGGACCAGGACCACTCCAGTGTGGAGTAGTTTCTTCCACTAATAATTTCTCTGAGAGGAAAAAGAGATCTCATACACAATGAACAGATGAGACTGTGTTTCCTTGTCTCTCTAGCACTTGTAATCAAGCTTCCAGTCCTTCCTGTTCTGAAGAGAGCAATTTGATGCAGCTGTCCTGGTGGAACACAGTGATGTAGATCTGAGCTTGCCTGGCTACTTTGGCCTTTAGCTATAACTGAACTGCACTTTGCTTCTCCAAACCAATGTTGGCTTTTATGCAAGAAATTCTGATGAAGGCTCAGTTATGAGGCTTTTCAGAGATTACTACGTTATTCAGAAGAAAAATCTCCCCAAATGTGCTGTTCCTGTTCTCCTTTCCTCACACAGTGGGAGCCTGCTCCTCTGAAACCAAGATTAATAGGGAAAGTTTGGTGTGGATGCCAAAACAAAAATATTATTGTAAAATATTTGCTATGCAAAAGATATGTAGTAGACTGAAAAAGGCATAAAGCATTAACCTTGATTCTTATTACAAATTCAGAAGGAAACAAAAGATATGGTTTTGTGTAGGAACAGAACTGTATTTACATGTCAGTCTGGATTTGTTAGGCACCTAATGGGATGTCAGTGGCCTTAGCCAGAGCTGACAAGAAATGAGGGAACAAGCACATCCCTTTAGAGTGCAGCACTGGTCAGAGGACTTCCAGAGAACCCTTTCACTCCTCCTTCCCTGTGCCAATAACTCATATTGTACAGAACTGAAGAAGGCGATTACTTAATGACAGAGAAAAGGGGTGACTTTAAATAAGACTGATGGGAGAAGCCTGAGACCTGACCTATTGAGACCTGACCTATGTTTTCTGGCACCTGAAAACTAACTCTCCTGCCTGCAGCACAGCTTCTGACTTGATTTGTCATCCAAAGAAAAATCCCTCTCAGAAGGTGGGCATACAGTTTTAAAATTCATCCTGGGTATCTTTAGGGTTTTCAAGTCTCTAGGTATGGTTTCAATGCTAGGAGTTTCTCTAAAGCTTTTAGGCCAACATTCAGATTGATAACATTAAAACAAAGCTATACCTGATTTATATTTTTTAAGAGTTCTCTCTCTTGTACCTCCAGCTAAAGCTTAAACTTCACAAAACTGCTGTGTTCAGCAACTCAGTAAACTTTAAATTGTTTGCCTGCTCCTAGTGCTGAAATCCCTCACTCCAGCCGTGTCCCTGACACTCACTGAGTTGGTATGGGTTAGGTCCTTCAGGAGGTTGCAGAGCTCAGGCAGGGGACCCGTGGCACTGCCCCATCACATTTCAGCACCTGATCTTCTTGGTGCTTGAGGCTGAGAAACTGAGAAAGCCATTCCTCACTCAGATTTCCAAGGGACAGGCTCCATTCAGAGGTCTGACCAAGTGTTTTAAGAAGACAGTTCACCACTGGCATGTCATGGGCTACAGTTGTTTTTATTGCAAATGAGTGGAGCCTCCAGCTTTGGAATGGCTGGATCTTTTGACCGAAGCAGGAGAGGAAATTCACCTTCCTTTTTTTTTCTTTAATTTTCTGTGGTTTTGATTTATTTATTTTTATGTGAGAGGTATTGTGCAATGTTGAGCAATACCTTCCTAGCTATGTCACTGTTCTTGCCAGTTGACATTATTAAGGCTGCTGCTAATTTCTTCCCTCTGTCTTGCATTCCTGTCTCTTTGTGAGGTGAGGTGGGGGTGGAGGCTTTCCCCAAGGAGCAGAGGCTGGTGCCATGCAGAGCGTTGGGAGCCACCCCAGCTCTGCACTGGAGTATTTCAGTGGGGACTATTCAAATCAAGCAGCTGTTCCATCAGCCAGCTACTCGCCTCTTGAACATCTCCAGCGGAGCCAAAAATAAACCTGTGGATCAATTCAGCTCCCATTGAGTTTGATGGAATGTTTTCCATTGATTTCTAATGAGATCTGGATGACAAGCATTTCTGCAGAGAGCCTACAGGGAGGAGAAACTATCATGTGGTTTCTCCTTTTCACATAGTACTATTCCCCCAAATCTTGCAAATAAGTGAGTATTTGGCCTGTGCAGCAAAGGAGACCCACTGGTCCATAGACTTTAACACTCACAGTGTTGGCTCCCCAGCCCTGTGAGCGTAGCTATTTAGTATTATAACATTCAAAATAATTATACCTTTGAAATACTTCATTTGAAGTTGAAATGACTTTCTTTCATGAACTGTTTCTAATTATTGTACTTCAAGTGACAAATTAAATGTCATTTGAAGCAATTATACCAAATACTCAAAAAAATTATACATAGGTATGTCAATTAATATAATTAAGTCAAAAGTTACATTTCAGAGCTGATTCATCTTTTCCATTACAGCCTTGAAATTGCTCATGAGTTGAAAGCATCATTTGAACAAATCTGTAGCAAACCAGAACACTAAAGGACTTATTTATTTTTACGCATTTATTAGACAAATTGGAAAAACCATGAGTGATCCTACATGAATAAGAAGGAATAATATAGTGTTCTTTTTCAGAAGCTGGGGTTTTTTTCCCCATTTAACTTCAATAATTTTGTTTGTCAAAGCTCTATAAAGGAACTCGTTGTTCCTGAGCCTCCACTGTTTCTTCATGGAAAAAGCAAACAAACATATTCTAAAGGGATTTATGTGTTAGCTTTAGTTTCACAATGGATATAATGTAGAGATTCAAGTGAGGCAACAGCATGCCAGCTTGTTCCTTTCTAAATAGCCCCTAAAACACTGCTACCCTTTCTTGAACCACTTGGTTAATGAGAAGCTGGGGTCAGTAGTCTTCTCTTCCTTAGAAAGAAAAACAGATCATGAAGCCTGACACTTTTGATGTGCAAAGCTCCCCACCTCTGGGCACAGGCAGCCCAAGAGAGTAAACTTTCTTTGCTAATTGCTCCAAGAGTCCTCAGTATGCTTCAATGTGCTTCTCTACCTTGTATTTGCACTTCTCAGGCTTGTTTCTTGCCTGTCAAAGAAACTGCGTGGTTCACCTGGTTAAGCATTTACCCAAATTTGCTATATTGTGGTGTTTTGGTTCACATCACCTGCAAAAGTTACATGATCTTTATTGAATGCAGGAGGGCTGATCATCTCAGTCTTTAGCAGATAACAGTCCCCAAACAATTTTTGCACAGCTGTGTTCATTCATGCCACTCAGAGAGCAGCCAGTGCTGCCAAGGGGACACGTGTGCCTGAGAAGAGGTGCAGGGGTGCACAAGAAAAGCCATGACACTGCACAGACAGCGTGAGCTGCCAGAAGGCAAATGCAGGGCAGCACTTAGCTCCCCTCAAGCACCCAGGGAGCAATACTGTGATCACTGGCTGCAGCACAGTTCCCCAAAAACAACACTAAAGGACTTGGCTTGTATAAGTAATTTTCTTCCAGTAAGTTTTTTTAAAGCATTGTCAATTAACATGATTAAACCAACAACAGTGACATGAAGTATAATCCTGTGACCTTTTCAAAACTCTTGTGATTTCTAAGTTTTCTTAAATTATAATAATGCATCTGCGGTCCAAAAAGCCTATCTATCTCTGAGAAAAAGTGCTACGCATTGGCAAAATTAAGGGAGAGAACACAAGCCACAGATAGAATCTAGAGTTCTTGAAAGGTGCTGAAATTACAGCACAAGAGACAGGTGGTACTCATTAATTCACAGATCAAATTCCATGTGTTTTGTCTTCTCTCCTTGCTGGTTATTTTCCATGATCGAAAATAAAAATAATCTAAAAGGAATGTATGTTTTGCTCCTCCTTTCATATGAAAACATTACTCCCTCATGCTCTTCTAAAGGATGAGTTACAATGTTTGACCTATGGTTTGGAACCCAGTGTGGGATGCAGGTGCTGAGATACCATAATAATGAAGGCCATGGTGAAAACACCCCTACGGATAAATACTCACAATGGGGAACCCAGGGACAAAATGAATGTTTCAGAAAACTAGCAGTGCAAGATGCTGTGAAAGACCAGGGACTAATTACCACATTGAGAGCCAGTTTCACATTGCCACAGTGGTGATGTGAATAATTTAAAAAATAAATGTACATTGCTAAATGTACATGTCAAAAAAGATCCATCTAGATGCAAAATGAGAGATCTATGCCATTTTAAATGATAATGAAGAAATGTGCATACATTTGATTTTTCTGGAAAGCTGTCTGGACTTGCAGTTGATTTTGAACTGTACAAAGGAGGGAGGTTAAAAGACTCTTTTCCAAACAATCTGTCCAATGAATAAGGATAAAACTTAGCTACTTCAGTACAAGCTAATACCTGGGCAGATGAGGGACTCACACTGAAAAAAAGGAAAATGTGACACCCATGTTTATTTTACTAAAATACTAAAAGTAACTAAATATGAAAGAGAGAATATAGAGCCACATTGTAATTGCAGAAAAAAAATAAAGCATTAGGAAAATATGTCTGAAAACACAGGGTATTGATATGTAAATTAGCATACTTTCATTAATAGACAACTAGGATAAAGATTCTATAATTAATCTCTTGAGATTAATGGAATGCTCTATCTCTTGGATACTTATTTCTATTTGTGATTTGTCACTCCTATTTAAAAGTTAAAAAAACCAACAAAAAGCAAACAAACAAACGCTCCCCAAAATTCCTAACTAGGAGCACCCCACACCACAATAAAATAGATTAAAAAGTATTTACTCAATAAAAATAAGGAACTATTACCAGGCAGGTATTTAAAAGGAATGGACATGCTGGCACGTTTAAGGCAACATGCAGTTGCCCTAAATACCTTGCAGCAGTCCTGTAGAAGGTTGCTTTGCCTCAGTCAGACAGAAAATATTTTGAAGGGGCTTTGGGGTTTTTGTGAATTTAGCACCTGATAATCCCCAAGTGAAGACAAGTAATGAAATCAGCAACAGAGAAGTGCTGGCATTCATGATACTGCACTCATCACTTGACAGTCTAGGGAGACTTCAAATGCTACTCTGTTTATAATGAAACATCCTTTTATTATCAGTTTCAGTTCCAGCTGAATGGCAAATGGTGTGCCTGGAATTTACAGATATAATTTCTGTGGATTTTTTAATTGGTAGTACACTGATTTGCTTGATAGAAAGTTGAGAAAATAGCTCATCTCTGACAAACTACAGCCAGAAAGCTGGGTCATGGCTTTGCTAAGTCACATGCTCTATATCTCTAATGGCAGACATGATAAAAATAAACATAGAAAAGGTAAATAGACACATCAGCCTTCCCACATAATTTTCCCCCCCATAATTTAAGTGTACTAGAAAATCTTTTAGCATTCACAGTCTTTTCCATCTACTTGCCAGTCATTATCATGAGATTTTCATTAGCCTGACCCCCTGATATTAAAGTAATCAAGGGGGTCTGGGCAATATGTTCTGCATGTAATGTGAAATTCTTCACAAATGTGATACCATGAAGGTCTGGCAAGCCAGTCTGAAGGCAGCTGGGGCAAGCAACCTAACTCTCTTCAGTTTTTCTCTTAGTAGGCAAAGCATTCACATTTAAAAAGCTCTCAGTTGAATTTTATTCAATGAGGTCCTAATACTCCACCATGTTCCCTGTAAATTGCTCTGTGAGGGCAAAAGCAGCCGTGTGATCAGTGAAACTTGGCAGAACAGGATAAAAGCACTTGTCCCTGATCTTTCCCACTGTTTTTACCTCCTGTGTGTTGTATACATAAGAGTACCCAACTCAGGTATTTGTGAATTAAATTATAATGGTGACTGAAATTAGATAGAATGTCTGACAATATTTGTCCATTTACAAACAGATTGTCTTTCTCTTAATATTTATTCAGGCTTTTAATCAAGTCAGGATCTTGTTCTTCCTTGCTAAAAGCCCAATGGACTGTGTTTTGTTTCCCTGTCTTCTGAGTGGCTTTAATGATACCTCCTAATTATACGTTATTTTCTAAACATTTAATTAAGTCTGGAAATAGTCCTACATGACTGCACATATTTCCTTATCCCTATCTGGGAGATAGGTATCAAAAGTGTAGATAGGACAAGCAACTTACCTATGAAATAAGGGCACAATTCTGATTGCTAAATGTATCTTTCATGCTAAATTTAATTCACAGTCATGTCTAAAGGAAATGCGTAAAATACTGAGAAATAAGTCTCAGGACAACATTCCACTAATAATACTTTAAGTTTTTTAAGACTTTTTATTGGATAAATAGACTGGCCCATGCAAAATAATATAACATTATCTTAATAGATTCCTTGAACAGAAACTTGACTAGCATGTTTCATGAATATGCTCTACAATTTCATTAGCCATGAAAGAAGAGCTTAGCCATCTCTCCCTCAGATATCTTATTTATAAAACACATCAAACATATACCACACTTGGACATCACAAACCCAAGAGTGGAGCTTTCTGGTGGGTGCATGCTTGAGTTTAAGTGTCAACATACTCCTAAAATTCTTCCTCCTGGTGCTGCTCGTGAGGTGCATACACATTTAGTCTTCAAAAAATGATTCAGGGTATATTAAGAAAATCTTTATCTAGTTGGTACATCTGTCAAAGTACAAGAAGATTTTTCCATTTGTCCTCGTTGCTCTTCTCCAGGTTTACTGTGTTGGTAAATGTTATTCTGCTTTAGGTCCATAATTGCCTGGCCAAGACTTTTTTGCAAGGAATTTCAATGACTGAGATATAGAGAGTGGGGTATAATGAAATTCTGATGACCATTATCCATGGAAATAGTAAAGATTACTTAGACAAAGCACAAGCACCAATATTAACAATCTTTTCTTGTTCCTGTTTTAAATGTTAAGTGCCTTTTCATCATTATGGTAAACAAAACTGATTTAATATGAGCAAATTTCATAATAGAAGAAATAAAAATATATGTAAATGTGAAAGTCTTATCTCCTGTCAGCCTTAAAGAATAATCAATTATCTGAGTTGCTCTGAAATTCTGATTCACTCCAGTTCTCTGCATCCCAATGGATTTTTCAGATATTGATTTGAATATGACTGCACACAATTAAAACAAATTATTTCCCAAGAGTCTATGAAGCTATTTACCATTTTGCCTCAATAGCTAGCTGCCATAATTTACCAGTCCAGAGCCTTGCAATTCTTTCATTTGTTAAATATGTTGAAACAATTATTTTTTGTTTCACTTGTCAGATGTGACTCTAATATATATTTCTTTCTTCCTTGATATTGTGCATTTGTTCTGTTCTCTGTTAAATGGCAACTGCCATTTCTTATTAAAATCCTTTTCTTCTTTGGCCTTTAAATCTACGTCCTTACACAGACTCAATAACAAGTTTCCAACCAGTCTTCCTTAATGATAAAGACAATCAAGAAAACACTGAGAGTGATTTGAACTGAATATAGGCATAAAGGGAGTAAATTATGTGCATAAAGAAAGTAAGAAAACAAGTATAAGTTCAACATAGAACAATTCCTGAGTACTTGACCCAAACCAACTCACTGTTTAAGAGCTTTAAAATAGATATCAATCTTATGAAATATGAGATGGAACTCAAACCATGTTTTGATGGCAATTGAATCAAATGGAGGAAAGTTTTAAATTTGATTTGGAGAGGACTGGGGATAAATATGCATGGGGAATCAAAGGGTAGATTCCTACATACAGACTTGGAATGGGAAAGGGAGGAAGTAGGAGACTACAGCAGTGATAATTGAGAGGAAGAATAACTGGGAAAATTAATATGTTTATGCAGAAATGTCAGGAGCATGAAAGCTACCAGAAAGAACTACAAGCTTTAGAACGTCTGTAAAGCTGTATACATGACACCAGGACATGGTGATACAGAGCACTGGAACTGTTACAGGAAAGCATGGCTAGCTTAACAAATGCAGATAGAAAAAAGGGATGAAATGTCATGTCATCTAATTAACATTATATATAGTCATTATGAAGCTCAAGAGGATACAAGAAGAGGATTTGCTGAAAATTTTTCAGTAAAGACAAATGGTTAAAAAAGGAGAATTATCAAGCTAAATGTCCACCATGGATCACCTAATCAAAAATCTCCTTTTTTTTAAAGCATATTAAGGATCGTAGCTGGAAGAAATGGAAAGCTGTGTCAACACTGGTTAATAGGAAAGGAAGTATAGAAGGAGATAAAACATCCTTCAAACTCTTAGGAAAAAAGAGATAAAATCTCTTCCAAAGTTGTAATATCTTATTAGGGTCCAAGTTACATCCTGAAAAATGTGGAGGAATCTCCTCCTTATGCAGAAAAAATAATGGAGGTACTGGCCAGTAGGGCAAGCAGGACTTGCAGCTGCCCCAGTGCATGTTGGGCTGCATTCTCATTTGATATGTCTCCAGCTAGAAATGAGCTACATCTTTCTTACTTATGTGTGCTCGCAGTGCATGGTTCTCGAATTATATTGAAAAGAAAATGTATTGAACTTCAATGCCTGTCTCTGAATAGTTTGCATTTCAAAGCATCTGTAGATATCAAAGGTAAATAATGCAACAGATAACAGTCATTCAATAGCCTCATTAAAGTAATTGCTCTGTTTAAACTGGAAAACTTTTGAGGTATTTTATACTCTACGGTCTCCACTGAGAAAGGAAGTTTATATGTATATATATGTGGGAATCTATAATTTCAGTTCAAGAATTTTATTCAGGGGAAAGCATGCCTGGAGAATGGGACTGTTTGAAATGACTGGGTCCTAACTCTAAAACTATCCTGTCACCTCGAAGGTTCACCTCGCAGTAGTGTCTGCATGGAGTCTGCTGAATTCTCCTCCACATAGCTACAAAAGCCTAGATACAGACTCATGATGAGATGATCGGTCAGGAATGTGAAATGAGGAGAAACATTTTTGCTAAAATTTATCATGGAGAAATAAAATAAATTTGCTTAGGAAAATTAAGGGCTGGAAGGCAGAAAATTAATGATATAATGATAGAAAAACCCCAAACCACAGGACTTTCAGGTAGGGTTTCTTAATAAGGTAGCGTGAAAATTAGTAAACCGTGTGAGATCGGGCTATTGATGTACAATGGTGAACTGTCCCAAAATAAACAAATAAGAGACAGTACTCATAAAAGCAGACTTATAAAGCTACATTAGCTACTCATTGGTTATCTGAATGTTTTATAAAGCATCACCTAAAAAGTAGAAACAAATACAGTGAAGGGGAAGTGTAAAATGGGGATAATAAGTGAAATTACAAAAAAAACCCCAAAACAAAACAGAAAGAAGAAAAGAAAAAGGCACAAAATTTCTTTAAGAGTAAAATTGTACCAGAAATAAGAGAAGAACAAAAAGAAAGTAACTACGCAGTTCTTCATGGAAAATGATAAAACTGAGTGATGCAGAGAAAGCTACATCAAGGAGAGGATAAGGTAGGGAAAGTCCCAGAAGGCTGGAGAAAAGCAAGCAATATACCTGTCCTTAAAAATGTGATCATGGTAAACCTCAGAAATTAAAGACTGGTGTAATTTAAAACCTCTGAGAATTTTTTAGAAGAAGTGTTGGAAACTATGGGAAGGTTGACCTAGAAGGAAGCAAAGTGACTAAAGCAGCCAATATTGATGTAGCAGAATTTTTTTTAAAATTTAGTACGTTAACTGGCTTAACTGGAATGATGGAAGGCACAGGTTGGATACATTTCAATTTTAAAAGACTTTTCATTTTGTCATATGCATCATCCCCATATACAAGATAAAGAATTATGTTTTACACTTAAGCTCCATCAGATGCATTTATAATTTACCATATACCAGCTTGGGTTGGTGTGTGTGTGTGTGCAGGGGAGGTCACTGGATAATATGTTTTACACAAGTCCTAGTCAGTGCTGTCAACTAGATTTTGGAAAAAAAGAATTCACTTATAAAATTTAAGTATGACACTCAAAAAAAAAAAAAATCAGGTAAAAGGATAGAAGCTTTATTCTCAGAAGAGAATAAAAAGGGAAATTGCCTCAGCAAATAACAATTTGACATTAAGACAAGTACAAAGAATGTGTACTTACATCTTTGTACTGTTAGCAGTATACCAGGATAGATACTTGTAATAGCTCACAAACGAAAGAGAAATCAACACAATGTCATGGTAAAAAAAGGTGAATCTTCGGAAAATGTTAAGAATGTTGAATGTCAGATATGAGAGCTGTTCTATTTGATGGCACAGTGATGCCAGTGATGCAGCTGCTTAAACACCACATCCAGCACTGGACTTGAACAAATGCATGCAAATGCAGCATAGAGATGTCTGAAAGAACAGCAGCAAACAAAAACTTAGAAAACACACAAAGGCTGTTGAGAGAGGGAACTGAATCTCTAGAAAAGCCTGATGAGCAACCTGGAAGGAAAGGCTTCAGCCATGAAGGGGGCTGGCAAGGGGATAGAAATCCCTTGTTTTACATGGCCCTATGGAGAGACTAAGGAGGTATGCTCAGCAGAGAAGACAAAGTGTACAGGAGGAAAAACATCCATTCTTAGTAATTTGTCCTTGGTCCTTTTGAGAGGCCCTGGTAACCAAGTGGTCTATAGACTCTTCATCAATGGATATGGATGTCTGTTGAAAATTGTGTTTTCTTGTCCTCTTATGTTGATCTGCCTCAGTGTGGTGAACTAGGTATTTTTTGTTTTGTTTGGGGGTTTTTTAGATACCTAATCATAGAAATGCATGTGAAGCACACTGCACCCCAAGGCCTTCAGTCTTTTACAACTTCAGCTGGGAACCTGGAACAAGGTCTCATCTGTTTCCTTCTCTTGGTGCCTCTGAGTCTCATCCCCTGCACCTCAACAGGAGATGGCAGGGGAACTGCTCTCTGTCCTTGTTTGATGTCTTGGGGTCCTCAGCTTGGAAGGGGCCATTCATCCTGAAATGCTATGATTCCTGCTATAAGAATTCCCTCAATGAATGACTGAGCATGTCCCACAGTGCACGTCCACCTTTTTGCTACCTTGTGTGTTTGTGTATGAGGGGACAACAACATGTATTATTCAATTTTGCCCCAGAATAAGGAGTATTATATATCGAGTTATCAACATTTCCCACCAGAAGATCAAAGTTTCCTCAGGATGCTTTCTCTTCACGCCGTGACTCTCCTTAGTCTTTGCGATCTTGTGCTTTTTCCTATGAAAGGAAAAACACACTGCCTATTTGAAACTACAGTTCTGAGCACATCCAGTGTCAGTGGTCTCTGAAAGTCTGGATGTCCTTGAGCTGCAGTTACTGACACCTTATCTGCTGCCTATTTACATTTACACATTCATGAGTACATGGGTTATGTCACGACTGCAAACTCGTGACAATAACTCTGTAAGTTACTTGGTTAATGCTTTGCACTTTTGCAGAAGCACTTTCCTTCAGTCTTATTATCATTAAGCTTTTATATTATACGTGTGTGCCTGTGTGTGTGTATTTGTCCAATTTTTTCCAGCCTTGCTGTTATTTCAGTTTATTAATAATTCAGGCTTTTCAAACTGCCTTGTACTGGATAAATCCCTCCCCCTTTATTTGACGATGATAAATTAAGCTATTTAAAGAATGACTCACTACAAGTATATATCCTGTTGGTGCCACCGCCCTCCTACACATAATAATTATTGAAGTTTGCAATGTGACGCACAGTCAGCACTTTCAGAGCAGGGTATCATTGCTGGTGGCTGCAGTGCCTGAATACCTTACTGGCACTGGTTACCCATGGCAACTAAAATGATCTATTTGTGGTGATAATGGCTTGTTGTTCTGTTTGATAGTTTTGTTGTATTCTTTCCTGTTTTGATTGCAACGGAAACCTATAGATTTAAAAATGCATTTTGAAAAACAGAACAGTGAACAAAATTTCACTCTTGGTGTTTGTGCAAATATGAAATAGCAGAAATATAACATCATCTAATTGAAGATTTTATCACTGTAACAAACCCCCTTGGGTTTAAAGTAATGAAATTAAATTGTTCTACCTTGTCTATATGTGTATTGGTTTTTGTTTGCTAGTAAACACTTACCCTGGAGGTTTTGGCAAGTGTAAGAAAGTGGGAGAACACATCATGATTTCTACTTACCGTGTGTCCATTATTTATAGATCTTTATGATTTTTTATTAACTGCATTTTAAGCAAGCTATCCCAAAGGTAGGGAGGATAATCACTTGCTTCTAATCTGTTAATACAAACTTATTTATATATAACACACAATTTGATTTGTAAGCTAATGAACATTTTCCCTGCTACAAGCAGTTGATAATTGGCAAGTATTTTTAATTGGCAATACTAAACTCCAAATATTTTGGATTGTTCAATCAAACTCAGTGCAACTCATGATGTCTTTTGGCAGCTATTTTTATACCATAGCACACTTAAGACCAGAATCTCTCTCTCTCTGCTGTTAGATATCCAATAATGGAAAAGAAAGTAGAAATACCAGAATGGCCTTCCTTTTACATCACTAGTTAACAGCAAGAGCATGGCAGCTGGACAGGACACTGCCTTTTGGACAGGAGCACCACACTGTCCCTCCATCTCTGGCTGACTGTGGCAGCTGGTGCTGACCCTGCCTGGGAAGAACCCCCATCTTCTCTTCTCTGAAGGTCTCTTAGAACTGCAAAAAGACATTTTGTACCCTTCAGCACCTTCCCTCTGTAAAAGATTCTTATAAGTCATATCAAAGATCTACAGCCACTTTTCTCAGAGCGGCAACAGTCAGAGATTTTAGGCATGTCTGCCTTTGTTTGGAAACTGTGCTGCCATCCCATTACCTTCTGACCCAGCCTGAGGTTATTTCTGACTTCCAAGAGCAAAAAAATTTCCTTTGCATCCAACCTATGCACCACCCATCCCTATATCTTGGGAATCAAATAGGATTGCTTATACAGTCAGATAAAAACTTTGCTGCATGTTTAGGATGTGCAGGTATGAATGTATGATTCATTTTGCCTATTGAGGGTCATAGAGCCTAGAGGGAAACTTAAGGATTTTTCTTGTCCATTTTATTGACAGAATCTCCTTTGAATTAAGGATATAAATCCTGATGCCCTTAAACTGCTAAGTTTTAGGTAAGAAAATGGATCGTAATCCAACACTGATCTAGATAAGGTCCTCAAAATTTGGCCCTGTGTCAAAGAAGCTGTTTTCTGTTGATTGCAGTTAGGATTGTGGGTTATGATTAGATAGTATTATTTTCTAGCTAGGCTCACCAACATTTCCAATATTCCAAACATCCACAATCCTAAGAAATTTAATTCATCCTTTCACAAGACAGCAATGTAAAATTCAAGAAGCCTACATACTATTATCCCTAAAATAAAAAATATTCTCAGTGTTATTTTTAGTTGGCTGTCCCAGAGAAACCAGCTGTTCCCAGGGAGATCGGAAGAACACTAGCATCTTTGAGACGCCTGGGTAAAATACTTTGTGGTGAAAGTTTGGGTTTCCTCTTTTTTGGGGAAGGGAACAAAGGGTGATATTTAGCCATGGTATACCTACATTCATGCAGTTTCAAGACTAGCCTTTCCTTACACATAAAATCACGTCTTTTACTGATTTTTTTTTAAGGCTTTAATTCTTCAGTGTTGTAGAAAACTGGAAAATCAGTTTCTCTGTCAGTTGTTTCCACCTTAATAAATAAAATGTAATGAGTCCAGCCTTAGTTGTAGAGAATCCCATGTTATCACAACTCATGGAAAACACCACTATCCTGATTTATTACCATTTTACACCTATCTTCTTCCTCTTTGCACTAGCATGATCAATAGCCTGAAGTGTACAAGAAAAGCCTTATTATACAAGGCTCTATTCCACCCATTTTAAACCCAGTGCAATGGTAATTTGATTATGCTGAGGCTGAGATCAATCTAATCTCTGCTGCAGAACACAGATCATCAATTTTGATTTCACTGACCAAGCATCTTCTCTACTGGGAAGCTTTATGAATGATGGACCACATCAATGAATGCTTACTCTGAGAATTGCTCCATATGTTGTAGCACGGGGATGATTCACCTCATTCATTCAAGGACTGCTTGAGTGAAGGGAAAGATTGGTGAGATGTTTGGTCATATATCAGAGTGATTTTGTATACTGTAATTTGCAGACTCACCAGGTGTGGTATTTCTGTGTACTGGGTATCCCAGCGAAACAGGATGTGGTCACTAATGCCCAGATCTCTGTGGGTAACTAGCAGCACTGTACAGACTCTGGGGAATACAGATTTTAGTGTCACCTTTATAAGTTGAGATTCTTAAGAAAGAAGATTTCTAAAGAAAGCAGCTTTGCAGAAAAAAGCCCTGTGAGCCCTGGTCATCCGCAAACTGTGCAGAAATCAGCAGGGTGACTTTGCAGCAAGAGCAGCCATCTACATCCTGGTCTTCATCAGGGTAGAGAAAAATGTAGCCAGCAGCTCCAGAGCAGTGATCCTGTCCTGCTGTTTGGCACATGTGAGACCGCATTCGGATATTTTGCCCTTTTTGCCGCTCCTCAAGAAGAGGGTTGCCATGCTGTATCAATTCCAGTGACAGACCATCAAGCTGGAACACAGAATACAAGTAACAGCTGAGGGAGTGGGGTTTGTTTAGCCTTAAGAAGACATGGCCGAGGGAGATCCTTTTGCTCTCTGCAACAATCTATTAGTAGCACGTAGAAAGGACAGAGCCAGAGGTGCAGACTGGAAAGAGGAGAGGCAGCAGTTACTAGCTGGGATACAGGAAACTCCAACCTGATAGAAGGGAAAATTAAGATGAGGGTAGTCAAATATCGGAGCAGGTCTCCCAGAGAGGCTGTGGGAACTCCATCCTTGGTATATGGGGCCCTAAGCACCCTGCTGTGCTGAACTTGGTAGGAACAAGAGATGAGAGTGGGGATCCCCCCAGGGTCCCTCCCTCCCAGCCTATGCAATGCTGTGATTGTCACATACGTTATTGTGTTTTGTTGCAGTGATAATGCGTTCTTTTTGCATCACAAAAATTAATCACAGCTCAGGGCCTTTCACAAGGCTGTGTAACAACATCCCCCACACTGACTCTGTTATACTTTCCATCCTTTCAGATATTTGCATGTCTTAGTCCACATCTGCACCAGGTAACTAAGCAGTTGCAGGCCATGCTCTGTCCTTGAGCCCAGCTGCTGCACTCAGTAGCTGCACTCTAAGATCTCTCAGCCTCCAGAGCTGGCTGATGCCACCTGTACTTCCCTTTGTCAACTTTTGGTGTGTGCTGTCTCCTGAGTCATGCCTAGGAGTTGTTTGGCTGAGTGCAAGTTGGCCTCTGCCAAAACTGTGCAAGGGTCAAGATAACAGTAGTAGAAATGACCATTTCCCATCGCCTGTGTCATAAACAGTGCCAATTTTTAAAAACTTGACTTCTCTAGGTTGGTGTGCAAAGGAGGATGAGGTCTTCATTTTACTGCTTGAAAGAGAGAGACATCTACTGTAAACAACGTTCAGGAAAAAAAGAATCTTACCCACCATACAAAACTGGCATGGGCATCCCTGGTAACTGGTTGTGTGTGTGGTTTTGTTTTTTTCAAGCAAACAGATGCACATTGGTAAGAGTCACTGTAAATATTGTTGTTTCAGATTTTTTCTTTATATTGCTTCCCCTTTTATTATTACTTGCTCCCTGATCTATTCTACCCAGAGAACACTGCTTGAATCAGGAACACAGTATTAACAACCAAGTTATGTGATTATTCAGGTTGCTCAAAATACACAAAAAGTGACCTACAGAGAGGTCAAAACTGTAACTAAAATGAGATATAAACTCATTTATATGAGTTTATAAACTAAATGAGATATACATAAGGTTATTTCAATGTTCCTCATATACACAGTTGACACTGCATTGCACAAAAGTGAATTCTAGGGGAAAAAATATGGAAAATTGTTACTCTGACACCACTGTGTTTTCACATTGCTGGTAAACTGACAGTTGGTAAAGAAGGAAATATAGCAAAGCTCATCATGTTTTGGGAGACATTATTAACTTAAGCTGAAACTTGAGCAATAATTAATTAATGCAATGAGGAAGATAGAGGGTGGAGATCTCAAAACAACTCAGCATCACCCTGACTTTGTTCCAATTTAAATCAAATTGACTTGCTCCCAGTGACATCAATGGGAGCAGAGCTAGATCAGTACTGAGTATTTCTGGCAACCCAATCTCTAATATGTGCTGACCCAAATTGTCAGGAATCATTTGTGGTTCCAGGTGTCCAGCAGAAGGCTCCATAATAAGGTCCATCTTCTGGGACAGATGTTCAACCTGGAGATTACCAGGTTCAGTATAAGTCTCATAGCCAAAAGTCAAAAATCAAATTTGAACAGTTAAACCTTAGCAAAACTATTTGCTATGGTATTGACCAGTATCTGAGATAAACTGAAGTTACATTTGTGTTCAGTTCAAGGAACTGAAGTGCTTTGATTTTCAATAGCCTTCAACGACGTATTTTGTTTCAATTCATTAATTTCTTTAACGGAATATTACACTTTCTACAGAAATTGCTTTTTCTTTTGAAGTGATTTTTCTTAGAAAAACTCCCAAGTAACTCTATTAATTAGACATGCTCAATCACACCAAGGAATATCAACATGTATTGCAAGTGCCCTTGAAGTCCACATGGAGAGTAAATTCTTTTTAAAGCAAGTAAATGTTTTGCTCCTTTCATTGAAGTAACATTCAACATATACCAGATAGCTGCCAGCTTCAGGGGCTGTTATGATTCCTTCCCTGCATGTTATCCAGTCATAGCAGATCTCCTCTTCCCAGTTTTTTCAGATTTACTCTTTCAGTGTTCAGCTAGACTTTACACTTCATTTTCAGTCAGTGTAAATGGGCTAATCCAACCCTGGCCTCTTATGTGTAAAATATCTTGGGTTTGGTTCTCATTTGGAACCTGTTCTCTAGCACAGTGTCCTACTGATTCTCCTGGCAGTCACACGAATAGATACACAAATGAAGCAAGGTGCGCAGCACAATACTTCATGGAGGCTTTGAAAAAAGCTGTACACACCAGCACTTACATCCTTTGAGAAGGTATGGAAAAACCTCTGCTTTAGTCCATCTCCAGACTCCTGTTCCAAAGAAAGATCCATGCAAAACTTAAACCCTCATGCCATAACCATGAAATAATGATTGTTAAACAATGCGTGTCCACTCTACATTGTCCTGTCATGTGAGATACAAGTGTCAAATGAGGAATTGCATTTGCAGTAGGGGAGATTCCATTGTCCTTCTGCCAATCGAGCAATCAAACATGGAAGGTTTTGTCCCATCTAATGAATTTGTTAACCTTAATGTTAGGTGTCTTTCAACTTTATTCTTACTTGGGTAAGAAAACAAGCTACTGATATGACAATGTTTCCTAGCCCCATGACACTTCTAAATGCAAGTCAAACAACGTGTATAATGGGTGCAAGATTGATAAGATTCTCTCTTGATATTTTTGTGGCTCTTATAGGGCCCCACAAAAAGGTTTTTGATCTTTCCAAAATGCAGCTTTATCTACAAAGCATGTAGCAGCTTAAACAGCAGAGGGTGCTTTGTAAGCAAATACAAAACACTTGATCTAAAATTATTGCTGTAGATAGATCCTGCAGCTGTGCGGATGCTTTACTACCAGTTCTATTCATGAAGTGGCAGATTCAATGGCTCACTGCTTATTAGAATTGTTTCAGGCACTCTAATAAATCTCCTGTGAAAACCACCCCCAAAATTCTACATGCAAGGGATAAAATTCTACATATGCAGGATAGCTCCATGTTTTTAAATAAGGTGACCAATATGCTATGAAATAATGCATTATTCATAGATGCATACTGTTTTAAGAGCTTAATAAAGAATTTGATTAATAGTCCAGGCACGTGCCCTGCATATTTATACCCTGGTATGCATGCAAATGTAATGTATAGCATTGGATACTTGTAATATCCTCTTGTCTTTTATGCTTTTTAAGCACTTACGATGCAGAGCAGTTAAGTTAAATTGCGAAACAAAGCCAAGCACAGCAAATTGTTATCAATCTGCAAAGTGGGTGGTTGGTCATCCTTCACAGGGAGCTCTATTTCATAGAATAATAGACTCCATATCCTGAGTTGGAAGGGACCCTCAAGGATCATTGAAGTGCAACTCCTGGCCTTGCACAGGATGGCCCCAAGAATCATATTGTGTGCCCAAGAGTGTTGATTTGGGATCTGCCAAAAAAATGAAAAGCACTTTCCCCTCCTTAACATTGCCTAGTCTGTTTCCATTGCATTTCACTTCCAGCAAGGGAAAGGGAAGTTCAGTGCTGAGCAATGGAAAGAACGGCAATGTTTTCAGTCATGGAGGCAAACAGGCGGGAAAAGAAAGACAGGGAGGGAATCATCAGAGCTTCAGTGCTAACATTTATTGAAAATTTGCAATTTTGAATTTTGTCATTTTGGAACTATGATAACTTTCACCAGTTGATGATCTCATCCAGAGAGCTTTGGAAAGAAAGGAAGAAAGTCATATTTGGTCCCATCTATTTCACCTTGTTATAGTGATGGAAGTGAGGGATGGTAAGTTGAGTTAAGAGATAGAATGAAAAGAAAAACAGAAGACATCAAAGACATGAAGAAGCCTGTTTCAGAGGTATCACTACAGAACTGAATCACACAAGTAGAAAAGTAGAAAAGATTGGAACAGGAAAGAGGAACAAAGGTGTGGCAGCAGAATTACTATTTGGCAGAGCCCTTAGAAGACATCAACAATCAGATTCACTCAGGATATCATTGAGGGAAGATCAGTTACTGAGTTAGATAGCACTCCACATAGTACAAAGAAATCCCAAGATATGCGTTCTCTCACATGCAAACTTTTTAAACTAAAGATTTCACTTGTAATTTCACATTTTGATTTCTTTTACACTTTGGCTTGCACGACCTTTTCTTGACAGATCTTTTCTTCCTTCTTCAATTTCTGCAACTGGATTTTCATTGAGATGCAGCTTCTGTGTACACATGCCATGACTGCATGAAGACCCCTTAGTTCTAGGACAAGTTCAGGGCTAGAATGGACCATGTGGATCATCATTTGTTTGACTGCAGCATATTTTTTCAGCAGTGATAATAAAGGCCTTCAACTCCCTAACTTCAGTTCTTCCACTGGCTACTTTTCTTCATGAATAAAATTTTGCTATATTTTTGTAGTCTGAACTTGCCATTTTTTTCTCAGTCATCTATTGCCAGAAAACTCTTCCAATTAGGTCCTCATAAGACACAATGAAGCGACTTTTAAAAATATATATACTAAAATAAGGGAGACAAGAGATCTAACTCTTCCATTGTAGACATCTTTCATTCATATATATATNATTCTTTCTGGTTAAGCATAAGTTTTGAGAAGTTGATGACTCACTGGCTCCAGTATTGTACCAATACTATTTCCTTCCTATTTTTATTTCCTGGTAATAAGGTATCTTCTGCATTGGGCTCCAGAGGACATGAGTAATGGGAAAGGAGAAGCAGTAGAAAGTGGTTGCTGTTATAAACAGAAATAGAAGTCAATACATAGATTTGTCCTGTCAGTAGACAGGGCTACAAGGTGATACACAGCACAGACACATTAGAGATGAACACTGAGTACAAAAACTTGGGAAAGTTTCAAATTGGAAGAGCAAATTGGGAGAGTAAATCCAGACTCAAATGAGAGGCAGGATCAAGCTTGGAGCCTATATTGCGGTGGTGGTGGTGGAAGGGTGTAATGATAGACAGATACCATGAGTAGAAAAAGAGACATTATGGCAGGAGGATTGAAACTGTATGATCTTTAAGGTCCCTTCCAAGCAGTCCATTCTGTGATTCTTTGATCCTGTTATTACAGTGAAAGGTCATTACAGCTCTCAAAAATACTGTGATTTAGGAGGAGGAGGAAAGACAAGGAAAAGAAGAGTTAGGGAATGAGTGATGACGTGAATGGTAAAGGGAGGGAGGAAGCAGTGGGAGACAAAGAGGAAGAAGCTTGTTATGGCAGGAGTCACCAGATGGCATTGTTACACGTAGTCTTAATGGTTATTTTCCTTGGCATGTAAGCAAGTTTCTGTTTCAGGAAAAATATCTAGTGTTTTAACTCTTATAAATGTCTAGAGGGGAGTCATAACAAGGAGCTGAGCAAGAGACAGTGTCAGAGATGGAAACTCTGAAGGAACTAGACAAGAAGGTTTGATTTTAAAGTAAAAACAAATAACATTACTAGCTCATCATGTTGACTTTGTTGATCCGTGTCTGATGTGTAGACAAAAGAACTGAGCAAGAACTACAAGCAAATCCGACTTTTTTTTTTGAAAGCAGTGAGATAATCTTTAAGGCCCTGACAGTCCCTATCCTTCAGTAGAAAAGCAATCTGATTATATCAGGAAGGACGTAAGCTCTGAAGACAAGAATGAAGTAAATGGAGGAAAGGAGTATGAAGTGGAAAAATAGAAACATTGGAAAAGAACAGGGAAAACATTAGATACAATCAATGGGTAGTGAAGCATATCTGCAAGTCGAGGCAGTCAATAAAACAGCATATACAGAACAATGAAAATGGCCCAAAATAACATGTAGAAGTGATATGTAGCCAAAATAGTGTAGGTACAACACTGGATTTTTTTCAGTCTGTTCTAAAAATGCTAGCATATTTAATTTACACAAACTGCAGTAAAAATGATGACTTATGGCATAGAGCATTGCTGGGGCTGGGAAAGACTTTGGAGTAGAGGGTGCAAGAATATCTGCAACACATACTACTTGTTTTGCTGCTGGATGGCAACAGTTGGCTTCTATAATACAACACAAAACTATTACATTTAATAACATTTCTGTCTGGTGTTCAAGACTAATTCAATGCTTCTTCCTTTCCCAGTTCTTAGGCATTAATCCAGTGTTAGATTTGAATTCTCTAAATAAAAAACCCCAAACAAACAAATAGCTTTTAAACAACTGCCCTCTTGCCAGAGAGCAAAATCCCTAATGAAGTCCAAGAGATGGTCTCTGAGGCACTCTGTTTACTATTCAAAAGGAAGCTGGGGAGAGAAGATGTAAACAAGTGCATTCCCACTCTTCTCTGGGTGGAACATGCACTGCATGTTCATTCCTCCTTCCCATGGCCTGACCTTTATAACTCAAATGACAAAACAAAAGCCTAGGAGTTTTTCATAGTCTTGAGTGCTCATGGAGCTTCCCAGAGAAGCTTGTCTGTCACAGCCTAATGCTTTCTTGCAGAAAGGACATGTCAAACCCCTTTACATTCTTTTACAATAAAAATAAACTCCACTTAATTGCATACTGTAGTAAAAATCCATCTAGGTGAAATTCTGGACTCCCTGGAATCAGACCTCTGACCTCCTTTTTCCTCAGTGGGCAGCCTCTGCTCCGAGCTTGAGCTGCAGCACAGAATTGTCCCAGGCGGAAAAAAAGCAAGTAAAGTGGAAACCAAAAGTGTGATTCCTAGCAAGGCTAAGTCAGCTAAGCCCTACAGGTAGCTGGGTGGCAGCTTTCCAGGGTGATGTCCCGAAGCAGACCATGCAATATGTCCAGTTCCAGGAGAGAGGCTTGTGTTCCCTCAGCAGCACTTGCTCTCCCACCATAGCCTCACTCATAGGGGTCTTTCAGCCCTCTAAGGCTCAAATCACTCTTACCTTAAAGATTTCAACCTAAAAACATTGAACAGTAGTGGAAAAAAAAAAAAGCAACTAGCTGGTAGTTGAAAATAGGATTTAAAAAAAGGAAGAAAAGGTACATTATAACGAGTTCAGGATATTGGAGATAATGAGCCTTTGGAAGATGAAGATAAGCTTGATCAGGAGAGAAGGACCATGCAGATTCCCCATGACTGCTCTTAGGTGATATGGGCTGCCTCTGCTGTGGTCCCACAGTATTCTTCCTCTCAATTTCTCCTGTTAAAAGGAGGACTCTTCTGTGTTCAGCTAGATCTTACAACCACCTCTGTACCTCTTTCGTGTCCTAAGTCCTCTTCCTCTTGCAGTCATTGCATAAAGAACTTTTTAGGAACATACTCAACCACTAGGAATTCCCGGACTCAACCCAGAATAATCTTATCTGGTTTCAGGGACAGCTATTCAGCTGTGCCTAGACCTCCTTCCCACTCGACCCTGGGAGCCCTTCCAGAACTACCTGCTCTTTGAAGGGCCACGTTTTTAAATAGCATTAGCTATTTTCAGCTAATCAGGGCCTGCTCTACTTAAAAGCATATTACACCTGCTGGTATTTAAAGTAAATTTAAAAAAGGAAACAAAGCACTAATACATGCCTCTGCCCATCTGTTCTCACATCCGCATGGATTCATGGACCATTTCATCTCTCTTTCTAACGAAACAAGTAAGAAGTTATCTCGTTAATACAGAAGACTAAAAGGAACGATATCATACTTGGAGGATCTCCTTTAATGGAAAACATTTTAACACTGTAATAAACTGGTCCTTCAGCAAAATTTTTGAGCAGCAGTTTTTATTTCACTACTAGCACTTTTCTAGGTCTGAATTCCATGTCTTCACATTTTTGCTCTGTTTGGTTTAGCTGATCCCAGTTACATAATTGTTCTCTTTAGTCAGTAAAATTAACATAACATCACATAACATAACATCATAACATCAAAATCAGGATTATATCGTGTGAAGGGGCAACATAACCAACTAATGTGCTTTGTATCTGACTGGTTCCTCCCCACAGCCTATCTGTAACTGTTCTGTGACTTGCATCTCATTGATATAAGCCAGAAGAGTGGCATCTGTGCCACTACTCAGATTTAATGCTTTAGATGTCATTAGTTCCCAAGAAAGGAAAGTTTTTCAGTTTACTGGAAACTGGGGAAACACGATATGTAAAAAAATACAAAAGAAAAAACAAGGAACAATGGTTGCTAGGAAATTCAGTGGAGTCAACAGGTATGATCATGTTCTTCCAGCCCTCAAAAATGTACTTGAATCAAGTACTGGATCAATTCCAAACTAAAGTAATAGTAGCAAGGTAGTACAGGTATACACTTTCTATACATTGCAGACACTCCTTCCACTGTGTATGGCCCAGGATGTTCAAGCACAAAAAAGATTTTGTTTTCAAAAATAAAAATGGCAACTGTATATTTTTAAAGTATAACAATGAAAACTCCCAAGGAACTCCCAAGGAGCACAAGAAACTCTCAAATCCTCTACGCAAATAACACAATTTCAAAAATTTGTGAACCAGAATGCTCTGTATGCATTCTAGAATCTTGACCCGAAAGAAAAATATCAGGGTATGGGTAATTTCCAGTTTTTCAAAAGGATCAATCCCCTATCACTTGCATTTTCGCAGATGAAAATATATGTTGATTTATGAAAAGGAGATACCCATTGTTTTAAATAACATGTTGCTACTTATGCTATTCACTTCTAGTAATGTGCAAATTTAGTCTCGGTTCTCTTTAATTTTGGCACGTGTCTTTCAGTCTTCTTAGTGTGCACTGGAATTTGTCTATGTGTTTCAAAATTTTTCAGTATTAAGAAATGAAGCAGATTAGAGAGGCTACATTTATGAAATTACAGTTCTAGACATATTAGTACAACTTATTCATTTGCCACTGAAATTTTAGAGATGGCCATGAACAAACATGAGCATAGGAAGATGAGACTTCAAAGACAGACAAAAAGCAGTTCTTGAACACAATCATTGCTACTCACTTACTTTTTAAAGTAAAAATACCAGAACCATTTTTCCACACGTAAAGTACTATTTTTCTTGCAGCATAGATACAACACAGTCACATTATGCTTTCCAGATCAATGCTGTTAATCTAGTTTAACATCACACTTGCTATCTTTCATGAACTGAAGAGTTTGCCTGTGACTTTGCTCACAGAAGGTCACAGTCCAAACCCACTCAATTTCGCATGTATTAAGGACAAACTCCTAGCAAATCAAATCCTGTTTTATCCTCTTACATGAGGGGACAGAATAATGTTTTTTCCACAAAGGGGATAGAGTTTTGGTTGAGTATGATTTCCAAGGGCTTGACTTAAAGCTGAGACCAATCATCTGATGGTAGGTCTATTTTGTTATTTGTTTTAGTGTGCAACCTAATGTTTGCTTAGGCTAATGATTTGAAAATCTATAATGCATTGTCTGTCAGTGAAATTTTTAATGAGTCAGCCTCAGATCATAGCTCTTGTTTTTGTTCTCCCTTATCAGGAGAGAGATGGAGTCCATGGAGGGAGATGATGACAATAAGCTCCCTAGAACATACCAACTTGGGTGATTCAACGGAGTGTCTCCACACACTGTAATTAAAAGGCAGGCAGACACACATTTTCAATAATGTGAAGGAAAGTGTTTTCTAATTGCTGGGTTTTTTCCAACTGAAATACACTTGTTTAACCTATAGTGCAATCCATCCCTTCCTACCATTATGTGTCATCAGTGACTCTGAAGGTTTATTCAAACTCTGTGCTATACTCCCCCGAACATTTCATACAAGGAAGATTTAAAGTGTTGTGCTCACATTTTGCAAAATTGTCTCAGGCAGTCTGTACAGGCACTTTCAATATCTTTACTGAAAATTCAGAAAGAATGGACAAGTCCATTTGAAATCAGGGCTGAGAACATTTAATGATTATAGATGAAAATCATGCTATCATCAGGTCCTGCGTGGAGTATATGCATCTATTTACACCTCTCTCTGTAGGCGGAGCGGTTTGTTCTCACATATCCTTGCAATGATACATTTACATACAGAGCCTACTCACAGTCCATATCAACTCTGAAGCATTTGGCACCACGTTGCATTCTATTTAGTGTTAACACTTATGTTAAGAAAGGATATACCAGGAATACAGAACAGCAGTGTAAAAGCACTGCTTTCTTTAAGTTTCTCTCCCTTTCTAGCTTGGTGTCACCATATTATTCTGTGCAACATATCACTAATTCATGTTAAATTCTAACTTTTCTTTCTATAGAGCTTAAGTATTTTTCCTTTGGCTCCCTTGCTTTTATTTTGATGATTCCAAATGATCCAGTTGCTGTTTAGTCTTGGGAGATTACATTACTGTATGAAGAGGATTTCTTTTCCACTAGTATTTTTACAGATTAATACATTCAGGTTTTGGCTCAATCTAGTGTTCCAGAGGCACACTTTTAATGACCTCTGCTGAAGCAATTATGTTGGCTAAATTAACTGGAGTACCCTTCTACTGCTGCTGATTCAGGGGATCTTGAATTTTCAACCACTTTTCAGCAAAGACCTAGGACACAGTTGCTAGATTGGGATTAGGACCTGAAATTAAATCGAAAAATACCAATCAGCACAAAGAAAAGTATATAATTTTAGTGATTATTTTTACCTCATGTGTATAAAATAAACATCCCTTTTAAACAAAGGGATTCTTTTAGCTGTAACTTAAAACATGTAGAATAACCATATATAGTCAAAAAAGGAAAAGGGTGAATTTTTTTTTAATACTTACTGTTAAAGATTATTTTACTGATGAAATCATGATGAAGCTTAAAGTCTTAAAAAACATTATTCCCATTCTTAAATATTTTTTCTATGATCAGTGTTGACTGAATGAAGCCTGAGGTTGTAGAGGAGCTTTCACAGAAGAAAATTTTGCTGCAGCTTATTTTGTTCCTAACTAATGAGGGGGGTAAAAGAGCTCGTTTGTATGATGGCTCCACTTAGTGATGTTCAGGCTCAGGCTTTTATTGAAAGAGCCTCAGGCTGTGGAGCTGTAACAGGTAGATTAGGTGAACAAACCTCTGCTAGGTTTCTGGTACCTACTTAGTTTACAGTCGGCAATAAATATTAAAGATCATCCTGGAAGGTCACACAAACAGCCTCGGGTCGTATCTACAGTGGGGGTTTATTCTTTTATCAGTCACTGGTAATGTCCCATGGAGCTGCTGCACCAACACCGTCCTCAGGCTCGACAGTTAGCACTGGGGTGTGAGCAAAGGTGGCTCATGCTGGCTGCAGGCAAAAAGGGCAAATCACTGTTTGTATTTAATGGATCTGTCTGGGTCCCTGTGCCCACAGAGAGGCAAATGACAACCCCCCAGTACAAACATGGAAAGACACCCAAATGGGATCACTCTTCCTGTTGACACAGATCTGCCTCTTGAGTCCCAATCTATCCTGCACACCTTTACAGCTCTGAGAGTGTCTAGTGCCGAAAGCAGGCTTGGTCCTGCTCCTAATGAAATCATTAGTAATGTTGCCACTAACATTGATAGGTGCAGGACCAGGCCTGTAGCTCACATGTATCACATTTCCTGAAATATTAGCTAGACCATGAGTTGAAGAATGCTACATGGTGTCCCCGCCAATCCCTGTCCCTTCAGGAGCTGTTTATGTGGAAAAGAAATCACCTTGGTGCTCCTGATCTGCTTTAGCTTACCAAAGGTTAAGGCACTTCACAGATTTTAATTGAATGAAGTCTATAAATAATTATAATTTCCTGCAATTGGAGTTGAAAAGGTGGCTTGGAAAGGATTTTACTTTTGTTTTGAAATTATACTTGCTATCTTCCTGGCTTCTTTAAGAAGTTCACAGCACAAAAGCTGAAGTTTTCATTGTATTTTTAGATCATGGTATTTGACAGCTCTTGGCCTTCTTTTATGTGCAGGGAAGGCTCTCCTGACTGGCTCACGGAATGAGCATTAGCTCAAACAATTTAACAGCAAAAACCTCAACATACCCACTTCCTTCCTTCCTCCAAACTACTGAAATAAAATAGATGTGAACAAGGGCACCAAAAGGTGAAGAAGTAAGAAATCTGACTGCTCCCCTTTTCATTCCCAAAGGCGTTTGAACGTGCACCTCCCTTAACAGCCTTTTCTTCTATCCCATGTGAGCAAGTTGGGTGGAGTAAACATGTCTGTGCAGTGATAAACCAGAGAGCCATGTATCATTTCATCCTGAGGGAAGGAGCATCTGGTGCATCACAGATTTGTCAGGAATTAGGTTGGGAGTCACAGTGCTATGTTTTTTAATCTTGTTTGACTTAAAACTGTGTTTTGTAATCAGTGTAATAGAAAGGCACCACTGGGGCATGGGGATTAGCTGTAGAGAAGAAAAACAATAGTACACACAGGGCTTTGATGTGTTTCTATTTGAATTAGAAAGTGGCACTTTAACAGCTCAGAGAGCTGCATACAAGATCTCAGCTTAGCAATCACACTGTCCAGCACATGAACTTCTTGCAAAGCACTGTCAAAGTCAGACAGAAACAAACTCTGAGTAATTTAGAAGTGCAATAAAGGATTCAGTATGCAAAAAATCACAAGAAACATGGATCATAATGAGTGGCTACATCTATCATTGATGACAAGCCTGTGAGTGGAAAGGAGCATTTAATAATGAAAATGAAATGTTTAATAGAAGATATTTAATGAAAGAATGCCTATTCTTTAATTAGAGAGAGCAGAAGGGGATCAGGGCAAATACTAAATATGACTTTAGTCTTTGTTTTTGTGCGATTTTTTTGAATCCTGGCTTCTGAACACAGGCAGAACGATCATGGAGACCTTCCGTCTGTGAAACATAAACTGGGATTTATCACCCTAGAGGAACTGCCACTGTAGAAATGCCTGTTTCAACACTGTTAAAAGCTGAACATATTTGGCAGCAGAGTAAAGCATTAGGAATTCTTTAAAACTCATCTTTTGATCCAAACTTGTATTGTAAATAACATAGCAACAGCTGCAAAGGATTCTCATTTTCCACCATGAACTTGGTAGGCAGAGACTGTTCTTTCCATAAGTTCATTTAAAACTTGCTGAGCTGATTCCATGAAACTTATACACATTTGTAAGACCAAAAAAAGCAAAATGTATGCTTATTATTGTTATTATTTTAGAGGATCTGCTCCTACACATATTACACTAGCAAATCCTTTTTTAGTAATAAAAATTTTGCAAGAATTTAAGCTACAGAATCAAAGCTGAATGTACACTGAATGGCTCCTTTCTGCTGACAGTCAAGTTACACACCATCAGAATTCCATGGAAAACAAAATGTTTAATTTGGAGTTTTTCAAATTAAGTTTTAAGGAGTGAACTTGGCCTAAAACTTGCCTCTCATGCCATATAAGCTCTGAGAAAGCAGACGATCTGAAAAAAAGGGCTCATGGAAAGCTGTTTGAGGCTGCATCAGAGAGAAAGATCCAGAAGTTTGACTTAAGTGGAAAACCCAAGACCATACTCACTGAGGTGTGAGCCAGTGATAAGTTCCGCTGTGGCCAGTTCTGTTTCTATCCATGCTCAGCCACATCCCTTTCTCCGAGGGCTAAGCAACTCAATATCTAGCTCGGGACTCAGCCTACAGTGATATATGACCTAAACAAACCCTCTTCTGTCTCCCAAGGGATTGCTCTTTCCTTCTACCAGAGGCAAAGACTTCATTTTTCCTCAGCAGCTTATTCTTCAACCAAAGAAGCAGAGTTCCTTTGCTTACAGAAGGAACTGAAATCCACACCTTTGCTTACTGGGGAAGAACACTCAACACCCACCTGCAGACTGCCATGGTGTGGGTGCACAGCAGACACCTCTCTCCTCATCAGTTTGATACTCCAGTGGGCCTGGATCCATTAAAGACAATTGAGTAAAGTTACTTTCTAGTGTAAGGGCATGAACTTAGCTCTTATTACAAAAATATGAAATTTTTTTTTGAACAAGGAGTACACCCAGGCTTCCTCCATCTTCTAAGGAACCCAGACTATTGACCATGCACATGGAAAAGCTGACTCCACTGAACACTAGAAGATTATTGTTTTTTCTCACCTAAGCTGACTTCTACCTTTTTTTATTCAGGATCTGGCAAAAATGAAGTTACTTCATGGTCCACTGAAACCTCTAGGAATTGACCATTTCACACATTAAACTTGCCTCTTTTCCTTTCCACAAGCCAACAGTTTTGCCTATAACTCATCTTTTTAATGATCAGGAACATCAAATTGCCTCATAAAGCACGAGGGTTTGGGTGGAACACCTGCAGGAGTTCTCCTGGCAAGGCTGAGTGCTTCCCATGCCCAGTAATGAAGACAGTCAGGTACAGTAATATGCTGAAATTGTAAAGGAAATATGATTGCTGTGAAGAAAGTTTTACCCTGCTCCTTGTACCAGTCAGAGATAAAATAGACTGGTTTTGTTTCTGCAGAAATTCAAAGACTGCAAATACAGGGACAGCGCTGAAACTTTGCCCTTCTTAAAATTGCTGATATACACATGCCTAAATCTAATTCTGACTTCTCTAATTTTACCTTGAACTCTTACTCAATAAAGCAAATTTTCACCTGTTACATCACTATTTTGTAGCACACATACCTTGCTAGCTGTATCTAGAGAAACATTAAGGTGGCTGGTGGATGTCTTGTTGATTAGTAGAAAGGTATTTTTTATATATGTAAGTTGTTTCAGGCCCAGTCTGAGCATGTGAAGACCTGTGTGGATCAAATGGGTCTCTAAAATGTAGATCTTGATAAACAAGTTCCATGCAACGTAAAAAATCTTTTTATCAAGAGCAAAGGCTGGACATGGTGCATCATGTGTTCTGGTTACTATCCATAAACAGAGCTGAGGCATATGCTAAAAAAGACTGGTGGATCCAGTCAGAGAAACTAGTATTATTTTTCCAACAATGTTGTTTACAGAATACCTTTCGAGAGCACTATATGTAGATGAACAAAGAAGTAAACTCAAGGAATATCCTATAATCTACTTAAATGGGAGATTCCGTACCACCTATCCTTTGACCTTTCTGATTCTCAGATGGAGATCAGAGAGGTCACCCTTCACACTTCCAAGGTAAATTCAATGAGGTTATGTCAGTTTTCAGCTGATGGGGATTTGGCTCACTGTATGAGACTAATGGCTTCAGAAAAAACTTCAGCCTTGGCAGCGATAGTGAATTCTGTTTCATGTTAGTTATGTATACCTCACACACTTAGCTCTAACTTACTGTAAATAGAATGAAGAGTGCTTTGTTGCTGAATAATTTATTACACATTAAATATGGCCCAAGGCAATAGAGTTTCCAAGTTCCACAAAGTCCTTATATATTTCCTGCTGTTATAATTATGCAAAGGAAATACTGACAGTCTGAATTATGAAATATAGATTATCCATTCAGCAACAGTTCAAAGATGTATTGTATGTGAGGGTACTGAGCAAAGACAGGGGATTTCAAGCATCATGTGTACTCTTATGTTTAAGGACCTCCTTGCTGTGTAGCAAGGTTCTAGAACATGAAGAGGCTCTCAGTTATCCAACAAACTGGCATGACTGACACTACTGACTCGTATACCCTTTAAAGCCACACTTTCTTCTCTTTTCTTTGTTTCCTAGTTTCACTTTATCCTTCTTTTCATGCTTAATGAGACATAAAAATACCTTCACCGAACATCTTTCATCCAAGCAGCTCAAAAAATACCACATTAAGGCTCACGACACCTCTGTGAGGAAGGCAAGAGGTACCCAGAGATTTTTTTTCGCGTCCTAGAAGGTATATGAATCTCTGAAGCAGAGGGTAGAAACTTCTGAGAAGCAATGTACCTCAAGATTATTCTTAAACAGTGTAAGACATTGATTTGGAAAGGTGCTGCACAACAGGTCAAGAAAAATACTCAGTATTTGTGCTTAAATTAGATGTGTAAATTTATTGAAGTTACAAGTTCTTAAAATGACAGGTGATTAAAAGTTTCACTTCTACCCCTTGAAGAACTAAATATTTTAGGAAATCAGGATCAATGGATTCTTCAGTCCCAATGAAATCTGAAGAAAACACCAGACAACACAGATGTGTTTTCAGCTATGGACAAATTTTAAGAATACTTTGCAATTTTGCAATGACTTTCATCAGAGTTCAAAATGCATTATAAAAGTTACGAAGTACATTAGTTCCGTGTTAAAAGGGAGGATGTCATGCAAAAACAGATGGTGTGATTTCCAAAGGTTGATAAAAAAAACCTGGCACAAACAGGAACACCTTGCTGGCTTCCTGACCCCCACTTCTAACACTGGGTTATACTTTCTCTCATATACTTTTTAGAGACAATTATTCACTCTCTTTTGAATCTAGGCAAATACATGCAATAATCTTAATGCTGGAAGCTCTGATCTAGGATTTATTCTTTATTTTTTAAAAAGTCATCAGGCCTGGGACAAAGATTTTGAAAATTATAAACATGTAGATTCAAAATATTTTGATTTTTCAGGAGTGATTTTTTTTCTGCATTTATGTTTCTGTGCTTTTGAAGTGGAAGGCTTTCAGAAAACCCACACCTTTGTTAGGAAGTTTGCTAACTTTTCCAGATCATCCCTAAACATCCCTGTCCCCACAGAATTATGAAACTTTCCTATGATATGTTTGAGTGATATATCATACTGTCTAAGGAGATTATGCATCCTAAGATTTATGTTATTTTAGAAGATGGAAAAGAAATAGTTTGACAATCAATGATATGCTGACATTCTAATACAAAAGCTGCTTGTGCTGAGTGACATTCACTATCTGAATGTCAGATCAAATGCACTTTGTTCTGTGTATGGCATATACATAGCCTTAGTCATGAAGTCATGGAACTTGACCCTTGCCATAACACCGTATAAAAGGAAAACAGGCTGAGAAAGCAATTCCAGCTTTTATAATGAGGGTAGGTTGGATTTAGTTTAACTGAATCAGAAGTGCACTGTGGTCACTGGGAGGAGAGAGTGAGAACAGGCATTCTGTGGGCACCTGTGAAAAATAGCAAAACAAGTGTGGTTTGACTAAATGGCAGATTTAGGGAAAGGGGCTTGATTTGCCCATACAGCCTCTCTGCTCTTCCTTGTTCTTAAGCATTATGATTGAGTATTTAATTATATTGATCTTGTACAATTTTTTTTTTTTTTAATTCTGCAGAATCACTGCCTCATTTAGTGGGTGGTACTCAGTAAACAAGGCAGCTGTTCAATATTCCTTTTTATCCACTTCATTCACTGTGTGTGGTCTCATGCCTTATTTACTTCACACAATCCCAAATCAGCCCTGGGTCTGGAATTATTCACCAAATAGTATGTGATTATGCAATTAAAGACTGTATCAAAACACACAAAAGGGTAGAATTAGGATCACACACAGTTGAATTTAAGTTACTTGAATTCACTAAATTTTGTGCGCTTGATTTTTCCACCTTAGTAATCCTCTTTATGCAGTTTTGTTTTTATTTTTGCTAATCTTCTGAGGAAATATCTGCGGTGGACCTTTGTAAACCTCAGTTACTAGAACTGCAAAATTGTGGCTTAAGTTGTGAATGGCTTGCTGTGTGGAGCTAAAAAGTCTTAATTCTCAGCATATCCCCATAAGAGTCTCAGGATTTTCTCCTCTGGGTCATCGTTCGATGCAGCAGCATCATTCTTTCCTATGCCATTCTCCTAACTGAGCCTTCTGAGAAACAACCTCACCTTTGCTGAAGGAGTGAAAAAGGCCCATTGTAGATGTTACCTAATATAACACTGTGCCTTACACAAGGAAACCCACACGGGTCTGGAGACAGATGACATATCCAGTTCAACAACCCCTGGCCAGATGGGAGTACCTCAGGTATGATGGCATCCCTGAGCACAAACTTTGGCCTGTGCTTGTGGCTTACCAGTGTCACTCTTTCTTCCCGGCTCAGCAAACAAAGGGTATAAACTGACCCTCTACAATACCAGAGATAAAAGAACTATGCTGTCACCTACTTCATTTCCACTGTGGTTTTCACACATTTTCACCCTATTCCTATGTATAAGGGATTTTACTGTTAGCAAGGCTGTTTTTGCACGCTGCTTTTTTTTCCCCTTATTTAATCCAAGTCTAATTATACCCAAGTATGTCTAATTATATCTCCTAATAGCAGGCTAAATAATTTCCAACCCTTCTTGGCTTTTACCCTGTTCAAATATTTAAAACCAGGGCCAGAATCTCCTCTCATTTCTACTGGGCTATGTCAGTGAGTAAAATTTAGCTTAGACCAATGGAGCCACAGACTCACAGTAGGTGCAATGTGGTGTGACAAGAGGGGAGCAGCTCATACTCCAGGATAATCCTAGGATACAATCACTTTGGTAATTGAGGCCTAAATGGGTTCAATTTGGCAATTTTCCATAACCCATATTTCTGAGGCTTTGTGGAGTCTGGGAGAGAGGAAGTGCAAGGAAGCAGGAGGATTAACTTATCAAAGGGTAAACTGACTATTTTGAATTTCAAGTGTAGAGGTTTTGGTAAATGAATGCACAGAGGGCTCCAAGCCCACACTTAGAAGCATTGAGTTGTGGGCACTACAAAGGGCTAACTGTTAATTAATTATTGTCACATATGTTGCATGGATTGTTAAACCACAATTATTTTACACTAGGGTATAGCTGGAAATGTCACCCTTATTCTTGCTTTACATGACCTGGTGCAAGACACAGATCAACATTCATCCAACTTGAGTAAAGTAGCCTGTGTGCTGGCTGCTGCTCACATTTTTTTCCTCTTTATGTTGGCTGTCTTCCTAAACCTATTTAAAAATTCAGTGTCCTGCACTTACCACCACTGCCTCCTCTTACTCCAGTTACACCTCAAGCCATGAATAAAGAAAGGCAGCTGGATTTTCTGCCACTTTACATATTCACCAACTATGTAAATTTACTCCAAATCCGCCCACCCAAGGCTAGACCTCGCCAGTGGCCTGGAATTGATCACATAGAAGGAATCCTAAGTAACCTCATTGACCAGTATCCAAAATCAAATATCCCATATTAAAACTGAAAAGATAAAGTAACATCAAAGGTGCCTTTCTGTTTAATAGGAGCCGAAGTCTTTGTTTTGAAGTAAACACAGCAGAATACCTGAAGGCCTTGTTTCCTACCATTGCAGGGAGCAGTTACCCCCGAAATTTATTAGGAAATTACATTTTTGAAACAGGATGTTGAAGAAAAAAGGAATCTATAAAAATAATTTTAGTCAAAATTCAAAGATTTCTAGATCTATTATAGGAGCTCCTTTGGAGATTTCATACAGATTGGTCTTAAAGCATGAATATAACAGATTTTTGAACAACATACTATGAAAATATATGGAAAGTACAGCATTTCCACTTTTGTCTTTGACTCGGACTGAAATGCCTGAGAACATATAGGCAAATTAGTACATGTGAAAGTTTAAGTTAATTTTCAAGCACAGCTTTTTAAGAACTGTAGACTTTGCATCTTTCCTTTTTAAGTACTTTTGTGAGAAGGCTTTATGAGAGGAATATCAAACCCAAGCCTGAGGGTTGGGTCCTGTTTGCCAAAGCAAAGGCACATCCCATTCCCTGACTGTCCCTTTCCAATCAGTCCTTAGTAAGGATCTTAGTAAACACAAAACTGTCACCTTTAGCTGAAACTGACCCTGAAATAGAAATGCAAGAAACAGGGCAAAATATCACAATATGTTTCTTCTGCTCCTCTCCTCTTTGCCTAGATCAATCTCTGGTGTCACCAGAAGAACTAGCATTCTTTTATATTCGATTGTTTGACAAATTCATTCCTAGTCTCCAGATGAAGGGATGTTGATTGCACTGACCAGAAGAATGCACACCCAACTGCTCTGAACCACTAACACAGCCAAAATTCACTGAGATTTTCTCTCTCAGCTGCCAAAAAAGGGCTTACCACAAATAAGGGATGTGGAAGAACTAGGACCTGAATTACTCTTTCCTGACATTAATAATTATTTCGGTCTTCAAAAAATAATTAATTCAATACAATATAATATAATGTCTTTATATATATATATATATATATACACACACACATATTTGTGTTCCTCAGTGACAGGAACTTGGAGTTGACTGTGCTTTTACAGAGAATTCCACAAATAGCTTCTTCTTTTTCCAATTAGTAAATCAAAACTCACTGTTTTCCAGGGGAATAAAGTTGCAGATCTGCCATTAGCAAACATTCTTTGAAAAGGATTTTTTTTCACCCTTCTATCCCAAATTCTTGAAAACAATTCACTTGGAAAATATGGTAGCCCAATGTTTTGGGTTTGGGTGACAAGTTTTTGTAGCAGTGAGGCTACGAGTTGGCTTCTGAGAAGCTGCCAGAAGCTTCATATCTGATAGAGCCAATGCCAGATGGCTCCAGGACAGACCCACCGCTGACCAAGGTCAAGCTCACCAGTGGTGGTGGTAGCACCTCTGGGATAGCATAGCTAGAAAAAGGAAGAAAAAACAACCAGGCATCAGCCACAGAGAGAGAGAGGATGAAGAATTGTGGGAGCCAGTGAATATCCCAATCAGGGAATGAGAGAGCCCCTAGAGGGACAGACCCTGAGAGATACCCCAGTTTAGGGTGAGGCCTCCGAGGACGTTTTTTGTTCTCCCATGCAAATGTACCCCAGTTCTCTTTCCCTGACCTGCATGTGGATCCCTGCATCTCTTTTTCCCTTATATGCCAAAGCCCCGCCTATGTCCCGCCCCCCAGCCCCCAGAGCATGGGTACCCGATGCTCTCCCCCTGTTCCCGTATAAAAACCCATGTTTTCCATTGTTTGGGGCTTTCGTCACTAGAATCCGCCACAGGTGGGGATGCAATAAATTCTCATTCTTGGAACTCTATATGGAAGTCCTTCCCATCTCTTTGCTGTCGGTGTGTCGGAGAAGCCAGCCGGTGTGAATGCTAAACCCCACAGAGAATATGTGAAAGCAGCCACCCTGCAGATCCCAAAGGCAGTTCAGAAAGAGGGGCAGGAGGTACTTCAGACGCTGGAGCAGAGATTCCTCTGCAGCCCCTGGTGCAGCCCATGGAGAGGCAGCTGTGCCTCTGCAGCCCATGGATGTTCATGTGGTACCAGAGATCCACCTGCAGCTCCTGGAGGATTCCATCCTGGAGCAGGGGATGGGCTTGAGGAGTCCTCCCCCTCCCAGAGAAGGAAGAAATGGCAGAGACAATGTGTGATGAACTGACTGCAACCCTCACTCCCTGTTCCACAGTACCTCTTGAGGCGAGGATGGAAATAAGATCAGGAGTAAAGCTGAAACTATGAAGAAGGAAAGGGTGGGGGGAAGGTGTTTTAAGATTTGGTTTTAATTCTCATTATCCTGCTCTGATTCCACTGGCAATAAATTAAGCTAATTTCCCCGAGTGGAGTCTGTTTTGCCCATGAAGGTAACTGGTGAGTGGTCTCCCCCTGTCCTTACCTTACAGCTTGCATCTGTGCTTCTCTGTGCATACTAAATTTCATCCAGCATTATTGGAGATCTTATCTGGGAATTTCAATGGAATGCCATTATTCCCATGCACTACTTAACATGCGTATAAACATACAGTTTTCAAGTTTGGAGTGATTCTTTGCTTGAAAGTTTGCTCATGGTTCTGCAGCAATTCCAAACTCTGCAAAGGGTAAAACAGATGCTTTATTCTTTGAGTGAAAGCTCTGCAGGTCTGCAGACTAAGTTAGTGACAGTTGATGAGCTCCTGATACAACCAGTCGGTTTATATATGGATCATGATAAATCTTCCAACAATATAATACCATGTTCCAGAACTTTGGGCTCTGCATTAACTTTGCACTATTTTATTTTCAAAAAGATTTCTTGTATTCATTCTGCTCATAATTTTTACAGTTGACATGGTAACTGCCTAAAAATGTGCTAGAGGCATTACAGCTCCAAGCTTTTCTTGTAGCCTATGATGCTTAATCAAAAAGTTTGCAATACATCCCAGTACTGTGAGTGGTAAAGCTAAAAATATTGCTCTCTTCCAAGCATAAACAACTGCAACATGCCTGCAGAAAGAGTTTGTGCTTACAATGAAATGGAAAAACACCAGCACTTACCCCTTTATCCACTTCTGCACTTCAGCAGCATGCAGCAGTCCTGGAAGTCTTGAATGTCTGGTAAATGAGTAAATTTTTCCCTTACAGCACTCTATTCTTTTCAAGATCGAGCTAAGTATGAAGGTTGAAAGAGTTTGCTCTCTTTACTATGTGACAAAGATCCTCTTTAAAGCCATGATAGTGGAAATGTGTACACATGGCAGGATTATTCACAAAAGTGAATAGTAGCACTGCACTCATGGGGGTGACTTACAATAGCGGTAATCTCCATGTTCAGCTGGCTACAGAATTTATATATCATTCTTAACTGACTTAACTGACTGGTATTGTAAATATTCAATATTTATTAGAAGACACAGATGCAAACTCAAAGAAGGAAGATGGGGACAGTGAAACCATCACAACATGATGCAGAAACATGTAATGCCAATGGAGAGCCTACCTGCACACAGCTATCTTACAGCTAAATCTGCACCTGTCTAAAGATGGATCTGGAACTAGGGCTATCATAACAACCACTTGTGTCAACATGGAACATTCCTTGCTAGAGTAAGATTCTTTTATTAATAAGATGCACAAAACAGTTCTAGACTTTGCCTCGACATACAGGGCAAGCATCTCCTTGTAGGGGCAAACGATGGCCCTCATATGGCTTGTTTATGCTGGAGATGTGTGTGAGAATGTAGCCTATAGGGAATACACTCCTTTTTGGTACAATTACATCTGGGTCTGTAAAGCCAGGGGTCGCACTACAGTTTCTTTCTAGAAAATTATGATAGTCCAAGCCAATGGATCCTGAACTGGCACTCATGCACTCAATGTGAGCCCAGATGAACTCTGACGCCTAAGCAAACACTGGCTCTTAGAAGGTGTGTGAGTGAATTCTAGGGCAGTGTCCCAGCTGCACACACCAAAGTGGATACGGCTATTAGCAGAGTCTGTTATCTCTCCTAAGATGCTGATACTTCTGTTCTCCCTTCTTTTTCTGAAGATTTTCAAACAAGGATATTATGTCTACTCCTGTGTAAGAGCCTTGATTAGCTGTGCACTGATGACAGGAGTGGTAATGGTGGTGCAACTGATGCTGACTCTGAAATTCTTTAAATCTGATGGAAAATCCTATGCTGCAAAGCCTTACAATCTTAATATCTGGCAGTTTCAATGTTTTGATGGAAGTCAGAGGTGTTTAGAGCTTCTGAGGATCAGGTTTCTCAGTGACTTGGGTAATTTGCATTCGAAAACCTTGCTTTGAAAGGTCTAGCCACAACACTCTCTGTTGTACTCTAATGAGACTAGGAAAGGCTTTTTGACTGTCATGCACAGCTCTAATGAGTGTATATGTAAGCCTGTAATTTATTTTTTTTCTGGTCTCAAGCGAAAAACTAATTACAACATAGGAAGGTAATTTTTATTGTCCAAACTTTTTGGATGCAGTTACAGTTTTCTTCTATGTACATCACCAACTTTTTGCAATCCCCTTGATAAGACAGGTGTAGAAGTTCTATCTTCCTCAAGCTGAAGTAAAGGTACATCCATGATACTGATGGTCTTGTGGAATATAAACACATAAGCACTCAAATCCTCCAGAGTGTGGAGTTTTACTTTTGTTAAGGAAACACCATGTGCTTGTTTGCAAGAGAAACCTTTATTCAAACATATAAAAGGTGATGATTGTACCAATGCAAGTTCAGTCTGTTCATACAAGATTGCAGGAATAGGCTCTCAAATAGCACCCTATTCAAATTTTTATAAAATCTAGGTTTGTTTTAGGAACAACTTTTAGGTATTACTAAGTATTACACTTTCACAAGAAGGCATAATTCTGCTCTTCATTAAAGCTTTAAAGCTGCTGTAAAATATTATTTATTACTTCATAATTTCTTTTTACTGTTAAATCTATTTTTCGAGGAATAAGTGCTAATGTAACTATGATGCACTTACCTGCCCATCAGTCTTACTATCGTTCCATCTGCCTGACTTCACAAAGACATTTTGGATCTCTTGAAAAATTTCAGAGAAATAGAAATTTCATAGTTATCATATTGCTGGAAGTGTTTTGAAAATATGGAACTGAGTAGGACAGAGCTAGGATGTTAGCCGTTCCCAATGACAGTAAGGATGAAATATGAACTCCCTCTTGACTACACAACAGAGCATCCACGAAACAAAACAGAAGTGTCACAGCCATTGCAAAAGTTTCACGGTGAGATTGTGCCTTAGTTGATGCTAGAGAATCTATTTATCAGTTGGTGCCTCACTGGCAAGGTTTCACTGAGCTGTAGCAAGAGCTGAAATTTTAGTGGAATTCATTTGAAAAGTTTTCCTCTACTTCCTGTTTACTGTTAGAAAATATTCCATAATTTTGTAAAGATGCTAATTTTTGGTCCATTTTGATTGTGTACAACTTTGTCTGTTACACATTTCTGTCCCGTGAACCTTGTTTAAGGAATCTGGGGTCTCCCATAATGCATGTGTTAGGAAAACCTCAACTTTTTTCAGTACTCAGGCAGGTTGTCACCCAGTCCTAGGGAAACATAGGCACCACTCCAGCTTTGAGCTCCTTCCAGGGCAAAGGTATGGCTGAACTGGCACTCTGGGACTTCTGTTGATGGTCCTGTGATTACCAGGCCTTGTAACATCATTCAGTGGAAACATCATACAGGGGAGACTGTAAAACTGTAAAAAAGGCACTTAAAAAACCCTTTACAATTAGGTCTTCTGAAATACAAGAGAATATCTGTGGAGACATTTTCATAATGTTGAGCTTCTGCTCCTACTGGGAGAAACAACCTTTCAGTTTGGAGAGAAGAGGGGACTAGATGGGAGTTCTGTTTTTTCAGATCTTGTCCAATTCATTTCAAAACCCCGAGCGTACAATTAGGTACTTCTGACTCTTAAGATAGAGGAAATATCACCTTAATTACTGGTCAAATCTTACCAGGAAACTACTAATATTATTTCAAGCCAATTTTAGAAATACTAATTAGAGAAAATTAAGGATAAACCTACAAGAAGTGGCAATTTATTGTTTTTATATATTAGAGCATTTTTAGATATTTTACCATTCCTTACTCTGTGTGACTACCGTTTCACAGAAATGAGATATGCTTTACTGTTGAATTACTCTTAAAGCAAAGGAAATTCCCAGCAGCTGCATGTTTAACACAGAGGTGGAATTCAATGTGGTCATTTCTCTGACTCAAATGAAACAAGATGGTAGCTCCCATGACAAGAAGAAAGGCAGTGATCTACTTCCTTGGGACTCTGAGTGACCACCTAATCCTGAATAATCATAATCCTAAATAATTATAGTTTTGGGATGACAATGCTTTAAAATCACTGCCTTTCATTTGCATACACTTATAGTAAAACAAAAAAGCCAGGTTTTTCTAAAGATTAAGCTATTATGCTTTGAATACAGATTTTCCATTTAAAATGTAATTTTACATCTATAATATTTAGGATACTTTATCAAGGAGATTGCAGGGGTTACTGCAACTTCTTTACTTTGCAACTCTTTGGTGGCAATATTCAACTTATTTGATTCAACGGTTAAGATTTTCTGTTAAATGCTACCTGTGCTGCATTAGCCAAGAAAGCCTCTCTTCCTTTGATGGCTCTGATTCCTGCAAGAGAACCCGAGATACAAACAGCCTCAGACCCTGAACACATGTAACCGTGTCTATCCTTAACAACATCAATGTGAAATTACATATGTTAGCAAAATATGTGGATATAGGCCAGGGTAACATTGAGGGACATTTGCCAGGTCCTAATTGAGCAATAAGGCAGGGTGTAGACTCTGATCCCATGCTTTGGTATGTTGCTAGGCAAAGGGCAAAAGCTCTGTACTATCACTCAACAAGGTGTGCTGTCATTGCACAATAACTCCGTCCTGTGCACTGGGATGATTATAGATTGCTATTTTCAGTGTGTAGAAGACACTTTATTAATGTATATTTTATTTTGCTGACACGCAGAGGAAACAGCTGCTTGGTAAATGTCATGCTATAGTAAGTGTATGGCCTATTTTTAGCTAGACAATAATGTGAAAGGTGCTGTTCTCTACAGGCCGCTGTGGAAGTGCATGGTCTTGCATACAAAGGCTGGATGGAAGACTTTAAAAAGCCAATGCCTTGTTCCTGCTGTGAGCCGTGGGCATGCAGAATCCTACCTATGCTTGAGAGTAAGGAAAGAGGAGTGCCTTGCTACCTCTGAGACTGAAAGGTATACCTATAGCAAAAAATTCCCAACACATTTTGTGAGGAAATCCAGGTTATGTAAAAAGATAACACTGCTCCTTGGAAATCATTTCTCATAGGAAGCAGCATGAAATTGTTTTCAGCTTCACAGTTATCTTGTTTGTTTTGCTAATCCTCACAAAGATTAATAAAGGAATGATGAGACAACAGCAAACTGTAAGCACAGGAAGCGACTATTGCCTAAAGAATCTGGATATGATTATGTAAACACGGTGTAATAAGAAAGCTGAGAGACTTAACTTTTGAAATCTCCTTTATTCCCTGCTAAAAAAACCCACCCTTTCAGAATATTTACCTTATTCCCTAAGTAGCCTTTGAGTTGTTAAAGCACTGCAATTTTCACTGAAAGTTCCTTGCTACTATTGATCAATCTACCCTAGATCTGATCTTTTATCCAAACTTTTCCTGGCATGTATTCTGGTATATGACCCTTTAATTTGAGAGAGGTGTGTCATTAAATTTGAAGGGGACATTTTGTGTCTAACTGCTATATGTACTATTTTCCTCCTACCCACTGGTAAATACAATAAATATTTTGAAGTTTTAGTACATGATATAGTTTCTTTGTCACTGAAACAGTGACCTCTATTTTAAGGGCATGAAGTTGAACCCTCTTCACAGTGAGCCAGGCTAGTCACATCTGCAGATAACTTTGCTAGTCACTAAAATTCCCAAGAAATAAACCTTTTAAGAATACTGTTTTATCATATATAAATGTTAACAATTTTCATATTAATTCTACTAGTTTTTAGCTTTTTTCCTCCCTTAGTAATTCCATTTTGTAAGGGGTGCGAGCTGTGCAGGTTAATTTTTTTAGCCCTTTTGTTCAAAGTAAGGACTAGCAAATTACCTTAAATCTGTACTTTGTATAGAATTTATACTAAACTAATTTTGACCTCTTTTCATTATCTCTTCACAGATAATCATGCAAGAGGCATTGAGAAAAATGCAGAGGAAGATCAACACTTCAACACTTCAGTAACTTAAGCACTTTATTAAAGCAAGAGAAATATGCACCTTTACTGTCATTTTATACCTATCTGATAATGCAGAATGACAGGAGAGTCCAGAAGGGAGAAATGGGAATTGTTCCTGTCTGGCACTGCTACAACATCCCCTGTAATGTGCAGAAAATCCTGCTTAGCCTCAGCAGCTCTTGGCAGAACATGGTCACTGCAGAGGCCTCTTCAGTGAACTTAGGTCTCATATTTTGGTAATACTAGGGTAGGCCGGGTAGGTTTGTTTCATGGGGCCACCAAAAATATTTCTCCAGTGGTAGGAAAAAAAAGAATTCTCTCTTTTGCTTTTTTTTGCTGTATAAGCATAGGGCTTAAAGAGCCATGAACGACACAAGCTAAACACAGACTTCGTTGTTTTTTGGGTTTTTTTTTTGGTCCAGAGCACCATTTAAACTGAAATTTTCCAAAAGGAAACACATAAAATGAGGCTGAGACAGATGCCTGGCAGGGGTATTTTCAATTCAGTTTGTTGGAGCCTGATAAGGTTATAAACAACAAAAAACAACATTCCCCTTGACTAACACAGTTAGTCAACCTTAATATCAGACATACAACTAACTTTGTTCATAATTGTAATAAGGAACTACTGACTGCCAGACTATTACATTTTTTCCCATAATATTAAGTTATAATAGATAATTACAGGTATCAAGATGGGCAGCTGTTTCTTTGAATGAATATTTCATTTTTAAAAATTTAGGTAAGATACCAAAAATGTTAAAAATGAGTAGTCATTCATTATATAAAGCAGCAGCTGAGCGGTAGGTGGAGGAATGGTTGCTTGTTCCTACTCCTAAGCAAACACACATACAGCTTCATTTTTTAAATTAATTTTATTTTGATGGCAAAAAAGGGATCTCTAATGACACAGAGTTTCAACTGGTAAATCTTCTTTGCAGTTTTTCTCTTTAATCTCTGAAAGCTGATGTAGTTCATTCCAATTGCCCACAGCATCAGCTTTATTCTCTTGAAAGAACTTGCTCTCTTTTTAGTTTTCCTTTAATGTTTTGAGCCCTCACCAGAAATGGTAATCTTCTTAAGGTGTTGGCAGGAGCCACAGAATGCACCAAAACTAAAGCTCCAGTCTAACAAAGTATCCCATTATCAGGACCACCCAAGTGACTCAGGTTTGTCACAGAGTATACTCCTTTATATGATTTTCTAAAATTAGAAAGGAAAGAAAATTTGGAAGGTTGATTAGTCAGGTTAGAAAAAGGTTATGAAGATCACTCTACCTAAGTAACAACAGTCTTTCAGTTGTTTTGAAATATTCATTCAGGCCTATTTATTATCACAGCTAGCCAGTATATCAGGGTTATTTGGTTTAATGCAGACATTCTGACTCTGGGTCTCACACCTTATGTTGAGGAACTTCCCGTGGTAATTTATAACCAACCTTTTCCCAAACTTCCCTCTTTCTGCAAGCTGGCACTGGATCCTATGGAGATAGAAACCGCAGGGGAGCTGCGAGATGCTATTGCACCTCTTGGTTATAAACTTTTCCTCTGCCCACGACTTTGCAAGCTGAAGCCTTGACGTACACCTACACATTGTCCAGGCTGAGCCGTGGAAACCTCTAGCTGTTATCCCACAATGGGATGGAGAGAGCAGAGCATCCCCCAGGAACTGGTCTGGGGATGGCTGGTCTGTCCTGCAGTACCAAAAATCAGACGTGATTGTCAGCCTCACTGCAGATTTCTCTCTGTGAAAGCCCAGAATGGGGATAGCTCCGGAAACTCTGAAGCATTTCAATTGTTTCAGCACAGGTTGAGAGTTGCCGTTGCAGCACCTATTGAAAAAACAGTGGTTTGCATCACAAGAGTGAGATGAGACATAGTGAAACCTGAGCTAAGTCACCGCTGCTTCCCAGCACAGTTCAAGGTGTTGACTGGTCCTGGAGTAGCTGGCATCCCGCTTAGGTTAAGATCACTTCTTTCACCATCTCGTACAGTAGTGATTATAATCTGCTAGATGAATCTTTCCTTTCCTGGAGCTGAAATCTCTGTGACTGACAGAAGATCATATTTGGAGGCTCCACTCTTCTGAAATTGGCTTATTCTGGAAGTCTGCCAGTGTCACAGCCTGGCAAAGTAGAGGGATCAGAATTACACTTGGCTATTCAGTCAGTCTTGTGAACTGTTGCATCACCACTGCAGGATGTTACAAGCTTTTAAGTTTAAGGGACAGCTCTTTACTTTAGCCTTAGTATTGTTTTCAATAATTTCCACGTACCTAAGACTGGGAAAAAATATTCACTTCTCAAGTCTACTGCACTTTTAAAATGTAACATTTCTCTGTTCAGTAACCATTTGTCCATCTTAGCTGAGAAAGCCAGGAAAAAAACCAAACAGCATGAAATCCCAGTAAGTAATAGACTGGGGTCCCATACAGAAAGATTAGATGACAACAGTTATTCATTCATGCCTTGTGAGACAAATAAAACAGCTTTACGTTCATTTCCTCCACACACCTCCACCCTTTTCTAAGGTTAACAGAAAGGATTCCTTTAGTACACAAGTTATTTTAAGATCTTGAACAACTTAGAGATCTAACATCTTTTTCCATGTGTATAAATAACCCCACCTGTTGCAGTATCATATATATGTGATCATTAAAATAGATACAAGTAAAAAATAGTGGTATACATTTCAGTCTAAAAGTGATTCTAGGAACAAAGCAGACATGACATGCAGGCTTTTTCTCTTTCAAAAAGGCAAAGGGGATTCTCCAGTCTGAGGTGGATTTTCCAGAGTCAAAAACCTATCGTATACTAATCAACATTTTAAAACTGACTGGAAATTGAAAATAATAGAAATTTTCCTTGGCCAAACTGTTGAAGTTCACAGACAATGTTGCGTCACTGCACATAGTAAGGGTTGCCAAAGCGGTGCTAGGGATGTATCAAATTTGTTTCAGCTTCACAAATTCATGTGTCTCCTTTTTACTGTTGCATCTGAAACAATCACAGCTCTCCAGGAGTTAACAAAGTGCTTCTCCCCCATTTTCCAATAGAGATCTGAGGCACAAACTGAGAAAACTCCAAGTTATTTTGTGATAAAGTCAGCACAAAACACGAGAAGACACAGCATCTGTGTCAAACTTTGCAGGCTGTTCCTAACTACAGAGGAACAGTCATACTGCAGATAAGAAAGAGATCTGAGACTAAGCTTCATGCAAATTGTTCCAAGTGAACTAAAAATCCATGGTGCAAATGTGGTTATTTTTAAAGTTGTATTTTGGCTTCTTTGTTTGGCGGTCATATGACGTTTTCAGCACCTAGAAATCCTTTGCTTATGACAATGTCTGAATGAAATGTTGTTACTGACGTAACAATTATCTCCTCACCCCATAGCTTTCAAGTTATGACTTAATGTTGAGAAAACTGTGGGCTAAGTGAGTGAATAACTTCAGTACCTTCAAAGGATGTGGTTAGAATAGTCTGCAGGGGTGGGAAGATAGTTTTCCTTTGCAGTTGGTAGAACAGCAACAACAGAGCGTCTTTCAATTGCTTCTGTATTGCAGCTCAGGGCTTTTAGCCCCTGTCTGCTGCACCCACACACGATCTGGTGCAGTCACTTAAAAAGCATATAGCAACCTCTCAGCTCAAAAGTCCTTTCAAAGCAAGCTTCAGTCACCCAGGGGGCCAGCAATCTGTACAGGCTGCTCTATCCCTGAGATGGAGTATCACATTGGCTCTGCTGCATTGGGACCACCCTATGCCCATGGTGAAATAGGATTTGCTTTTCATTAATTCTGTTACTATAAAAAAATCCTGTAGGATATTCTGTAGTTAGAGCACTGAATCATTTCTGAAACTTCCTATTCAAATATTTGTTTTATATGGCAATGGTATTAGTAATGTGCAAGTTTTATGCACTGCTATTTCCTCCCACACCCATTGAAAACTAACAAGAGCCAGCCTGTCAAAATAAGCATGTGAATTATAGATCAGCTATAACATGCTTCAAATAGCCAGTGTTCCAGCCTAGGTGATACTATATAACTCTGCTTTCCCTCTGCTTGCAAAACTGCGCAGTCTACAATTCACCAAAGAAAGCCTACACACTGAAGTCTGGAATTATCCCATCTCATTGGAGGTACTTAAACCAGGTGCTTAACAACAGAGAATTTTCACCTATTGTTGACGGAAAGAGACAGAAAATTTCCTTTTAGCTCACCTAGTATTTAACTTATCCTTAAGGAGGGCCATTGCTGGCTACTGAAGGAGCCCAAGATGACTCTGATTTCTACTTTGGTGCTTCAATTGCATACTTCATTTTCAAGAAGAAAAGGAGACAAGGCTACCTCTGAACCTCCAAAAAGCTTGCAAGAAGGCTGAGCTCACTCTTTCTAGTCGGGCCTTTTTTTCACAGACTGCATCCCCTTGGAGGTGGGCTCTGGCATTACTCTGTGGTGCCAGCTGCTCCCAGCATCGAACACCTAATACGTATATTGTCCTGCAGGCAATATTCAAAATGATCAGCAAATGGGAGTAAGTAATGTGCCTGCACTGTTTGCTCATATGGGGTAATAAAAAGGAAAACTGCCTCTGAGGAGCTGCATAGGGGCCTTATGCTACAGAACGACTGGGTAGTAAAGTGGCAGAGGAAATTCAACATTGATAAATGCAAAGCAGTTCACAAGAGAGGAAATAACCTGAACTGCATGACCCACCAATGGGCTCTGATCATGAAGGGGATACAGAACACCAGAGTCATTTATACAGCCACAGGCACAGACTGTCACATTCAGCATAGCAATTAGTAGTGATCAGAAATGCAAGTCAGTATCAACAACTATTAGAAAGAAATACAGAACAAACAGTATGTCACTATAAATCCATACAGTTGCTGTATCCTGAATATTGAGTAGGATTCCGGTTTCCCATCCCAAAGGGTACCACAGAAGCAGAAAAGGAACAGTGAAATGAGATCTTTTATAAAAGGAATTATTAAATAGGCTGAGATTTTTCAGCTGGGAAAAGCCATGGGATATAATATAGAGCCTATAAAATCATGAACAACAGGGAGAAAGTAAGTACAGAATTACTGTTTGCTGTTTCTTCTAACACAGTAACAAGGGGGTATCAAATGGAGGTTTGAATGACACAAGTTCAAACAATGAGTTATTTCTTCATATTTGCAATTAAGTTATAGAATGCTTGGCCACAGGATGCTGCAGTTTCTAAGAGCACATGAGGGCTCAAAAGCAAATCAGAAGGATTTGCTGTAGAGAAATCCACTGATGGCTATCAAATAGAAAGGCACTGCTGATGGTTCAGCAAGCAAGTGGGCTGCAAGTCATTGGGAGAGGAGCTGGAGAGACCACTCCGAGGCTATGCCATTATGTGCCTGCACTGTTCTTATCCTTTGCCATGGACATTTGCTGTTGCCCTGTGTGTGAGAGAAGACACTGTGTGAGATGGACCACTGGTCTGACTTTGTAAGGTTCTTTTATGGTTTTAGCGTACCTACAAAACTCCTATGCTTGAAGAGAAGAAAAGCTCATTTTAAGTAAGATCATTTATCTTTTTGTCTGGTCAATGTCATCACTTAAGTAAATGGAGGGTAAAAAAATGCCCATGAAAATCCAAACAGGAAGCACTTTGCAAACAAAGAGGCACAGGCTGGTGCCTGCAGAGCTGCTACTCTTCATGCTCCATGGGACCTGAAAGAGACCTCTGCTACATTCAGCCAGAGCACAGATGCAGAAGGACAATGAAATGATCTCTCTTTTTTTCTCCAGACAGGGGCAGATCTGATGCTTATCGTTTGAAGACTGTGACACACCTGGGCAGCAGCAGCGCAGAACTGCCGGAATCATGACAGTAACTCTCTCTGGCTAATGTTCTGATGATACCCAGGCCAGCACTCAAGGAAAACTCTCTGATTTCAGTCCTCTCACAGACTTCAGCCTTCAGTGCCAGCAGCATGGTTACACTGATAGAGTAGCATGAAGCAAGGCTTTGTTCCAAACAACACAGAATCGGCTCATCTAACCAGCCCTACCTCTGGGTCTGGGGTGACCTTCACGACTAGCCTTTTAAAAGCCTTTCACTATATATGGCACTTTCAGTCTTGGCAAGATAAATCTGAAGGGGGAGCAAAGAGATGTCTCATGATGCAAGTACTGAAGCATTCTTGGATTTTCAAGAAAAAATACACAAAACAACTTCCTGACTCAAAGAGAGCTGTATCTGGCATGGGAAACTTCTACATTAGACCTCATCCTGACAGGGAACTATTAATCACAAAATTTAGAGTTTGTTTAGGTGGAAGTCATAATGACTTTGTTGCAATGACTTTGTTTTCTGTGCTTTTAAAGTGCAATTTACGTTTTACACGCAAGCAGGATACAGTCCTAACCAGTAAAATTATATCCTTGCCCTCAAAGATCCTGTTCTACAAAGCTAAAAAAAATTAAGAGATGTATCAGCCAGCATGGAGGAGAAAATTTAAACCAACAAAAATGTGAATAATAATTTACAGCAACTCAGAAACATTTCATTAGCTCTTTCATTAGCTCTTCAAAAAGCCACAATTGAGAAAGATGCACACTGGCTAAAACCAACATTCATCTGAGAAAGGACTGGAAGAAAGTTAATATTTTGCCAATATTTCTGTAGGCAAAATAGGGCAACCAGGTAATTATAGGCCTGTCAGTTCGACGTCTGTTCCAGGCAGAGTGATGGAGTTGCTGATAGGAAAGTCAATTAATAAAGTATTAAAACAGTGCAATTTAATTAATGGCAATCAACACAGATTAATGGAAGATCTTATCAAATTAATGTGCTATTTTTATAAGACTACATGTTTGGTGGATAAAAGGAATTGTGGTAATATTTTATACTTTGACTTTGGATACATTTGCCATACAGTACTACGAGTGATTCTGATGGAAATTAGAATTCACATGATGAACTCTCCTAGACAACCAACTTGTTTTAAAGCTGGTTAGCATGGGATCCAACAGCCTAACCTGAAGTGGGGCTTAGAGAGTGGGTTCTATGGGGACTGCTTATCAGCCCTGTGTTAATTAGCAATGATTCCAGCAATATAGAAGGAAGCAGTGCCTTTGCTAATACTACTTTTCAAGGAACCAAAATTTGGAAGTGGGCAGAAGTGGGCAATAACTTTTTGGCATTGCTTGAGGAACAGGTGCAAAAGAAACACCAGGTGTTTCCACGTCACCCAACATAAAGGATCTATTTAAGAACAAGTATCTCAGGCCTTACTTCACATAAGAGTTCTTCTTTGGGAAGCTGAGACTGAAGAATGAACTGTGGGTCCTGAGAAACCCCTCCATGAGCCCCAGAGCCCTCTGAAATCATGCTGCCAAGAAGGCCAGTGCAATCTTTTTCTGTGTGCAGAGATGCTATCCATCAAAGGGCAGTAAAGGGCTTCTGTTACTTCTGCATTTGACATCGATAAAGGCATTGGAGGAATGTCGGTCCTGATATCAGCAGCTCCAGAGGGATGCTGGCAGACTGGAGGTAGTTCAGAGAAGAACCGCAAGAATATGATTAAAAAAATTGGCAGTAAAATGGAATGACTCCACAGAGTAAGTCTATTTAGATTTAGTATATCAAAGCAAAAGCTAAGGAGTAACTTGATTATGGTTTGTAAGTGCTTTCATGTGGAATGGACACTGCCTAACAGGGGAGGTTTTGCTCTGGTATAAAAATATACAGGGAAGTCCAATGGAAAGTTGAAGGCACATCATTTCAGTTACATTAAGTATAGGCAACTACTGCAAACATCTACCATTCCCTGTGATAAAGCTGGATGTCTTTTCTACGTAGTCCTTCTCAAATCCTGCTCTTGTTCAACTGGAATCAATTCCAGGTAAGCTAATAACCCATGCTGAAGAGTCAGAAATGGTCTTAAGGTGGTTTATCCCTTTATGTCTGTGAATGCAGCTATAAGATACATTTTTAAGTAAATTTAAAAAAAAAATGTTTTTGAGTGAAGAATGGGATCCAAATTTAGCTAATGGGAGTTTCTTGTGAACATCAAGAGGGGCTTTGTGAATGATGGGGGTGGTGTTTCTTTCTACCTCTGCTTTGGGAGCCTGCTTATTTTTCACTGCTACCCAAAAAGCTGGCAACACAATGGATTACAACGAGGTTTTGGAGAAAAGCTCCTAGAAGCATATCCAGTTGTCATGTTTCCATCTCACATTCGCCTCCACCAGCATCATGCTGATGGGTGCAACTGAGGAAGCAAAACCTGCTTAAGAGGAGTTTTGTTCAGGTCATGCACTTGTCTGGAAAACAAGATCCCAAGGAAACTTATTCCTCAAGTGAAAAATGAGCGTTATACATCCCTAAAAGCAAAGAGACCTTAATGGCAACTGGTTGGAGTATGTTCAGTCTTAAAAGGTTAGGAATAACTAGTCACAGAATTTCATATCTTCTCTTGCATACCAGGGTTTCCCTGGAATGTGCAAACAGTACTTTTCTTCCTTATCTTACATCCACGGCTGTGCTCTACTCACCTGGACCATTACAAAAGAAATAAAAAAAAATATGCTCCCCCCCCCCCCCCCCTTTTCCTTCTCTTAGCAATAGCTTAAAATGTGGAAAATATAAAATGAATGGAACTTATGTCTGACCAGTGCGGGAGTGCATTTCCTCAGGTTATTTCGTAAAGCTAAAAGAGGGGGATATTCAGAAGAGAATTCCACCACGTAAGATTGATTTCAATTAGCAAGGGATAACATTGGTACAGATATACATAACACAACCACTTTTTTATTTCCAGGAATGGTGCCATCTGTGAATAATGAGAGTTAGTGGTAACAGAGAAATGTAAGGTCTAACTGTGGGAGCCAACAGCCCACAGCCTTGACAGTCAGATTCGGAGGGCAGTGTTGTGATTTAGAAGGTCAATTTGCATTTGCTAATGCTGAAACCTATCAGCAATGCATTCAACATACAGAAGGAGATTTGTAAACTACCAGGAATGATTAGGCTGGGAACATACTGTGGTCATTACCTGGGGATATAATACTACTGCTTGGAAACATCTAATACTTAACTGGGATCCAGAACCAGAGAGAAAGATCACTGACTCTTGAGTTGGGAACTGCTTTGCTTCCTAGGCAGAACATTCTTCCATACACAGAATTTTGTTCTGAAAACAACTATGACACTTTTTGGGTCCCAGATTAATAAACATATAATGGCAAACCTCAAAGCACTTTGGTTAATAGCTTTTTTTTCTTTGCAATTATTGTACAATATAACAAGAAGGCGGTTTGCAGAAATGTTGGACCTGCTTCTCTCTACCTCATTTAACTGGCTTCTGTACATAAATTATATTTTAGAGTGGTTTTTTATTTTTTATTGCACTGCAGTCAGTTGTAAATCTTGCACTGAGTTATTCAATAACACCTTTCCTTTTTGTTGTCTGAGTGAAGAATGAAGCCTAAGGCTTGATTCTGATTGCAGATATGGCACAAAGGTATTTATCCTTACATGCTTTATTGTATCCTTATTTCACACACACGTAAGCCTCACATGTGCAGTTCATGCAAATGGGTACATTTCTTGTCAAGTTACCTCTTGACAGCAGCTCATTTTTTAAAAAAATGAACACACATACCAAAAGTCAAAATCATGAGATTTTTTAAAGAAGAGACGCTTGTCTCCATGTCTTAGAATTGCCTTTTTGATGTATGGAGAAAAGACTTTTCCCTTTACTGTCCCATGATTTATCAATTTCCTTAGCCTTCCTTACTAACATACTAGAGTTACAGTGTAAATGATAAGCAAAAACAATCACAAAAAATAGAAAAACATATTCAAGTTGGCATGGGGATCCAGCCTTGACAACTGGTGGGGAGGTACTTGCAAGCATATTTTGAGCTAGCTACTTGGATTAATTTTGCTGAAATAAGACTGTCTTCTCAATATGACAGTTCTCAGCACTTAATAGTTAATGTTCCCAGTAGACTCAGCTCTGCACTTTGTAAATCAGGAAAAAAATAAAATTAAAGTCTTTCTTTTACCACTTCAAAAATTATTATCCTTTTTGTCCTAGCTTGTGTTTGTACACTGATAATATATTTTCTGTAAAGGGACAAGGAGCAGACTGACCTGGAAAAGGAAGTCTTTTAAATGTAGAACTGTCTTTGATCACTCACAAGACTTGTGCTCTGATCTACGCTCATTGACATCAATGGAAGAAAGACTGCTATTGGCTTGGAGGGGAGGGTTGGCTCCTGTCCACACAGAGTCCATATTTGCAAAAGGAGATGTTAAAAGATAAAACAGATTGAAAATCAGAGTTACAGGAAAAGATACTTTTCTTTGCACAAGGTCAGATTTATGACACTCTTTTCACTTAATAATTTTTTCTTAGTCCCTGAAACAGGAAACTCCTATTTCTACACCTGTTTTTGCTGTTTACCTGCAGATAAACTTTGGATATAGAATAGGGGAGAGTTTGGTGGATGATTTCCATAGCATGAAAATGTAAGGCCTTCTCCATAGACTCTTCTGGGATACTTAAAATAGGAAAAAGGCTCCAGAGAAAACTTCACACACACACACACACACACCTCGCCTTTCCCCCTCTCCCCTTCTTCCCCTCCTGCAGCTGCATCTCCTGCAGAAAGAGCAATTCCGGAGAAGGAACTCAGCACTATAGTACTGGACAACATCATCAAAGAAGTAGATAATTGTAGGATCTGTTTAAAAGATGAAGAAACTTCTAATTGGATTGTCTCTCTTGGTGACAGGTTCTAGACAAGGTAGATCAGCACAATGAAGTCCGAAGAGCAAAAGTTGGTCAGTAAACAGTCCTAAAAGGAATCCTTCCCAACTAACTTCACTCTGATGTGTCTCCAGAAAGATCATGGGGAGGTATGATAGTTTTGTCATATACCAATCTGCTGGCTCCTTCTTTGGTAGGTACCATTGATTCAGTAACTGTTTTATAATACATACTCAGAAAATTTCTCATTCAATTGAATGAGAAAATACAATGAAACAATATTTGGCACTGCCAACACAGTTTGTTTCAAACAGGAGTTTCTAAGTATTGTGAACATGACATTTAAGCTTGGACCACCCAATGGCATCCCTTCAGCCCTGACATTCTGGCTGATGCGTTTCAAGTCACATCTCTCTCATTTGGTTAAGCATCACAGCTATGGGAGACTGGCCACAGTTAGACAAAACTTCAATGCTGACTTGGTATTCAGGCTTCGATCTGACTTTTATGATCTCATTCATTTTCACATCTCACATGTTATAATTTGATCTTCCTCTACAACTTCAGCTGACTGACACAGACTAAAATAAGGGGCACAGAATTATGTACACCAAATATCTCTATGAGGCACATAAAGGGGTTTGCTCATTCAGAGCTTATTACTTTAACACTGGACTGAAATGGCAGTATCTTCATTGACATATCTGAGAGCAATAGCAAAGTTTACAAAGTGTTAGGTTTGGGGAGGGATTCCATAGCAAAGGAACTGAAATAATTAAAATATTCTGAAAGAGTAAAACTCATCTGATGGATAGGTAACTGTGTCATTCCACACTACATGTATCCTTTTATGCCTTATAGTGTAGATTTAATTCAGAACCCAAAATTTATAATCACTTCATTCCAAACTTGGATATTGAATCCCTTCTTCAGATTTAGATCCCGATTCCGATAAAAATCAGGAGTTTCAAACCAGGGTGAATTAGACTTTTCATCCCTTCCTCCTGCTGCTCCTTTCTCCTGCCGGGCTTGGAGGCTCTGGGTAGCCTTTCCAGAGTTGCTAGGGACTGTGGCTCCAGCTGATGCTGGGTAACTAAGAAAGTTAAACAGAAAACATTTATTTACAGAACAAAGGTTGATGCAAGAGCCTAGGTCTTTGTCATAGTCAGAAGGAGTATGCAGGGGGAGAGGAAAGGAGAAATTGTGTAAAAAGCCATCTACTAAGAAAAGAATGTTTGATTTGGATCACAGGATGTGATACTGGAGAATGTATTGCATAACTTTATGGCTTGTCCTTATTTGCAATGATTCAGTATCCGGCACTGCTCATCTCATTTCTAAAAATGGTATTGAAAAGTTACAGAGTATTCAGAGGTGATGGGAATAAGTGAGGAAAGGCAGGAAAAGCACCTTTTCATTTTACAGCAAATAGCAAACACTGGGTCTGCAAGTCGTCCTACGGGTTGTTGCAGATCACTGGGTCTATGTCCTTCCTCACTACCCAAGTGACATTCACCAGGTCAAATCTTGTCTGTTGCCAGAAGCTCGTCTTCTTCATGCCAAATTTAAGATCATAACAACACTTTTCTCATGTTATTTATCTTATAACTGTAAAACAGGGCATGTACAGCTCCTAGTGTGGAGGACAAGACATGAGGCAGGTGCAATGCTGTGGAGAGAGCCATTTCCAGAGCCTCCCCTGTCAAGACTAGACCCTGACTGAAGCATCCCTAGTCTCTTTGGAGCCCTGTTCAAAGGTTATTTCTCTTTGTCTCAAAGCAGGCACCTCTGGGATTGGTTATATAATTATTGTCATACTCACTTCTTTCTACGCCCTGAAAACAGGCATCACCCAAACTTGCAGGTGTGCACCCCAAAACAACCCTTCTCCCATTTCTGATCCTCCCCTGTGCTGATGTGGGGAAAGGACACACAAAAGCACAGACAGTCCCTTGGCATTACCCGGCAAAGGCTGCAGCTCTGGGACAGAGCTGTGCTCTCCCCGCAGCCCTGATCTCTTCTTACTGTCGGCTTGCTGTTTCTTTATTTTTCCGCTTTTTTCGGCGGGGGAGGGGGGTGGAAGTGGGGGAAGAGGTGTGAGTTTGGTTTTCGTTTGGTTTGGGTTTTTTTCGGTCGTTGTTTTAAAGAAATTCACCACCAACACCCAGACAAAAATTAGGGAGTAAATGTCAGGCTCATTAGGAGTTCAAGGAACCGCTCATCAAACTTCAATATATATCCAAACTCCTGTTATTTAAACAAAAGGGGACTGATTAAAAAAACCCAAAACCGACAGCCCGCAGTGGTGCTGGGCGGAGACAGACCGACCTCATTCACGGCTTTCTCTGTGAAAAGGTTTACGTTTTCCCCGTCTTCCCTTCCCCCGCACTCCCTCCTCCCCCCCGGTTTTAATTTTGGGACGGATAAAGACAAGTCTGGAGTCAGGAGAACTCCTCCCACCCGACAGCACGGGGGTACAACCGCTTGTGCTCCCCTAAGTACGCGGGGCCCCGTGCTGCGCGGAAAAAACCGACTGCTTCATTGAGAAAAAAAGCCGGCCAGCACATGCGATACCGCACCGGCCCCGGGCCCGGCAGCGGGGCGGACTCTGCTTTTAGGGGCGCTTAGGCCAATATTATTATTATTATTATTAATA